>VZTD01004847.1:922828-1005123 GCA_013397725.1 Rhagologus leucostigma
GAGGGCGGCGAGTTTTCCCGCTCGCTCCCTCAGAGGATCAGTGAGGTTGGAGAAGACCACCGGGGTCAGCGGGTCCAACCTGTGGCCAACACCACCGTGTCAACCAGACCGAGGTACTCGATGCCACGTCCAGTGTTTCCCTAAACACCTGCAGGGACGGTGACTCCGCCGCCTCCCTGGGCAGCCCGTTCCAATGTCTAATTGCAGCATCCTAGAATTGTTAGGGGTGGAAGGGACCTCTGGACATCATCCAGTCCAACCTCCCTGCCCAGGCACGGTCACGTGGAGCAGGTGACACAGGAACGCGTCCAGGCGGGTTTGGAATGTCTCCAAAGAGGGAGACTCCACGCCCTCCCTGGGCAGCTGTTCCAGTGCTCTGCCACCCTCACTGCAAAGTTCATTTACATTTACATCTTCACCCTTTCTGTGAAGAAACTCCTCCTGCCGTCCAACCTAAACCACCCCTGGTGCAGCTTAGGACCATTCCCTCTTGTCCTGTGCCTCGTTCCGTGGGAGCAGAGCCGACCCCCGCCTGGCTCCACCCTCCTGTCAGGGAGTCGTGGAGAGCCAGAAAGTCCCTCCTGAGCCTCCTTTTCTCCAGGCTGAGCTCTCTGTGAGGCGCCGCTCCCTAAAGAGCGAAAAGACAACGGGGGCAAGGAAAGGAACTGGCCCCAAAATAAAAACTATTACGTTGCTAAGAGCTCCGTTCTGAAGGGACGCAGTGCAATGACTCTTACGATTTTTCCCTCTGCTCCCGCAGTCGTTAGGGAATAATCAGCTTATGAGGCGAAAGAAAGGCCTTCAAGGTGTTTGCACCATTTCTGGAGTGAAAGCCCTCAGAAAACCACAAGGTTTTACAAGAGTTGCTCTACAGTCGCCAGAGTTGGCAGTGCTACTGTCGTGGGGAAAGGAATCGGCATCGCCACCTTCCCATCCGCAGCCCCAGCCAGGCAGGCTCCGGCCCCAGTGAGTTATTGCAATAATTAATAGCTACCATTTATATGTATTCTGAATGCTTTGAAAGCAATGCCTAATCTCATTAAATTGTGAATTGACTTATTTTCATCCTGTCGTGGAGTTAAGACAGTCACTGCTTCCTTCACATCCGTGGGAGATGGAGTTGGTAATTTGTTCCTGTACTGGAACTGCTGCCATTGGATCTATGGCCACCTGCTATGGGTTTTAATGAAATATAGAGCCACCTGCTATGCAGAGTGCCTGATTTTTAACAGACTTGCAGACTGGTGAGAATATAGGTACCATGATACAGATTAAACAAGTCCAGCAGGCTGGAAAGAGGGAACCAGCTTTTAAATCCATGACAGGGAAATAAGGCAGGAAAGATTTGTGAAACTACAGGCACAAGTTTGACAATAAGCAAAGAAAAGCATTACTTTTAGGTACAATGCCATTTCCCCAGTTTAATAAAGCTTTGTGCCTAGAAAGAGAACACACTTTCCTCTTGGCTTTTTGGTTTGTTTTTTTTTACCACAGTACTCTGGCACAGTATCAAATTCATTCTGAACCAGAATAAATGAAAAGAAAATAAAATGCCAAATGCCATCCTGCTGCAAAGGTTTTCAACTGGTGGGTCAGTGGATGGAAAGAATGTTTCACCAGATTTGTAAACACTACAATTTGTAACATAGAAATAAGAAATATTACAGAATCGTAGAATCATTAAGGATGGAAAAGAGCTCTAAAATCATCGAGGAATAAGAGAAGAGAAAAAGTAGTAAAAACACCTCAGAAGGGGGAAGCATTGGGACTTTTTTTGTAAGCTATTCTCCTTCACTAAAGCAGGGGACAAACTACTTAATTTGTAAAACAAGCTTCTTGGCATTAGGGGTGTATATATGGGTTAGGTGACAAATTTTCAAAGACATTTTACAATCCTCTCACTAAATGCTTCCAGAAAAACTACATAATGGATTGTGATGAAAAAAGCAATATCATGGACCAAAAACTAACAGAGATTGAACAGGAGAACATATAGTCGTTCATAATCATGGTGAAAATCCAAAAGAGTAAGGTGGTTTTAGTTTTGTTGTAAATACACTTAAAATAATCTAGAAAAAAGATGGTGCAGAAAGAGACAACATTTGTGGGAGACACAACATTACTCCCAATTGTGGGGCAGATTGTGAAGATACTTGGAGTGACCCAGCTGTGTAGGAAGAAAATACAGTGACGTTCAATATTGATAAATAATCAGCAGTACAATGCAGTGCATACTGGAGGAAAGAATTCTGTGTAGGCATCGCAGAGGAGTCTAAACCAAAGGAAATAGTTTAAGAAATGCTCAGGCATCCTAGGCAGTGCTTCAGTAGAAATCTCTCTTCAGTTTATGAACACAGTCATGCACGCAATGTATCAAGAGAGAAAATGAGAAAACAAGAAAATGTCGTCTGTCTCGCCATCATTTCTTATAAAAAAGTTTTACAGAATGAGCAGGGAGGAGAATTTACATTAGACTGTGAAACTGAAATTCCCAATTCCCCCCAAGTTTTACACCAGAGCCCCGTGCTTAGCTGCTTTTCACCTATAATTCCACAATCTTTTCCGAGAAACCACCTTCCAATACTCAGTTGCCAACTCTATACACATAGCTGATATTCCTTATTATTTTATAGGTACAGATCTTCCCCATTATACTAAATATTCAATTTAAAATACATTATTAGTTGAATGTTGCAGCTGTGCTGTTAGATATTCAAATTACAGGAAGCAGTGAAAAGAGGAAATGACTAGATGAAAATATGTGGCAAAATAGTTGGTTATAATGAAGAAAGCTGCTGTCAAAAGTAACAGGAAACCACTGTCCCTTGTGACTGGCAGCTTGTGAGGGAATGGGTGCAGAGTGGCAAACTTGAACCAACACAGTCATGGGAATTGCTCCAAATAAACACAGCTGAAAATCTTACAGCCCACAGGACACCACACTTGCCATCGCCAACTTTCACCCAAGAGAGCAAATTTAGGAATGGTATTTGTCTGGCCAGCTTGCAGTATTCTTCTGGATAATTATTTACTATGGATCTCAGAGGTTCTTTTTTGGACGTATGTATCCCAGATTTTATTAGCAATGTTTATTTTCATGATTCACTGCCCAACAAGCTGCATCTCTCTGCAAGACTGTAACCAGCTTTGCTGTACCCAACCCTCCCAAATTACAGAGGATATAACATTTCCTTTGGAAAGCAACATCTTGCATCTTTAACGTAATCTACCAGTTGAGAGGAGGAAATTTATCTGTCTATTTTTAATTTCACACATAAAAACCATTTTTCCATTAGGCAACACCAAACGTGTGTGCTTCCACACACAAACTGCAATACAATTGCAGGAGCAGCCGTAATGAAATGTTGACATTGCGAACGAGAGCACTTCTTGTTGTAAGTTCTAAGTCTATAAAAATGCCAGCAGAGTACAGTTTATTATACTTTTTCATTAACAGAAGGTAACATAAGCAATTTAGAATAAAACATTCCTAATGTAAGTTACTTTAATGTAATTGGCTTTACTTGTGTAGATTATAACCCAAATTATTCTACACATTTTAAGAAAAAAAGAGAAATAGTGCTTTATTATGACTGGACGTACAATGCTCTGGGATTAAAACGATACATTAATATAAAATCAAATTAATTTTGCTGCCTTTCAGGCAAGCTTTCTGAATACTGCAGAAAAGTACTCAAGAAGTACCTTTTTAATCTTGTAACAAATGATTTGAAAGAGTATATCTTACATTTTGGCATCTAGTTAGTACTTCATTAATTACTAATTGCTTGGCACTAAGTAAAGGTCTTCTGTCATTGCCTGAATCTAGAAACAGTTATTATCGTAAAAAGTCATCAGTTAAAATCAGTTTGCTATAAGATGTCCCAACTGGATGTCTCCTAAAGTATATAGTTCCCTAAGGAATGAGAATATTGTAGAAAACATTTTATTTATATAACCTGTAAGTGCTATTTTCTATTCTTACTCTTTGACTAAGTTATTCCGCGAGTCTGACTGCACTTAGTTCACACAAGTACATCAGGGTGAGAAACGCTAAAGAAATATAAAATATTGCTAAATTTACTTGTCAACTTATGAGAAGAAAATTATATAATTTTTTGTTGAAACTGTGTAATCATTTCTCACAACTGCAGCACAGTTGTGGTATCTGCCACGTTAATTCTGTTATGTCCTGGTTTTAGAGTGCTTACCTGTACAGGTCTGACTTCTTTATAAATGCAGTGCCATTAATATTAATTGTGCAATTAATATCCAGGTTCTAGTAAGGTGAATGTAAATGTCTGTGACATTTACACCTACATACTCCTACTTTTTGATCTGTGATGCTCTGTGATGTCCTTGCCTTCGTTACAGGGGAAAATAGGAGTCAGAATCGGATAAATATAACATTGCTGTAACTAGCACCATCTTCTTCCTTTTGGAGGAAGGTTTATGCTTAGTACATAATACACATATATTAGCTTCTACCCCTTAACAAGGAGGATGAGCTTCCTGCTTCAATCATGACAAAATGAAATTTTCAGTCCATTAAGTTAAAATTGAAACCAAGCATAAGAAATATTTTAATTGATAAAAATGTCTGTACCAGACAAAACTGATTCAAATAGACGCTAGACACCCTCTGTGTTTAGAGTTTAGAGCTGGAGGAGAAAAATGTTACTAAGAATGCCATGCTGAAGAGTAGATGGATGTTTCACAGCTCCTCTCACTCACTGTGTTCAACTGATGTGCTAATATTTGCTCCCAAAGGTGTTGTGATTAACGCCAGAACACCTCCTTAGGCTTACACCTCTGCTTGTTTCTCATTTCCGGCAGTGATGAAGGGATGAGCTGGAATTAGAACAACACAAGAGCAGTCTGAACCAGCCTGGGGTTTTTCTTAATATTTTAAAAATCACAACTTTTAAAAAGAGTGTATCCAAGCAGCAGCTTCTGAATTCGCCCAAGCATACATGTAAATATATATATTTTTACATGTAAAGTGAATATATACACGCACACCCGCTTTAAGAGGACTGCCTCTTTACATCTGCAAAACAGTGTTTTCCCAAGGTCAGCAAAGGCTCTTCCACACGTGTCAGCAGCAAGGAAGCTGCACACAGATGACACGGTATTTCCTCACTGTCTCTCACACAACGTATGGATTTTTCCACAGAAAGAGAATACTGTTCTTTACTGTGCTGCCTTCCCACGCTCCAGATGTAGGGAACTCAGAACCGTGCTTTATGTTTGAGCCGTTTGCGACAGGCACGCTGCTGGCAGCACCGGGGAGGGAGCCAGAGGCAAAGCACGGTTTGGCAGCACAGCAGAGGCTGAATGCAGATGTCCTTCTTTTTCTGCTTCCCTGGTACATCACCAGAGACAGCACATCACTAGAGACGTTATTGGTAAACTGCTTAAAAGGAAGCAAGCACCATTTTTTATGTTGTATAAATATCTATCTATACATTTTCTATAAAGGTTTGAGGTGCTGGGATGCCTACATGATTTATGCACAGTATGGAAGTAGCACAACCATGATGATTTACAACAGGTTTTAATGATCATCTGAAGGAGAAAGATACCAAATATGGTCAACAGCAACTGTTAATTGAAACTAGTAATATTTCATCTATGTAAACAAAGTAATGATCACGTCTGCCACAAGATTTCAAGAGATTTATCTTCCAGGCTCCCTAATATAGTTACATCTGTCCCCTGCTTAAATCCTGTGTTCTTGCCATCTGCTCCAATGCACTTTCTTTCAACCTCAAGCAGTGATTAAACAACTATCTGGAAAAGAAAAAAGTATTTTTCAATTTTTGAGCAAAATGTTTAACAACTGGAAAAAAACTGGAAAACCAAACCCACAACCCCTTTGGCTCTCAGTTGTTTCTGTGGTTGGAAATGTTACTAGTGAGATGCTCAGCTGAAGTTTCCAGGAATCTTTACATCTGACTGTACAACAGGAAACACTACACCCATAGACTCAAATAGTTTTGTTATGGAGTGTAATAAATTGGGAGCAGATTAAACTACTGTTCAGTTAATCAGTCAAATTGTCATTGAGAGGTAATGTTATATGGGGAAATCAGGAAGCATTTTGCTTAACAAAGAAGGAAACTTCCTAGAATTCTTTATTTGCGCTGTGGGAAGCCTTGATAGTTGTACTCCTTTGAGATGTGCTTTGTACTTCCCTCTCCTTGTCCGAACGCGGAGGAGCAGGAAGGACAGAGCCACAGCTCCCTCTCTTTTCTGTGTGAGGAGAACCAAAGAAGAGCAATTTCACAGATCCTGTGCTCCTGCCTTCTGGGCAAGACTGCAGCCTACTGGTCCTCATGTGGGCCACATTAATCAGGGGAGCACTTTACTCTGCATCCATCACCCTCTGTAGCCATAGAGTGGTCAGTCATAATCCATCTCCTAGTGTTTATTTGGAGCCTCGGAATCCTTGAAAGGTGTTAGAGATGCACTGAACATCTTGTTACAGGAGAGGCTTGATGCAATGACAATACTGTCATACTGAAAAATTGCCTCATCCCTTCTCTAGGAGTTTTGTCAAACTTTATTTTATTTTCTTGGACTGTTGCTTTCTCCTGTATAGAAGAAATTAGGGGTATCACTTAATCATTCCCCTGAGCTTCAGAGGAAGTAACTGGACTCAGTACCTCTGCTTTTCAGCCTTTGCTCCTTTGGCTGGTTTATTATGCTGCTTCTATCCCCCACCATTCTAATTGTTACTGCTTACAAAGATGGGAAACCAGAAATTTTTGTACTGTTTGTAAAACATTGTGAAGTATTTTCAGAAATAATGCATAACAAGGCAAATTTATGATGGCTTTTTTATCCACAGGTAACAATCCTTGTCTGAAAATCTCGGAGTATAATGTCTGCTGGCATAAGTAGGTGCAGCTCCTAAAGGGCTCCTAAAGGGCTTGCCATGCACTACTGGAGAGCTTTGCTATGAAGGATGTGGAGAGTCAGGCAGTTCAGCTTTAGATTTAATAAATACCATTGCTTAAATTACTAAGATAGACAAATGACATTCTTTTACAGCCAGCATTTTCAGAACAACTTACGCAATTGTCTTGGGAATACCTTTGGGATAAGCAGAGCAGCAAGCCATCATCTGCTGTAGTCTATGCATCTTGTCTGTAAGTCTGAGCTGCTGGAAATCCCTTTGGTACCATGCTGCTGCGTGCCAAGGGCTTTGCTGGAAGCTGGAATTAGGTGGATGTTGGTTTTTAGGGTGGATGGGTGATGTTTTGCTCCATACCTGCCTCAGTGAAAGTTAGCCAAGTTATAGTATACGCACTCATTTTCAAATGAACAGAAAAAGGTAATGCCTCAGCTCCTCCAAGTCCTGCGTTTTTTTCCTGTGTATCTCGGGTACTGTCAGGATGATTGGGTTCAGTTACAGAGTCAGGACATCGAGAAAATGCTGAATGTTAGGACTTAGCAAACACTGTTCTAGACAACTTACATTGAAAGGAAAAGACAACATTTAGGAAAACACCTGCATAAAGTTTCGGTATTCTCTACCCGAACTGAGAAATCCATGTATAAAATTAATCCAAGTTTCTAGATCCAAATTCTGTCTTAAGGTATGAAAGAGTCTTCTTACCAATACAAATACTGTAGAGAAAGTAGAGACTTTTCAAAATTTCATTTTAAATTGAAAGGATAATCATGACATTTTCACCTCCTTATAATACTCATGCTGAAAAGTCACTTCAACATTCATCAGAATAGCTTCTGATAGATGAAAAAAACCACACCAATAAATATATTTTTTGAAGTAAATAAGAAGTCAGTGTGTACGGAAGTGCAACAAAAAGAAACAGTGCAAGAATAAAAATGCCACTGTGATCATCTGATCTGGAGCACTTGGACTAAACGGTCCAGTGTTTATAAATGTGACTCAGCTGGAGATGGTTTCTGAACTTCTGAAATTTTGAAGAGATTTTTCCTGTATACTCTGGAAAGGCTTCAAAGTACACTCAGCAAGCGAATTTCAAAAATACAATGGGTGTACTTTAGCTGGTGTTCACCTAAAGTTTTACTCCAGTCTGATTGAGTCTGTGGCCAAAGCTGACGTCTCTAAGCTAATTTTCATTTGCATATCATCCTTTCCCATTGAGATCCTTGGGAAGATTAAAAGATTTATTTAAATATTGAAATCTGAGCCTTACAAACCTAAACAAGACACATGCTGACTCTGTGAGAGGATGAAATCTGTTTCCAGAGTTTTCTTTTACTTTTCAGTAGAGGACCCATCCATCGTGAGGACAAGGAACCTAATCCATGATACTGATTTGGAAAGAGAGTTTCTGACAGTTTGTGGTTAATACTTCCTACAAATACATTAGAAGTAAACATTCAACACTGCTAAAATCGAAGTTTGTCACTTTAAAATGTCCTCTCCAGCTACTTCTCTATGTCATGTAACATCAGAAAAACCACATATCTAAGACTCAAAGGAGCATTATTACACCCTGAAAAACTAGACATTCATTATAAATTATCCTTTGAGAGCTGCAAGAGAAAATACTTTCCCAGCAATTATTCTGACATGATGTAGGATTGGAGTATTTTACTCTCTACCACAGTTTATGACATCGCTTTTGACAACATGCAGATGTGAACACTTTCCAGCACATCATGAACAGCAACTAAAATTGGACCAATTTATTATCTTGTTCTCTCCCTGGAGGAGAAGTGTAAATAAGCTACATTGTTTTGCGACGCTTCGTGTTTTAGATGTATCTCAACATACTCATAGTTTTCAGTAGAGAAGATAAGATTGAAGAGGCACATACTGAGCTGGAGCCAGAAATTAGTTTTCCAAAGGTCCTTCACAAGGACCGTTCTTCTGGCCTTCTGCATGCTGTTCAAACAAACTGAGTCTGGGAACCTCTGTCTCAAGCAACAGCAGCTCAGGTGGGGTTTATGAAGATAAGAGAAATGTGATATAATGTAGATTTGGTGTTGGGAGCAGATTTTAGAAGATGAACTTAAAATCAAGTGGTTTGCTTAATTATGGGCATACAACAATAAAAACTGAATAGGATACAAGTACTATGTAACTAAACAGAGCATATGGAAAACATGAAAAATATGGTAATATTTTTAGCAATAGATCCTTAGCTTAAACACTATTTTGCATTTTGCCTTCTGGCTTAAAATACCTATCAAAAAATAAAAGAGGATTATGAAGAAGAATCTAGAAGAACTACAAGATAAGACTGGAAAACAAGAGAAACTAGAAATAGTTTTAAGTGCTTTGTTCTCTTGATGTTACTGAGAATGAGAGACAAATTTCTTATCTCCATTATCATCATCATCATCCAGTGACACCAGGAGGCCAATGCACTTGTAGGTACACACATCTGTAAGTAGTGACAGTTTCTACACTCTTCAGATGCATATTAATGCAACGTACCTTGGCTCTGGGGCTCTGTGCCAGAGAACAAATAGTTCAGCAAAGGAAACAAAGAGCTTAGAAGATTTTTTTAATGGTTAGACATGTACATGTATAGAAACAGTGTGCTGACAGGGAGAGCAACTGCAAGCCTTACTGTTGGTGATGCTTCACAGCATACACTGATCACTCACTAGAGAAAATTCTCTCCTTTATCTATTTTACATAAAGTTCAGGTTCATTATGCCTTAGTTCTAGTATTTGGGGGTTTTTATGACCAGCTATTTATAATAGATTATTAAAAAGTCAGTCTGCATCAATTTTGTTTGGAGGCAGAGGGAATAAGCATGTGCACACGTGAAATTTATGCCACTGCAAATTTGGAAAAAGAACATTGGGATAGGATCTTAGGAAAAAGGGCTTCTGTTTCTCCCTTGTATCCTCTAATCCCATTTGAGTTAAGTGCTTATGTTTGGATTCCTACAGGTAGAAAACATCTTTCAAGACTTTTCCCTTTCAAATGAATAAATTTCTTCTGCTGGTTTCTTTCTATTAAGTAACTGGAGACAGGTATTTAAACCAGTTGCTGCATAATGATCCATGAGGAAAGGCAGCAGGTTGGATGGATGCTTACAGAAGTACGCTGAGAAGATATTACCCAGTTCCCAGCTCTTATCTTTCGTAAGCAGAACAGAATGAGGGCAATTTGACTTACTAGCTGGTCTACTGACCCGCGAGAATAAAGGAATAAAAATGCCACTGTGCGATAAAACAGGCAGCACTTGCAAAGCAATAACAGAATATGCATAATAGCTCAGAAAACATCCTTAGGAAAATAATTAAGTAACTTCATGCTTCTCTTTTCATTAGGAAAAATATAAAGGGAGAGAACCACTAGCAGCTGTGTGGAACAGAGCTAGCTTTTCAGGAAAATACACAGGGCCAGATCTTCCCTCCTACTTCTTCACATGTTTTCTGCTCTTCAGGCCCATGGAAACATGCCAGGAAAAATTAATTGGCAGAGGACCATATTATCTCTTCTGCATAGTTCCCATGTAGTGTCTCAGAGAAAGACCATGCAGCTAGGGAGCTGGCTGGGGAAAACTGTCCTTGACTCCCACAGATCCCAGAGGATATGTCAGATTTCAGTGGGACCTCTTTTTCTTGTTGATCTGAGACAATCTGAAGAATTCTGTCACTGAGATTTCCTTCTATAGATGAAAAGCTGGGGCTCATTTGAGCACTGGGATTTTTCCATGTGGAATGGGGGAGGTTTTCGCCAGGAGGATGAATGCTGATTTAAGTTCTCTTAAACCAAGCACTACTGATGGGTCACTGACTGAATGCAAGTCTGCAGCTGCCTCAGAAATGCAGAAGAAGATTTGATCCTGGATAAATGAAACAAGGAGAGTATAAAGTCCTGGCTTGCTCCCACACAACCCACCCCCTACCCTGCCCTTCGTATTTGGAGTTTCCAGGCTCTCAGTACCCAGGAAGAAGGATTGATGTTGTTAAAAGTAGCTGATTCCCCGCTCTAATATATTAAGAACATAAAGCTAGGATCCAGCCTACTGATTTACAAGAGAACTATCAACCAGCCAACCTTTATTTCAGGTTCCTATTAAGTACTACACATACTTCTCCTTCATGTCCAGTGGAAAATCCCATGAAGTAAAAAAAAAACCACATTCTGGAGTTCACATAGATAAATTACTTAAGATGCCTTTCCAGTTGGGGTCTGCGAGGCATATGGAAGGGTCACAGCCTCCATGTCCTCAGCCCCTCAGCTCCTCAGGGGATTTCTGTATCCCTTCCATTAAGTGTCACTGGAGCCCTGTCCCCTCCTCCATCATTTCCTGCTCCCTTTTCTCTCCACCGCTCCTGCAGCAGGGCTCAACAAGAAACTGTTCTGCGTGAGCTCCCTCCCATATGGCCAGGCACTAATCCCCCCTCCCACACACAGTCATGCAAAGAGGGAAGAAACTATGGACGTGGAAGAGATGCTTCCCGGAGCAGCAGTGTCTGCTATCCACATTATGTCAGGCAATTAAAAGGTGTGAAAGAATCCTGCTGAACAGTACTGCCGTTTTCTTCGCCATTCTTTGCAACATCTGCAGAGCTTCCAAGTATCCTGAATTTGCAAATAAAGATTTTTTTTTTCAGGGGGAGTCTTAGAATTGGGAGACAGCTTGCAATCATCTTTCCCCCGCACTTACGATGTCAAGGTACTTTACACAGGTTTTTTAATTTATTAATTTTGTTCACTTGTCTTTTCTGATTGATCAAAAGAAAAATCAACTCCGGAACTTACTGAAGAGTGAGAGAAGATAGGAAAAAAAACATTGACACTGAGATTTGTGAGAGTTTTTGAAAAAGCTCTGCTCCTGCCTATTTACATTGAAGCTTTTTCTATGTATGCAGAGAAAGGCTGTCAGGAAACATACCATTTGTCAGGTCGGGCTGTCAGTCCGGTGCCCAGCAACTCCCTGTCCCTGCACAGGGATATCCTGGCATTACAGCCACTGTCACATCTCATTGCCTAATGCTCGCCCTGACGCCGGCTCCTGGCTGAGAGCGTGTTCCATCGGGTTCTCGCGTGGGAAACACCGAGCGCCGTTCGGTGTCCCCCGCCCCAGTGAGCTCACCTAACGACACCAACAGGAACAGCAATAGAATGGTTTCTCTAGGTGGCAGATTTACTAGGCTACAGAAGTCACAAGGTGTTAACGCAGAGTTTTATGTTAAGCAGAAACTCAGCATCAGTGTAGCACAAACATCCTTGAAATGTCAACAGGCATTTTAAAACTTATTTCTCAAAACCACTTAGTGATTCCTGTGAAAGAAAGCCACAGTCTTCAAACTAGGAAAACACAACCTCCAAGCACATAAATAAACTCCTTTTGCTTTACCCACACCAGCAGGATGGTAGTGTGATTTGGTGATTAAATGAGGTGGGGAACACTTTGACTCGAGAGGTCCTGGGTAGGAAATCTGAGGTTGGAGCCTCACCAGTGACAGCCAGTCACCCAAGGGATTTGGGGCCTCAACTGGCTGTCAGGTACCACTGATTGTCATCTTGCAGGTCACGGCCTCCCCCTCCCAGGGCATTCTGTTCTCCAGGGCCTCTGCTGTAATACGGTGCAATAGGAGGAACAAAACTGAAGATCAGAACCCTGTATTACTAAAACCCTTTGAGAACACATAAGAAACCTTGAGCTGAACTCTGTAAATAGCAGCCAGACCTCAGAGGTCACGAGAACACCAATTTTGCAGGTGAAGCTCTTTGAAAAAGCCACTGTGCTGTTTCCAACACAGCTGTGTTCGGGCCTTTTATTCCCAGATCTCAAGCATCTCAGTGAGGTTGGTAACTGTGACAAACAGCTAATGCTTTTTTACTTAGGTCAAGAGTTTGGAAATACAGGCTTTAATACAATGCTAAAGAAAGCCATGACTTCAAAGTAAAAAGCATTCTAAGCAAAACAGATGTGTGTGACTGCCTCTTTCACCAAACATAAACTAAAGAAATGCACTCTAAGCTTGTGGATTTTATGCATACATACAACTCAGTGCATGTAGATTTTTAATGGACTACACGTTTCTGTACAACCCTATGGGAAAGAAAAATACAGAACCTTTCAAACATGCCTTGGGAACAGTATCAGGAGTGATCAGGACATGAAGCATCTCTAACCAAATCTGCACATTAGAGCAGAAGACTGTCTGAAATAAGTTCTTCCAAGTGGGACAGGGAAAATGACATAATTTTTAAGAAGTTGAAATCTATGGAATCTTAATTTGAAGGAATCTTCCTTCCCATTAACTCTTTTGGAAATTACCCAAATAATTTTCTCCGTAAGTTGTCTTTAATACAATTATTCTGATGAATACCCTTTGCACAAAAGGATTTCCCATGAGAAAATTGCTGGTGATAATTGTAACTTTTGTATTATTCAATACAGTAAAATAAGACCGTCAGTGAAGGTGGTTTAATCTAATCCCTTTCATTTAAGTTTGGAACAAGGCACTTGGCTAGTTATGCATTATATGTACCTTCACATAAGTAGCAGTTGATGATCTGTCTTGTGGCACTTCTGGAAGACACGTTGACATACACAGCCCTATTTGCAGGTCACTCTCTAAGCCACCACCAACAGGGTATTTTTTATATTTTCATTTTCAACTAGGGATTTCATGGTACAAATAAGGGCGGCAGACACATTTGAAACACTCAAATGGAAGAATTATCCATGACAATGTACAATGTTTGCCAGAAAAAAAATGCAAATAGTTCTTGGACTCCAAACAACGAAACTGTCTTGCAGATCATGCATCATTGTGCTAACCCAATTCAATTTCCAATAAATGTTGACAGTTTTTGAGCTTAAGGAGACCACCAGATTTAGACTGTCTCCAATCTGATGCAACTGCATTTCACTGAGCAACCCATCAAGCTGTCCCTTCAGTGTCACTCTCCTCTCCGCTCGGAGGAGCAGGCTGGGCATCGAGGAAGAATTTTCCACCTCAGAACCCTCTGGCCTTGCAGAGCCTTGCTGCTGAGCAAAATCTGAGCATGCCAAGTCCAGCGGCAGCTCAGTGTGCTTGTCTAGACACCCATGAGCCAGCCCTCCCGTGTTGTCCCACCTATCCCCACACAACAGACAGACCTCTCTCAATGATTACTTGATTCCTCGTGTCCCAGACAGCAGATGGGACCCAAGGAGCAAATTAAAGTTGTTTTAGCTGCAGTGTCCCCAGAGCATCTGCAGAATGCAACAGTGCTCCAGCCATGCCCTTTTCCCTCCCTGCCCTTTCCTGTCTTGGAGAAATGAGGGTAATTCCCAGCTGTCTACACAGCCGTACCCTTTCCAGAGCTCCCCTGACACCTGGGAAATCCTTCTGCAGCCAAACAGCTTTCCAACTGCTTGGCTTTACCCTGTGTTACTCGAGGGTCTCGGGGCGGGATCACCGCTGCCAAGCTCTGCTTCCCACAGGGCACCTTTGCACGCGGGCGCGGTGGAAGTGAAAAGCCCGACACCGGCTGCGAAGGAGTCACGGCTGGGATGTCTGCCGTGGGCTGGGCAGCAGCGTGCCTCTGCTCAGGGCTGGCAGAGCAACAACAGCCCGGGCCTGCACTAAAACGCTGTCCTGGTGTGCAAGAGCTCCGACACAGCTTTATTCCCAAGGTGTAAACACCGAGCTTTGGAGGTGTGGCCGGGCTCCCAAGCAGGCCCAGACCTGTCCTGCGCTGAGCAAAAAGCACCTGGCAACCCCTGGCTTCTTCGTCTAGTGTTACCAAAAGAAAGGAGATAGTACCTGACTTTGATGGCTTTTGCAGCTTTTGTTACATGAAGTTATAAAATTTTCCAGCGTTTTCACGAAATGGTCAGGAAAGAGGAGTATGAATATTCTCAATTCATACAACACTAAAGACCCATACTCCTTGCAGCTTTGCCACAGAAGCTCACAACCAATACCTTTTGCCCTTGCCTACTCCGATTGCTAACACAGCCAACACTTCAAATTTGGAAGGAATTTGCTGCTGGTTTTCTCTTCCAGACTCGGAGCCCCCATGGGTTGCTATGCTTTATCTGGCTCAGGTTTCACAGACAACTGACTCCTAAGGATTTCCAAGGACCCACTCAGTTCTTGAAGAATCCACACAACTGGGACCTACACCATGTTTAACTTGGAGGGAAGGGCAGTGTAGATTTATTTATGTGGGTCACTCCTGTGAGTTTTCCAGTTTGGTTTAATCCAGATTTCAATGCTTATTACAGAGAAAAGTACAATCAGGAATAATAGTAAGAAGTTCCTTTATCTCATTTCTCCTGTATTTCTAAATCCGAATAAAAGCTTCACAAAGTTCTGATTCACATAGCTGGAATCTTTAAAACCAGAAAAACATCAAAGCACCTCTAAACTTAATCCAAAAGTGGTGTTCCCTGGAGTTTCATCCATGACAGCTTGGCCCAAAATCATGATGGGTGGTGGGCCTTGTGGCTTCTGACAGCAGCAATCTCTCTTAGAAGCACAAAGGATTTCTTAATTGCATACTCTTTTTAAAAAATAAAATACAAATGTTTTAAACAAAAGATAGATGAAACAAAGCAACAAAAGGAAACACAGGATCACAACACAGTAAGATTAGACCTTCAGATGACCTGAAAGCTGCATGGTAATACAAGGGCTTTGACCCAGCTGTATGGTATTAGCCCCTTTCTAACTCTGCTATGCAGCTGCAATTACAAATAGCCTTAGAGGATGTGCTGATGCTCAAGGAAAAAACGGGATTTTTGAGTCGCAAAAAAGGATATTTGCTTGGCTAGTTCTGTATTTGCCATGAACTCTAATCTGGACCCGTTGCTTACAGGAGATAAAAATAATTACAGATAAAAGCTGCATAACCCAAAAAAGTCTCTGTTTCTACAGAGAAATTATCAGTTCACTACTGTGAAGTCAACAATTTGTCTTAATTATTTGCTGGGTTTTTTAAATTTTAAAACATGTGAACAGAGCATGTTTGTTTATCTAACCTGAGGTACTGCCAGCAGTCACCACCTCAATGTCTAAACTGCCAGCTGCATGCCCTTTACATGGCAGAGAGGTCTGACACCTCGAAAATATCACAGGACAGAGAATTTGATAAAATGGTTATCTGAAAGTAATGAGACTTTAAAACGGATAAATTTTCTCATCCACTTTTCTCATTTATAGAAGGCATTGTGCAAATTTAAACACATACATTCATGTTCCTTACATATTCATATCTTACAGCTATTCACTATTTCACCTTTCTTAGTGAACAGGTTAAAGTTGCCAGGAATGTTCAAAGTACCACGTACAATGTCACATTTCCTGTTGGCTCCGATCCTACCACGGACAGACATCAGGAGAAACTGCTGCTGTGGTGGCAAGCTGGACAATCAAAAATATCTAATGAGAACCAGGAGAAAGACAGTGTACCGGGCTAAAAGTACATAGCAGTGCAGGAAGGCAGAATGTAAGGGTAGCTAAACAGAGGGAAAAGGTTTTCTTTGCAATGGAAATCACAAAAACTCGTCACACGTGGAAAAGGAGCAGTACAAGGGGTTCAGTGTCACGCCTGCCAACAGGCAGCAATGTGCAGTAATGCACTGCAGTCACTACAAATTGGAAAGGAATGTAAGACCAAAACAAATACATTCAGAATGTGCTCTATTTATGGTAAAGAGCATTTTTTCCTGGGTATCCTAAAATGTTTACAAATTAGAAGAATAAAAAAACAAAGCATTATGACCGTGTAAATAAATCAACGAACAGGAATGAACTGAAATCTGAAATGCAGCTACAGCAATGCAACGCGAAGTAATTGTATCAAGAGTAAAAAAATATGACTGGGGGTCTACTTTAAAACAAAAGAAACCCTAATACTCTTTGAAATGTGAGCACGTGGCAAGCCACGCTCCCAAGAGCAGATGTAACTCCCCAGGATTTGTAAGGCCAGAACAAACAGTCCCATATGTGCTCAGGTTAAAAGCACTCCCGAGATAAAGATGATCAAATTGGTATACAAACCTGCCTGCAGAAGAGGATGCACAAGATAATCCGAAGGAATTTGATTAAGTGCTTAAGAGCCTATAATGAATTCAGGAAGTAAAACACCACATTATTACAGGTACCAGTGTATTTATGTATTATGTAAACACTGCTGGCACTGAAAGTTAACCTAAGGAGTAAGGTTGACCAAATGCTAAAATGAGACTTTATTAAGAAAATATTGATATTGCCCAGATGAATTAATGGTTTGGTTCCTGTAATAAAACATATAAATAATGCTCATAGTTCCACTGCAATAAAACCAGCCAATACTGGGTGTTACTTTGCAGGGCCAGGTGAGAATACTGATATTTCTGGATAAAGAGTAATTCCCGTAAATCCTTCTCGACAGAGAAGCTGTGAAAGGTGCACTCACAACTCACTTTCTAGAAAGTTAAAAAAAGTCATCTCAGAATCATAAATTTTATACCAAAGCACTGAAATAACAGTATAGTTTAAAAAAAGAAAGCAACCCTAAGATCTCTATCACTGTAAACACACATGTGCTGGGACCCATCCAGCAGGAATCCTGCCCACCAGCTTTATGTAAAACTGAGGTTTCTAGAATGTAGAACACTTCCTGCTGCTCAGAACTGAGGCTGCAGAAGAACGTATCAGCTGTGGAAATACAGCAGCTTTTAACGCCTTATAATTCCCCATGAAAACCCCAAAACTGCAGGAAAAAAATGGGGGGTTTTTAGAAATATGACTCAATACTATTACATCTTTCTGAAATACAAGGTGATACGACAAACTCAAACATGACATACAAAGTGACTCGAGCTTATCAGTGCTGGGGAAAGTAACTCCTGATGCAGTTATGGATTGCACTGGTTTCAGTGATGGGACAGAGGGCAAAACCCTCTGTGATGTGCTCTTTTACCCCAGGAAAACTGCCCTGGCCTAGAAAGGATAGATGATAGGACTTGGCATACCTTCTAAGCCTGCTCTGTCTCCACACTTTGTTTGTATTTGAGCTCTCTAGTTACAGTCACTGTGCCATCCTTTTTTACGTAAGGAGTAAAAACTTACTACATCAATACCACTCCCAACACCAGCCGTGTTTGGAGAAATATTCACCCTGCACGCACCTAAATACGTACAAGCTTCACACTGCTGAGGTGGTGTAGGATTGTAAAAAGAAAAGTGACTTGTCAACACCTGAGGTGCATAAAAACAAACCCAACTGATCAGAAGATGAGCCTGCTGTGTCCTGTAGGATGCTCCCAACTACGTTTCCAGAGATGGATGTGCTGCTCATGCAGAGATAAATGCAGCGTGGGGAAGGCATGTGGCTTCTGTTTTGGTAATAAGTGGTTTGGTAATACATGGTTTGGCCACAACAGCCCCACTGGCCACAAGGCACTAAAGGAACAGTTGCAAAGGTCCTCAAGCTACCCAGGACAAAAAATAGCACATAAGGCAGAGCAATTAATTGGCTGCTATATCCATATTGTACTGCTGTTTACTGGAAAATAATTGAGTGGTGTGATTTAAGCATGTTTATTTGAAAAGCAGTCTTTCCTTAGCTAGAATTGTAGTGATACATTTTTACAAATCGAAGTTTTCGTTTTTAACATGATCACTCTTGAGAGATGCCCGATGTCACAACTCAGCTTCACATTTTAAATACTACTCTTAGAAATAAACCATATAAATGCTCTGTTGAAAGCAATTTTAAATACCCACGATCCACACTGCCAGCCTGAAGGGAGATGGGGGAATTAAAAACTGAAAGAGAGAACTATTTCAGAACTAATAAAAGCTGCAGCAGAATGGACAGCACAGAGCACAGCGCTCCAGCCCTTTTCAGCGCTGTATCTGTCCCAGCCTATACAACTGTGTATCAGCCCAAGCTCTCCACAGCACTACCATATTCTTGTCGTCTCACAGAGAGGGGAGTATCTGAGTGTTGCTCCCATATTTTCTTATTCAGAGAAATAAATGTTAAGAAATAGTGTTTTAAGATGCTGGCTTGGGAAAATGACTCAGAAATGACACGAATCCATGGCAGAACATAGCCCTGTGGAACTACAAACCCTCTGAGCCAAAAGGAGAAAATGAAGATGACCCTTGCCATCCCCACAGGGAGACTGCCAGCACAGGAACACACAGACCAACTCCCGTGAGTGCTTGGGGAGATCATCAGCGACCTGTCAGGCCTGGAGCAATCCTGTGTGAGAAACCTCATCAGTTACGGGCACCTACTTGTGCTGCAGAGCCAGGAGAGAAAGCATTTTCTTCTTGCTAAAAATATTTCCTTCCCCTCTTTAAAATGACAAAAGTATAACTGTGCCTGACCTATTTTTCGTCCTTATTCATTCTGTGGAAATCCTGCAAAATTGACACCTAATTTCCAGGTGCTGTTGCTTAGCTTCCTAAATTATTAATGAGTGTAATAATTATCCCTTTTCATCATCACCTGGGACAGGGAATAGATGCAAAGACTAGAATCACATCACCACCCTCACATCTGAGCCTTTTTACAGTATCAGAAGATCCCTCCACCAGGTTCAATCCATAAGCTGTGTTACACTTGCATTTGATACCATGGCCTAATGATACATTATGTTGGTGTACTCTAATTATATCAGTAGCGACCCAGGGTAGAGCACAAAAAGTACAGGGGAAATAGGAACCAAACCCAGGCATGTCTCACTCCTTTACTGTGCTCAGGAGTGGTGCCAGCTGGAGCCAGAAGCCTTCAGGGGCAGGGGAGCACCGTGTCTGCTCATTCTGACATGGGTTTACACAGACGAAGTGAGGAGGAGAGGGGAGGTGGGACTGGTAATGGGGTCTGACAGGGAGCTACTGACTGACAGGAAAACCTCAGACATCTTGAAAACGTCCAGAAGTATTTCAAAAGTGAAGACAAGGGATATGTCCACGCCACAGTATTTCCACAGCTGTATCTGTACTAGCAGAGCTGTGTCAGCTCCCATCGGAACGTGGCCAGCAGGAAGAGCTTTCTGCTGGATTAGCTGTCCAGTCTCCCGAGGCCAATGACAGACATCCTCATCCAGCACTTCTGGCTGAGCTGACTCAAGATGTTCTGCTTCACAGGTGTCCATCAGCACCTGCCAGCTGGTAGCTACCCCCAGAAATCTGTGAGCACTCTCACTTTGGACAAAGCTAGATGAGTGAGCTGTAACCCAGCACTTTCATCAGCACTTTAAATCTCACCTGGGGTGGGCCAGGGCACAGTCTCTGCTGCTGGCACATAAAGGGGAGCGCAGCCTCCAGCAGAGCAGTAACAAGTACAAGAGGAGGATAAGGCCTTCACTGGTCGCAGCTGTTTGCAATGGCAGTGTCTTCCCTGGTCACACCTGGTGGCAGTGCGTCCTTTCATGGCCTGAACAAAACCGAGGTAACAAAGCATAGCTGGTCACCAGCGATATACCTACATCTGTACCTCTTCCTGGCACAGCTGACCCTCACAGGACTAGAGCTTGGAGCCACAGTCCCAGCTGGATTCTGCTCTGCCCACAGGAGATGGTTTTGCTCTCAAGGCTGTAGGCATGGAGATGTTCAGCCACCATAGCTAAATTCAACAGGGATCATGAAATGGAGCTCCTGACCGCCAGGATACGCACTTCGGGAAGCTGCTCGTCAAGGAGGTGCATGAAACAGAGCCACAGTGCCACCTCGGCTGAGCATCGGCCACCCTCCAGGCCAGGGGCAGTGAGGAGGGGCAAGGCAGAAGGCTCTTAAATAGTCCCCAGCGCGTGGCCAGCCGTCAGGAGATCAGGCTCTGCCCCGAGCCAGCTGTGGGAAAAGGGCGGCTGAGGAATCAGTGAGACAGGGGGAGTCTGGTTGTAGGTGGAAAACAGGGAGCTGGAGCCCGACTAGGCAGGACGGGACAAAGAGCAAATAATGAGCACCAAGTGATCTGAACGACCGCGTTCGCCCTCCCGCTGCCCTGCCCATCTGCTCGGAATTTGTTTTCAAAACAAGTCCTATTTTCCCTACGCCTGTCCTGATCCAAGCTCCCATCTTGTCCTTTATGGATCCGGTGCTGTCATTCAAAATCATTTCGAGCAGAAAAGCCGAATTGAGAAACAAAGAAAACTGATTGTTTAACATACACATTCTTCACCCCGATAAGTTCCTCTCAGCTGTGTTCTCCCTTCACTTATTCAGGTCAGAGCCTTTATTACAGGCACAGAGACAACGATGATTTCACATGACCGACTGCGCTACAAATTCACCACAAGTCCTGGCCGTGTCTGACACGGAGATCCGAACAAGTGCACCGTGTTGGAGCACCCCCCGAAATGCACTCGCGGCCCTCCCCGGGCAGCGGAACGAGGTCACCGGGACAATGAGCGCTCCAAAGGGGCTGCGAGCAGCCCGAGCCGCGGTTCCGCTCCGCGAGCGCCGAGTCACCGAAGGAGCGGCACCAACTAAAAGGGCTTCAGCTCCACCCTGTGGTCATGAGGAGCTTCCCAAACCATTCCTCTGCCCCTGCTCTGGGACCAGGGACACCACACTGCATTTTTAAACTGAAGCACTGGAGACCTCTGCATGGGCACTGCTGTCTTGCAGCTTGAGCTGTTCCAGGCCAGAGTGGCGTTTCCTCTGTGGCCTGTGCCTTCATAAACTGGGGATTAATCGTTACTCTGAGATTATATGCACCAGCCATCACCATCCTCTTTGGGATTTGCGAATTCGGAACATTTCACTCACCATCTTCCAAATAACCAGCTGGCTGGGCCTAGCACCATGACCTCGTCTCTCTCTGCAGAGATTTTGGGAGCGATTATGATGTACAACTTCTCTTTTCTAACTCCTATTTCTGCCTTTTAAACACTGTTCGTATTTCTCTGATGAGGCACTGCTTGCTGATGTAACTCTTGCAAATAACTTTTAGAATTGAGGATGCTTTTAAGGAAGGTTTTTCTTGCCCAAGTTTTCAAGAAGGGAATGGCTCTCTAGATGAAGTTTGCAATTTTAATGACAGGAACCTCGAGAAATTCAAAGCCAGCTCCAGCTCTGTTGGTTGGCCAATAATTAAATAGTTCACGTCTGACCTAATTAATGCTTAAATACACATCAGCAGCTCTCAGGCTCTAAGGCACAAATTTGTGACAAGCGAGGTTCAAGCAAATATCACCTCTTCACCCACCACTAAGCCCCCTCATTATCCCTGTCATGCAGGATGCTTTGGGGTGGCACTGAAATGCCTCTTTGTGACTCTGGGGAGCAGGTTCTGGATTAGACAGACTCATGTCCTGTGTAAAATGTTAGAGCCCTTAATTCTATTTCTCATCACTGCTCTGGTCCTTCCTACCTGCCCCAGATGCTCTTTCTCAACTTTTCAGAAGGTGTGTCACATTTTTACCTCTTTATTACCCCCATATCAGTATCTTTACTGTGGTTCTATTTACATTTCAAAGTGTTGAGCCTGTAGCATTTGTCTGTGAGTTTTGAGATTCTAATTAGATGCAGTGCCTCATTTTTAGCTAAATACTCAAAAACATATGCAAAAGCTGAAATATGTTTTAACCAATGTGTGCTGCATGTAAGCAAAGCTGTGGGGTTTTCCACTCTGAAAAGCTTCCAAACCTATTCACTTCAGGCATTCCCTAGTGTGTTCTCTCTCACCTACGTAGAGAGGCCCATATTTATTTTCATTTTAATAGTATTTTCACCACAAAACTGGTTTGATATGTTTAGCTATCAAACTGTATCACATTCATCAATTAAGGCTTGAAAATGATACACAAACAACATGAAAAAAACGCAGCCATCTTTTCTTCTCCCACGCAAAATGTAACTCGTAAAACCAGAATTTCACAGCATTTTATAGCAGCTATTTATTTTTTTCAGCTCATCCCAGATAAAGCTAGTTTTATATGCAGCAACAACTCGTACAATGCATTGAGCAAAGCACTACTATGGTTTCACTTGCAGGGGAAAGGGAGGTAGCCGATGCATGGAGGCTCTACCACACAGCTACCACTGAGAGTCTGGGAAGTGGGAGGGTGAAGAAAAGGTGGTTGCTTCTGCTACCAGAGGCAGAACTGCCTCCGTATGAATTCAGCAGGCATTCTATCATCAAACCCCTCAAAATCTGACCCCTTGTTAGCACAAATGCGGTGCCAAGGGAGTTTGTGAACCTTCTGCTTTGAAATAACCCTCCCACCATCTGTGCCCGTCTCCCTACCTTTTGGGTAGTGCTGTTGGTGGTTTAGGAGGTTCTTGTCAACTGAAAGTATTTTTACAGTGCAGGAATTTTATTTTACGGAAGGTGGGTTTTTTTTCCCCAGGTTGTGTAGCGAAAACAAAACCTGTAAGAGACGTGACAAGCAAATTTCTAAGAAAAAGGGTTCTTTTTACAGCCAGAGCAGTTATTATTTCAGTCTTCCCTTTGCTATGTCATATAGCAAAGCCAGAAGATAAATATTTTGGGGTTTGCCATTTAGTTACTAGCACAAGCACCTTGTTTCTGGCCTTTCATTAAATCTTTGGCCAAATATAGCCTGATGACACAGCTCCAAATATTGCTTTAGCACTCAAGGGAGTTTTCAGGGAGAAAAAGCCATTTCAGAGCCCCTCACCTTCCAAAAGACTACCACACCCACAGTTCATATTTTAATAAAGTTCTATCAGGTAGATTAAACCCTGGATAGAAACAAGCATCCAGCTGCCAAGCATGTAACTGTTAGACCACAACAAATGAGAAAAAAATCTCTGGCTTCTACCAAAATCATGAGCTGAGGGGCAGCAATGCTTTGATATTTTTATGAAACATTAACCTTCAAACGTAATTACCACAGGCACTGAGATTGCACCTGAAGGCTGCACTGCTGGGGAGAATTGCTGTAAAAGTGGCCTGCAGGGCAGGAACGTGGCAGGTAAACACAAGGAATGTCTGCACAGAGATAATGGGATACAGGGCAGCAGGAAGAGCGTAGCTTTAGGGGATGGAAGTGCTGCCACTGACACTTTCCACATGCCAGCAGAGGTGATGGTGACTTGGTTGACATTGCATGAACAGTAATCTTTGGAAACAGACACTCTGAAGCTTAAAGCTGATCTGGTGAGCAGGAAACCAACGCTGTCCCTGCTAAAATCCTTAATGCTGAAACCATTTCAGTAGCAGAAAAAAAAGGCTTGAGCTACATTTATTCTGAACAGTTCTACATCTACATTCTACCTTGAGAACAGAGATTAGAGGAGCAGGTATTTCAGTCTTTGCAAGATTTCCATCCCTATTTTGCAGATCCAAGAGTTAAGGAAGAGACCTAAGCATCCAAAATCTTGTGCGGCTACATGATCCTTATCTCCTGCCTGCATTACCCGGTGTCTGCAAAACACAGTGACTGAGACTGTGTGCTGTGTCTTCTGAAATTACAGTGTGGGGAGGACAAGACAGGACTGAAAATCAGGGAGTTTTTTATTTCTGGACCACTGCACTATTCAGTGCAATGCCCTTCATGATGCCAGTACACTTAGATGTGTATCAGGACAGTATCTAGCCCAGAGCGATTTCTTCTTCTTCTTCAAGCATCTGGGGTAGACTGATCTATTTAAATTCCCTGCACTTCACCGCTCAGCCTGACCTTTAAAATCAGCTCAAAAGCATTCAGAAGGTGTATGCAAATATAAAAGATGTAATTGTTAGAGCTCGTGTTTCAGAGAATGCAAATAAGAGTGGCATGGAAGGGGGTCAGGCCTGTTTGGGGTGTGATTTGTAGAAGCAATTGATGTGGAAGATCCCAGCGTTTGCAGGCACAGGAGAAATGATACACAGCAAGTTCTGAATGGCAGCAATTTCCAAGTTCTTCTTGGCCTTGCAATTTTTTCTCCCTGGGGTAAGTTTTGGGGGGTGTGCCAGGGATTAAGGGCCCTGGCTCGCACCACTTACGCTGCGTCCTGGACCAGGTTTCTGCCACCACAAACCAGAAGCAATGGGTTGGCCAAAGCATTTAGTGTTTCAGAGAGAACATCACCAAAACAGCTTCTCCGATACTCCACTGAACCAAACAGAAAGGATTTTGCTCCCGACAGCCACAGCTGTGTGTCCCAGGGATAGCGCAGGGACAGTGCAGTATCCCTTTGGATTTGCTTACGTCATCTCACAAATCTGCCCGCTCTAATGACTGTGACAAATTTGTGCTCTAAACCACTAATGCTGCAGTCAGAGCTGAGCTCGGGGGATTTTACAGCACTATTCCTGTCTGCCTCCAGCTCTGCAGGGGGCTCATCTGGCTCCAGACCCAGGAGAGAGGCAAAAGGAGGAAGCACAGGGAAGGGGCATGTCTTACCTAATTTCTTGCCTCCACAGTTCACAGCATACAATCCATACAATCCTGAGTTTTGCTTCTCTGTTGATTTTCTGTTCCTGGCAAACTGGGTGCCTGAGGATGGAGCGAATACACCAAATTTCGTGGGGGAAGTCGTCAGTCGTGTTGTAGCTCAGCATGAAGCCAAGGTAAGCCCCACAAAGCCTCTGCTGGGAACATGCTATTAAAATCCTCACATGCAGATAAACTTTCTTTCATTCAGGGCTGGATCTGTCCTGCTTGCCTAGCACGCGTTTTGGATGGAGCCACAAAGGCCAGTCCTCACAGGATCCTTCCCTCTTGGAATAACACACTGAAATGTGCAATTAGCACCCTCCAAAATGTTGCCTGAGATGGCACAAAAGCTGAGTCTCTTTTTTAGCCCTGTTTCCAGTGAGCAAAACATCCAGCCCATGTGACAGTAGTTCATTTTCCTCAGGATTTCTGTTGACGGAGCACAAAGGAGAAATTAAGATCCCTTTTATGTGTAACAAACTTCCATCTCTGCAAAGCAGATGCAAACTGGATAGTGCTCCCACGGCTCTGGTATGGTTTGCATGGCTATGTGTGGAACCGCCTTTCTGTGCCTGCTGTGTGTCTGGCTGATAGGCCAGGTGGGATTCCCTCATGCATTTCTGCACAGTGAATCATTAATTACTACATCCAAACCAAGTCACAGTATTATTACTACATGTAGTTGTATTCTACCTGTCTGTACTTTCAGTACTTTCCTTCCTTTTCCCCCACCTGAACCCTGTTCTTTTTATTCAGTTAGTTTTCCAGGATGCTCTGGTCCTCACATGTTTGAAGATAGCTCTCAAATTTGCATCTTCCACAATCTCATTAGCTCATCCATGCTGTTCATCCTTAGGTCAAAATAAATAAATGCTAATCAAGGTCTTGGAACTGCAGTTTATGACAATTTACTGCCCTTCTTTCCAGACAGATTCTTACCTTCCAGTCTCATAGCAATCTTCTGACCTCCACTTAAAGCAACAGCTTTCCATGTGTTATCCAGCATCTGTCCAAAGCTGAGGTAGCAAGATCTCCTGCATATCCCTCATGGAGAAAGCTCCCAACTCCCAAACAGGAGATATTCCCTATTACCACCCCTCGGTCATAGAAACATGAGGTTCTTTACTCACAGTCTCAACGCTTGATCTTTTTTGTTGGGTTGAAAATTTGCCATGGGAGAGTAGGTTGCATGGTGAAGAACCTTCAGAAATACAAACGTGGAGGCTACAGACACAAATATTGTCACCTCTTCAAGAGTTAAGATCTGATTCCTTGAGAGCCCAGCTTCAGAGTGACTGGGAACCACAACATTCTGTGGCGGCTGCTTGGCAGCCCAAGAGAGATCCTTCACCACGGTTCCTAGCAGCCAACTTCCCCTACACCAGGCCCTGCTGCTGAGAAGGGCTGTCCTGCTCTCTGTGAGCACAGGGATTGAAGCGGCCTTTAATTCTCATGGTTTTCAGCTCATACCCATGGACACGAGCAAAGCCTGTGATTATTGCTGTGTGTCTACTCCTCATGTCAGGCTTTTTATTTACATCCGTGCATCACTGCACAGCTATTAATCATTAGCTCACTTTTCCTAATGAATATCACTTCTGTAGGAGAAGTACTGCAGCCCAGCCCTGGGGGTAGGAAGGAGAGATTTGTTGTTTAGCTGGGCAGCATCTGCTTTGTCCTGCTTTTTATGTTCCTAGTACTTCAGTGGGACACAAATTAGAGGGCAGCATGTGTGAGAAGACTCAGTGGACACTGTCACAGCAACAGATTTTGATGTGGTCTCAGAGAGGACTGGAGTTAGCAGGGACGGCCCAAGGCTTTCAGGAAAGATGAGCATTCTACTGACAGCAATTCCAAGTGGATTGAATTGCAAATGTTACCCCTGAACCAGCTGGCTGATAAGGCTTGTAGCTCTCCCAGCATCTGCACAAGTGTATTTGCCCAAGATACTCCACATACTTGTTTTTCCTGCTGATAAGGGAGCAGTGGTTAAGGAAACACTTGTAGCAATGAGTGTGTTCGTGTCATGCCTGTGTAGGAATCATTTATCAAATTCATTCCAGACTCACTCCAGTAGAGGCCCCTCTGATAGCTGTGACCCTTAGAAGCCAAAAAGTACAGCAGGAATGTGAGAAATGAGGAAAAACTGGGCACCAGTGTGGTATGTACTCACCCACCACTCACACAGCTGTTCAAGAGACTAAAATGAAATTAAAAACTTGAGGTTCTCTGTGGAGCCCTGGCAATGAAAACGCCAATCCCCTCATGAGGAACTGCAGGTAGGTTGAAATAACAATGCCAAAACTTCTGACTCACTGCATTTTCTCCTTTCCCACGGGGAAGGCAGCCAGCCTGGCACAAACTGGGCTGGGGCCAGCTCTAAGTTAAGCAGATTCCAGGTCATTGGGCTCCTCCAGGTTCTCTGTCAGCTGATAAAAGACCTTTGGGCCACCACTCTTGATGAGCCCACCAGGATGGTCTCTTTATGATGATGCACATCACCTGCAAGTCCCTGATCAAAGTCAACTGCAAATGTTGTACCAGAAGGTATAAAATCTTCATTGTCACTATAAAATTTTCAAACTATTTAATTGCATCCTGCTTTGTGTCTGGGGGGAGGACGGGGGTCAACAATCAAAGTATTGGCACTGATGCTCCAAGGACTGTGGGACAATAACCCCCCTTTTACCTCGTGCCAAGTAGTGCAATGAACATATCCAGAGCAAAAACTGCTTTTACGGTTTAGGGCTGGGGAGAGGCCAGGTTACTGTTTACTGCCCCAGCCTGGAAGGGCATCTGTTGTTGGGGAGCATGAGCATGAGAGCAGGCCTGCCCCAGTGAGAGAATAAACCTGTACCAGCACAGTCCTACACCTGGGCAAACTGCAGGAAAGGTGTGAATCAAGGAAAGCTGCACAGAGCCAAATCACCAGGGAGACACCCGCCCAAATCTTCACATCCAGAACCAGCCAAATATTCGGATCCTAAAATCATCCTAAAATCAGATGCCTGTGTATTTTTGACCCAAGGACTATCCAAGCTGCTTCCCGAGGATGAATCTGCCAAAGCGGCTCATTCCTGCCCCGCAGCATTGCAGCCATTCCTGCCCTGGGCTGAGGGCAGGGCAGCAGCTGCGCTCCCCACCAGAGCTGGGTGACGGGACCCACCCAGCTCCTCTGAGGAGTGGAGTGGCTGCAATCTGCACTCAGGGGCCCGGCAGCTACAGGCTAATGAGGTCCTTTTAGTAGTTTTGTAAGGCACTTGAAAAGCCACCGTCAGCACTGTTGACAGTAAATGGTTGTTTTTCCCCAGGATTTCTGATCTCTGGGATAACCACTGCTGCTTGCTGCGGACTCCCCAGGTGCCATGAGAACACCGAGCCTCTGTCCCTGGCCAGAGCAGGAGCAGCCCTGCATCCACGTGGGAGCAGTAACTGGGGATATGATGCCAACTCTCCAGAACACATCATCACAGCAAACACCCTCAGGAAAACCCCCCAGCAGCTGTCAGACATCAGCACACGGGCAGAGCTCTCCCAACACCTCGTGAGCCACGAGTGAACGGAGCATCGCTGTCGTGAGCTGCGAGCGGGAGCGAGGACACGGCCTCCTTCGGCCTTCCCGTCTTTCCCTTCAGGCACACGGCTCATTCCAGCAGCACAGTTGTCAAGTCAGCAGTTGGGGCAGATGGACTTGCCATTTTAAGATCCCTGTTTTCCCAAAGCAACAATCTGGAATCTGCCCCCCGGGGGGGGGGTTTCTTACAAAAAAAAAAAGCAAAACCAAAACAAAAACAAAACACCCCAACACAAAACAGAACAAAACAAAACCCAAACAAAAAATCCCAACAAAAGCCTATGACAAAAAATATGTACCTGAGGGACCAACAATCTCTCTGCCCTTCAGTCATCCCCAGAGGAGATGGTAAGTATTTTATCCACTTTTTTAGCCTTACTGGTTGCTGCAGCAATGACTTTCTAAATGCTCCCCAGTAGAGTTCAGATCCTGGCATGACAGGGAGCTGCCACTCAGTTTCCCAAAGAATGAGAAAAATCTGAAAGGCTCTACTTCATCTCAATTATGACAGTCTCTATCAGGTCCAAGTTCTTCAGGTGTTCCTGATCCTAACAACCATCCAACAATACAAACCAAATTTTTGCAGTACCTTCTGGTACTGAGGAAAAGGGAAGTCAGTCCTCCACTTTCATTGCCTTCCCACCAGGGAAGTCCTGAGTCCTGGAAAAAGTCCTTTGAAAGTGCCGAGGGAACCAGTGCACACAGAGGTGCCACTCAGGAACAAAGCTTTGAACTGTGAGACATGGGCTATGGACCCACACCTGAGGTCCAGGGAAAAGGGACATGTTCTAGGTACAGGCCCAAGGACAAGGCCCCACATCCAAAGGGGATGTGTGCTCCCAGGCACTTCAGCTAACTGGGAGGCCAAAGTAAATTCTCTGACTGGTAAGAACTGAAATCCACTCAGCATCTTTTCAGAGCCTTCAGAGAGCTGTTTTTTACTGGACATTCCTAGTTTGTGCCCCTGGTAAGGGCAGCTCCTCCTTTCAGAGACGCTGCTGGCTCTGCAGCAGGATGTTCTGCACGGCTGTTGCATGCTCGGGGTGTCACAGCCCCACTGCCTGACAGGGCAGGGCAAGCCTCGGCCTCTGAGGAAGGAAGGGCAAATGCACAGAACAGCCCCTCTGACAGCAACAATCCACAGTGGAGTTTCAGGTGGGGTCCAGCACGGATGGTCCATGTCTGACTCGTGAGGGGAGGGAAGGGCTGGGGAACTGCATCCTGCAGCTCAGCTCTAACTCCTCCCTCACTGCAGGCAGAACTTGCTCCTTGCCAAGCAGAGCAGGAACTGCTCCCAATGTCTGCATCCTGCTGCCAACAGAAGCCTGGACAGCAGAGAAAAGGGGGTGAGAAGTGTCACTCATCTCTGTGCAGGTCACGTTTCACTCTGAGTTAGATTCTGTCATCACTGTATCATCCTTCCCTGGGGTCAGCACTGGGTATTCGTCCCTCGTGATCCCCCCCACTCGTGACACAACAGCCCTTTGGGTCCCATTATAGCGTGAAAGCTGGAAAAACTTGGAGGGCGCTGGGAACATCCATCCCGAGTGCCCTGCTCCCGGCAGCCACCACGGAGTCTGCAATACTGGTAACAATTTCCTCCATTTCAGCCTAGGCTGCTTTGCTACTGAGCTGGGCTAAGGAGGGTCCTGAAAAGTGGGTTCAGGTCCCCAGAACTCATGTTTCCAGTCGCATCAGCAGGATGGAGCTGAGTAAGGACAAGGAATTCATGCTGGCTGCAGGAAGAACCGACAGGTAGCCAGGTTTCATGCCTACAACCAGGATATTTGATCTACCCCTCACAGCAAAAAGCAGGAATTTAATACATCTTCTGGAGACATGAGGATATTTAATCTGTGGGACCAGGAGAAAGGTGAAGGACAGTAACGTGAGATGGGTCCTAGCAAGACCAAGGACTCTCTTCTGACACTCATATCTCAGCGTAAGCAAATTGCTATTCCATCTGCTAATGGATCTAAGCAGCAGCTGCTGCTTAATGCAAAGCAGCAGCACACATCCTTGGAAACCAGTCAAGGTTTCCTGCATCCTTCGGGCAGGAGGACTCTTGGAGGGGAGCTTCTCCCAAGGAATTTCCCAAGTGAACTGCAAGAGTGACAGCACAGGCTCCAGAGCCCTGTGCGCTCTGTCCAGAGTGGCTGGAAATGGGAGAAGAATTTGCACATTCCCATACAGTTTTACACAGTGGAGTAAAGTGGAATTCAAAGCCCTCTGCAGCGTAGAACACCTGAATTTGGGACAGAAAAGCCCAGACTTGCCCCAGGTGTAACTATTATCCCAGTACCATCCTCACTGGCATTCGTGCAGTGCTCCTGCTCCGCCTCACCTTCCCTCAGCAGCCTTCGCTCGTTTCTTCCTCCCCATCCCTCTCTCGCTGATTCTGCCCCGCTTCCCTTCCCCATAGCACGACAGCAGACACGACGCGGGGATCACTTTGCCCGCTAGGTCTGCATCCCATCCCGTCCCTCTTGTCCCCTGCCTCTCCTGGCCTCCTGCCCTGGGCCCTGGAGCCGGGGGCTGTGCTGGGAAGGGGCAGGATGTGGGAATTTACGGCTGTCCCTGCTCCAGAGCCGCTGGCCGTGCCCCTCCTGGCCCGGGCACCGGGACCCGCTGCCGTGGGTTGTGCACCGACACGCAGGGACACAGCCCCGGGCACAGGGACCCGCTGCCGTGGGTTGTGCACCGACACGCAGGGACACAGCCCCGGGCACAGGGACCCGCTGCCGTGGGTTGTGCACCGACACGCAGGGACACAGCCCCGGGCACAGGGACCCGCTGCCGTGGGTTGTGCACCGACACGCAGGGACACAGCCCCGGGCACAGCGCTGCGGCCCCGGCAGGAGCAAGGCGGGACACGCAGGGGCTGGAGCGGAGCACACGGGGCAGGGCCAGCCCGGGGGCACCACACGTCTGCCTGTGCACCCTGCAGCCTTCCAAACTGTGGGAAAGGAGTAATTCTGTGAAATGAAAACAAACGTTTCCCAAAACGTCCCCTTGAGCACGGATTTTACACTCAGTAAGTTCGCTGTGGAAGGTTTTCCCACTCACTATACACAAGATTTCATACGTATACGAAGAATAAATGTAAATGTCTTAGAATGCAGCATTTTATGTGAACCTGGAAATAACATCCCTCCGCACGTCCATGCCTCCAACTCTGCAGCTTTGGGCTGCTGCGTGAGAATGTGTAATTTAGGAATGGACTGAGCAGGAAAACCGGGCTGATCACATCCACTGGTCTGGCGTGAGGGGAATAACCACGTTAATTAATAGAGGGGAACTCTCTTTTCACCACTCAGTAAAAACCCCCGTGGCTGAGAGAAGCAGAGAGCAGTTCTCCGTGTCTCCACAGCTTGTCGCTCTCTCACTCCACAACGCCAGATATTTCCCAGCTTCAGGAAGCGCCGAGGTCGCAGGCGTGGGCAGGCACAGCTCGGGCCGCAGCCCTGGGAGCTGTGCGGGCAGGAATTAATCCTGCGGCTCCCCTCGGCCCCGGAGCCCTCGGCTTGCTCAGGCTGCTCCAGGTGGGAGCTGCTCTGTCCCAAACACTTTGTTACACTGGGAATTCCTTCCCCTCCACCCTCTGCAGTTACACAAACACAACAACAACCCGAGCACAAAGAGGGGGATTTTAAATCACAGCAAGCTTACGGAGTCCAAACTGTTTAAAGTTAAAGTTTATTTGTCTTCTTTGTAGGAATAGCAATAAAAGTCCTCAAATGTATCTATATCTGTACATATTACAAGAACCTTCAAAAATTATTCACAGAACAAAAATAAATCTTCTTTAGAACAAACCCAGGCAATGAAATGCAGAAATGGATCTCAGAGACCAAACAGTCCAGTGCTACAAGCATAAAAATACGGCTTGAAAAACAAGTTTATTCCTTTTTAAAGGTGTACTTTGTTGAAATAAAAAATAAATTATTTAGAGCTATAATTCTAAAACAGTTCTGTGTAGTAACACTCTTATTAAGGCCCTTGAGACAGAAAATCTATTTTTGCAGGTAGGATTCCTGGCAGGCATGATCTGTAAGGACATGCTCACTCTCCTGGCAGTTAACTTAGTGTGGAGAAGGAAACACCTAAAAGCATCACCCTAAATTTCACCCTTTTTCCTCTGGCAGACTCAGCTGGATACCTGTGGCTGACCATGCCCACCGCTGATGGAGATACACGTCATGGTTCAACTCGGCCAGGAATTGTTCTCCAGGAACAACACAGACGTTTTTGCAGAACACAAGCAGAACTCATACACACAAGTAAGTATTGCTGACACATTCCATGGACATGGCTGCAAAATTCATGGACTTCCAAGTTAAAATCTGGTGGGTTTACGCAAGCATCAAAACATGAAACGAATATATCATGGGGGAAAAACTCATAGCCAACCCAAAGCGATTACACAAACGCAAAGTAAATCCCATTTCTTTGATGATTTATTAGATGGATAAAGACATCATTAGTGGACACACCTCATATTCTCAAACTAGAAAATGCACACATCCCTTTCCACGCTCCTGTAGATTCCCTGCCTGAGTTATGCCACTGGAGAGGAATGTGGCAAAATGTGTAGCTGTATGAATCTGTGCTTTTGTGCATACCTGCCCATTTCTGATACACCAGGGAAGTAACAGCTGGTAATTCCTAGAGGTGAAATCTATTTCCCTTAAAAAAAAGGTCTGAATTCCTAGAGTTGCAAAGAACAGGGATTTACAGGATGCTGCCCCTAGGCCATGCTCCCTCTGTCCTCTCAGTGCCTGTCCCTTGCCACCCTGCTCACCTTGCACACTGCAGACACCACACACAACCTGCCAAGAGGCCACACACGAGAGGCTGCTCCATCTCCCTGCCCTGCTGTGCTGGCCAAGAGCTTTTCCCGAGCACTCAAGAAGCCCAGGGGGCTCTGAGATTCGGAGAGAACCCTCCTAGAATGGTACCAATGTGGCCAGCATGGACTGAGACACCAGGATGGAGTGACTTTCCTGTTCAGTCTGAGGAACACATGGGCATTCCTCCTCCAGGCTATTCAATTTTTCCTGCACTACTTCATCTGTTCCCCAGTGAGAGCAGCAGCTCCTTGCACAGCATTAGACAGAGCCCTAAGCCTTTGCTCGGAGTGTGAGCCCAAAGCCAGTGTCTGCCACGCTCCCCATCACACGCTGCACCATTTACTGCCTCGCTGCTGCAGAACCCACTGGCTACGAGTCTAACGTGATCGGGCCCAGGCAGGGCTCCTGCTCCTGAACAGACACGTGGTTTAGTGCCACTTGGATTTTATCAGTCTGGACAAAATAGAAACTGGCATTTTCACATATTGTCAGCTTGAGGCGGCTGAAAATTTTTCTGGAAGGCTGCTCAGTAACAAACTAGGAGAGACAGCTGCCTGCAGGACTCAGGAGCAGTGTTTTGTGCTGCAGCAGATCAATTGCAGTCCTGCAGCACTGACTCTGCAACCTTCACCCCTCGGGGTCCGCAGGCAGCGGCTCCTTGGCAGCGGGAGCTGGAGCAGCAACAGCAGAGAAACAACCAGCCCAGCAACGAGCTGTGAGACCAGAGTGAGGGTCAGGCTCTGAGAGAGCCACTACTTTTTCCTACAAGCATTCTACAAGCTTGAGAAACACACAGGGGAAGGTACAGCATTAGAACAATGTACTACCAAAGACCTCACCAAAACAGGTGGATATTGGGGCAGGGATTATTTCCCCTCTAAAAATCCAGGCTGAAAAGCTGCCCCTATTGCACTTCTCTGTGGAAACCAAAGTGGACACCTCAGAGCCCTCAGCATCAAACCACACAGCTCAGCTAGTGACCTCTGACATTACCAGGGCACCGGGGAGCTGTGGGGAAAGGTGTTTCCCAAAGTAATGCCTGAATAACCTTCCTAGAACAACACATCTGCCTTGTTCTGTCAGTGCAGCCCCACGGGCGCTCACTCTCACACCTCGGTCACGGCACACCCACATCACCTGCACGGTGCCAAAAGGGATGGGAACATGTTCCCCCATGCTACAGCTGTGCAGTTACAGTACATGGCTACAGGGACATGCAGATCCGACAGAAATATCCCACAAAAAGGGTTTGTGTAATAGAGCCCCTCACATGACAGGTTAACACAAACGGGAGAAGCTGCTACGGCTGCGATGCCTGAAGGGAGAAAGGAGGAACTCAAAGGCACAGTTTGAGGAATAAAATATCAGAGGTCAGCAAGGATCTAGAGCTGGAAGACGGTTTGGAAAGCATGGAAAAGTAATCACTACTGAGCCAAGGCAGAGCACAACCCCAGGTGTGTCAGTGCCGGCAGCACCGAGTCCCGGCCGAGCAGCCGGGGCAGCTTTGATCCCGGAGAGCTGAGCACTAATCCCAAATCCCAACTCGCTGCAGACTGCTGTGCTCCAGAGGGCCTGGCTAGGATGGATGCACACACATCCTGCAGCACAGGGGGCTCTGCACTGATGCGCACTCAGTCACAGAACACACGCGGGTGGTGACGGTAGCTCGAGCACGGTGACACCAGAGTGCACACACTGCTCTGCCACCTCCTGCATCAGCCACAGAACTGGGATTAATTAATTTCCAAAAAACAGGCAAACTTGGCAACAGACACTGCATTTGGGTCTCGGTATTGCCAATAATTCATGTGCGGGGAACTGGCTTAGACACTCCTGCGTTTTTCATGAGACAATCCCACACCGAAGCACCTCTAAAGGTTTTGTCTCAAATTGAAGTAAACTTTTTCAATTTCCACAGCATGTGTGAATGGTTAATCACACTTGCTGTTATCGGTATATATCTGTAATTAGAAATTTGAATCAATGCTGCAATAATTTCATTTACTGTGAGAGTTTGGGGGCTAGAAATGAATGGCCAAAACTAAAGTAAAAATTCATACTTGACTCCAGAATATGGGATTTAAAAAAAAAAAAAAAACCTCTCTCAGATTAAATATTGTGGCATTTGATGAAATCATGAGAATTTACAATACCAAGGCATTATTTACTGTTCATCTGTTACAGGTTGTGAATGCCACTATCTCCCAGGAGAAGGTCACTTTGGAACTATATCCCATTCACATACAGTCTGGAATCATGCTTCTCTAAAACACAACTGAAAGGAACTGGATATGAAAGCTTAGTCAAAACTCCTGAAGAAAAACTGCTGTGTACAGAACTAAAAAAAAAATCCCTTTAAAGTATCCAGAGAAAGGAAAATTTCAGCAGAAATGGAAGATCTTTCAACAAAGGTGCAGAAAGCACCTTTCATTGGAACTACACTGGCTAAGCAAGTGGCCGAAATAGCGAAGATGAGCAAGCATTAAAATACAAAAATCCTCTAGAAAAAGGGACTTTTGCATATGGAATTTCCTGTGCTGGGCACGGGCACCTTTTGGTTAGCCCTTTCCCGAGAGGATTAACCTGGCTGTTCCCCATGGAGAGCAGAGAGGGAATTCAGGGTGCTGCTGCATGGGGCACACGGTGGGGATTGCCTAGAAATTGTTAAAAAAGTATTTACAGGTCTGTAAGTTCTCCAAACAGAAAATATAAAACTGCATTAGAACTGGGGTAAAAAAGAAAGAATCCTACCACAAAATCCTGCAGATTCTCTCTGTCTGACAGGAAGCCTGACTGTGCAAATTCCAGGAACCCAGCTTGCTGCTCCCACTTTGTGCCTCCTTCAGAAAGACTCTTTGAGAGAGTCCTATCCAAAGTAGGTACAGGACACAGCGAGAGCCAGTTCTCTTGCTAAAATGTTTGCTATCAAGTTTGCATTCAGCTAAAGACCAGCTGGGGAAGAGGGGAATAAACCCAGCTGATGAGTTTTCCTATGGAATTCATTTCACTCCATTCATGTCCTTGTACCAGCCAGTTGCTGTCTCGGGTCACCCACTGCTCACCTCTCTCACCCACAACACACACGCACACACGCTCCCCTCTTCCTCCTCCCAGGACTGCAGTGCTTTCAACAAGAGAAAAACAACAACAACAACAACAATAACAACAACAACATAATAATAATAAAAAAAATAGCAATAATTAAAAAATCTACAGTATTCACTTCCTTTTGGTATATTACATTGGCATTTTCTGTACACAACCCAAGAGCTCCCTCTATTTACACAGTGATCCCGAAGGACTTATTCTGGGGAGCCTGGTTCTCCTGGCCCTGAGTGGGGAATTAAAGCCCACCCTGCAGAGTTGCTTTTTCAACTTTATTGAATGTACAATACTATCTTAAAACAATTTAAAATACAACTTTAAAATACAATTCTAAAACAATTTTAGAACAATCTTCAAACAATTTTAGAACAATCTTCAAACTGTAGAACTGTCTTCGAACAACTTTAGAACTATCTTCGAACAACTTTAGAACTGTCTTCAAACAACTTTAGAACAATCTTCAAACAACTTTAGAACTGTCTTCGAACAACTTTAGAACTGTCTTCGAACAACTTTAGAACAATCTTCGAACAACTTTAGAACAATCTTCAAACACTTTAGAACTATCTTCGAACAACTTTAGAACAATCTTCGAACAACTTTAGAACTATCTTCAACCGATACAACTTTCCTTTTAGAGAAGAACTATGTGCAACGATCAGCGACGGAGACGGGCCTTGGCTCTGCTCCGTCTTGCTCTTCCACGGAGCACCTGCAGAATTAGAAACTGCTGTTCTTAAATTCACCATTCTCCGTGATGGAAAGCTTGGGAGGGTTGCCATTCCGGACGTGCATGGTGTAGCGCTCCTTTACCTGCGTCAGGGCACCCATCAGGCGCGTGTTGGCCGAGTCCAGGAACGCGATCCGCTTCTCCTGCAAAGACACCCCACAGCGTCAGCGCTGCTGCCCACGCCCCGCGCCCGCGGTGGGAGCGTCCCGGGCCCGGCCGGGCCATGTGGCTCCGGGCAGAGGCAGCTGGGCCAGCATTCCCTGGCAAGATGGGCTGTCTGCCTCTTTCTGTTTTCAGGGTGCCACGGGCTCCTCTGCGGCCGCTCGGGCCCTCAGGGACTTTTTGCGTGATGGAAGGTGACAATCCGAGTTACAGCGGGGAATTGATCTGGGCACGGAGGCTCAGCCCAGCCAGCCTCCAACGAGGCAGGATTGTGCCACAGGGGAGTGGGAGGGCATCGGTGTTAATAACAACAGTAGCCAATTTCAATATTATTTTTTAGAAGTATGTTAGAAAAACAGAAACAGGCAGCAGAAAATAAAAGTGGTGAGGGTTTCATCTGGCAGAGGAAAGTGCAAGTGGTGTCTACCAACCATTGTCTCTGTGTTTTGGATGGAGTGTGCTCAGAGTAAACTCATGGGATGCTTGGAATAAATAAATAATAATAAAAAAAGCAGATAACGGCAGCCTGCGGTGACGGTGCAACAGCAACACAGAGAAGCAGCAGCCAAAGCTAACGCTAAGGGTTACTGGAGGTGAGGGGGAGAGGGCACCGTGGGTGGAGGGGAGATGCCATCGACAGAACACAAAGAACAAACATGGAACACGCTGCTCCTAGACCCATTCCAGCTCGGGGGGCTCCCGGGCTCCACGAATCCACGTGCCCGGTTGATTGTCCTCGCACAGAACGCGCCAGCCTCCACCTGGAGCAGACACAGCTCAGGGATGTGTGCTGAACTGACATAAGCCATCACCAGACCCAGCCTGCTAACAGTGGGACATCAGCGGGAGACAGCACTGGAGGGACAAGCCAAGGAGTTGTCGGCACAATCAGAGATGACAATTTTCACCTTTTCTAAAAAAATAATAGTAGCAGCTGCAGAAAGCAGTGCTAGAGACAACAGGAAGGTAACTGTGCTCTCCGTGCCACCAGCTGATCGGTTTCTGTTCTTTGAGAAGGGAAAATGTCTCATTTGCTCGACTGAAATGAGCTGCGTGTGGGAACTCTTCCCAGTCCAGCCCACTGAGAAACAAAATGGAGGGAAAAATGATGCACGGAAGGCATAAACATCAAGGAACAGTTTAGCCACACTGCTCAGGAGGCTCACGTGCTACCACAGCCCCTTGGGATGCGGATCCCAGCACAGCAGTGCGTGCTACGGCACTAACCAGCAATGTTTGCTTTTCCCAGGGGCTCCCCCACAGGGGTGAGTGCTCGGGTGCAAAAACAAAGCAGAATTTAAGTCCTGCTTCTGTCACAGCCCTGAAGACACTAAGCTCTGTGTAAAGCCAGTGGAGGAGGAGGAGCCACGAGGCTGCCTTCGCCCTCATCCCGGTCCAGCTGATGGGAGCAGGGAGGACACGGAGCCGAGGAATTACAGGCCTTTCCTCTCGTGCTGACATGAACCCTGCAGAACACAACTGCCTCAGCAGGAATGTGCTCCTCAGCGAGCAAAGCTCCTACTCCTCCGACTATATTTAACCCGGAACATATGATTTAAAATGAAAATTTTCCTTCTGAAACTTTTTCTGAAAATTTCTAAAAATTCTTTCCAAAGAGTTGAGAATGAAAGGCTGGGTGTTTTTGGGCACTGCTGAGCACTCACTGAGCCAGTCTGCAAAACAGCTGGAAATCCACACTCGGAAAATCAATCTTAAAAGCATGAGCTTGGTGAGCAGGGGCATCTTCTCACTGAAAGGGAGATTGGATCTACCAGGCACGTCTCTAACACGCTCAGGGCACAGGGAGCAGGAGGAGCTGGAATGGGTAGGAGGTCAGTGTGCTGGGCCAGGACTGGGTACTGCTCAGCTAGAGAACTGATTGGGTTTACTTGCCTGTTGGAATTATCTCATCCCCATTTATGACCTGTAATTTAACACAGCGGAGATGTCACTCGCAATAGCAACCGGGCCAGTTCTCTTTGCAGCTGCGCCGCTCCGAGGAGAGAGTCTGGCCAGACCTATCCCTGCTCAGAGGCCCAGAGCCAGGCTGCAGAGCCAGGAGAACAGCTCGTGTCTGTGTGCATCGGGGCACTGCACCCCCTCACACCACGCCGGGCCGGTGTCCCTGAGCGCAGGAGCCCAGGTCACTGCTGCTCCTGGCAGCCTTTAGCTCTTCAGCCGCGTGTCACGAGCCGGGCTCCAGCCCCACTCGACGAATCTCACATGAAAAAAGACCTTTCCTTTTCTAGCCACTGAAGGAATCACAGACTAAATAAAATCTTCCAAGCACGACTTCAAGGGATTGCTACAGAACCCAGCAAACACCTGGGCTCCCCTGGTGAGTGTTCTGAACCTTTCATCAGGTTCCTCCTCTGCTCAGGCACTCGAGGAAGGACAGGGAAAACTGCGCTTCCCCCATGCACTGCCTGACACTGAAGCAGCTGAGGTTTGCCACTGACCTTGCTTGCCCAAGAAAAAGAGTCCAATCATTCATGCTGCTGCTTTGCTCCTGTTTTTTCACCAGTTTCCACCACAGGTGATAAATGCTACACCATTTGATGAAGTGTGATCAAGGACTACACCCTTCCAGCCCTGAGGGTTTGAAGGTCTCACAAGTCAGCAGTAGTCCCTTCTGCCAGCTGCTGACACTGGGATCACACTGGTCCATGCTCCACCTTGCTAGCCCATAACCAACACCAAGGCTGAGAGCCTCCTGGCATGCACCGCTAACAGGCAAGTTTCTTACTCAATCACAATCTCTCCCCTCCAAAAATCGCTTTTCATGTTTGCTCAGTGCCCCTTCCACCTTCTTGAGGCAGATGAAAAATGCATCCACCCATTTCAGAATCCAGGCTGCTGCCTGGGTGAGCTGCCATTCCACATCTGTAACAGCGAGATGCCCTGACTGTGCCTATCTCCAAAAAACACAGCTTTTTGCTGCTTCGTATTTTCCCTACAGTTCCACATGAGTTCAAATATTTCTAATACCCCAATGCCATCTTTAACCATGTTCAGCTGAGACTCCCGCCACCATTCTTTGTGTAGGGAATAACTTGGGTTATTCCTGAAAAAATTATAAAGGAAAGTTTCCAGTTGGAACCGCTGAAAAGCCCAGAAGCAGGAAGGAGACCCTCCAAACGCAAATACCACAAATGTAACACGGCAGGCAGATACAAACCAGTCCCAGGTTCTGTTGTGGGATCAGCACAGACACAGAGGAAAAGCTGGAATGACCCCACAGGATACACCCACATGCACTGCCCGTGGGGTTCCCCTCCCCACAGCTGCCCGGGGTGACCGAGGTGGGAGCTGCAGGTTTGTGGGAAATGGGCATTTCCCCAGGACTGCCCAGTGGGGTGAAATGCCACACGTGACATTCCCAGGACAATGCTCTGTTGCAGCATTCTCTTTCCCGGACCCCACTGTCCGAAGCCATGCTGTTGCTGGCACAGCTGAGATGCATGCACGTGGCAGCTAAACTACGCTGGGCCGAGGCACAGCTTCCCACAGTCCCAGGCCCACACCTGGAGTAACAGCTACACAATGCACTGCTATTCCTGTACTCTCCTGGGATCTCACAAAGTAGCAAAGGTTTTGGAGAAGTGATCGGTCCTGGGATTTGTTGCCAGGCTGCCTTAAAGCCCAGGTCAGACAGTACTAATGAAAGCCCCCAATTCTCTCCCAGAGGCAGTAAGTGACACGTGTGACACCGCGGGCCGATACAGCTTGGGAGATAGAGAACAGTGCTGGGGCAGGAGAGAGGGGCGAATAACGGGTTCTACACACAGGTTCTGGGAGGTCTCGAGCTCTTTACCTACCTGTGCATCAATAATTTTCTGCTTTGCATCAATGACTGCTTGCATCTCAGCGTGATCCTTTTTCAGCTCCTCTTCAACAGCCATGAGTCTGATGAGCAAAGAGAGGGACAAATTAGGACAGTTTAATACTATTTCCGAGCATTTCAGGTACTCTGGCCTGTTGGTTTGACTTCTCTGCTTCTCCTGGCTGTGCAAGAGAAGAATTCTCCCGCTCTCAGGAAAGCTTATCTCTCCATCTGACACTCCCAGTTACCCAGCCTTGTTATTCTCAGAACAGCCATTGCCAAAAATGCAACTGCTCTGAAAAACTAATCTCAAGTACAGGTTCCAAGCAAACAAACAAAAAGACCTATAGTAAGTACAACAGAAACCTAAGTTAAAAATTCCTCAATATTTTCCTTCACTCTCCTGACAATCTGAGGCAAGTTTCCACATCTGCATCCCCATTTCCTCAGCTCTAAGGATGGACAGAACACGTGGCACAGGGGACCTGCTTGTCCCACCCGGCCCCGAGCCTTCCAAAGCCTCACCTGCTGATGATACTTTTCATCTGGCTGTCCTTCTCCTCCTGCTGCCTGCGCAGCCTGTCCTCACTGTCCTCCAGTCGAGACTTGTAGTCCTGCAGCAGCTTCTGCATCTGCTGCTCCTGCACCAGGAGCCGCCGCTCGTACTCCTCCAGCCGGCGGCTGGACACGCGCAGGCGCTCCTTCAGCTTGGCTATCTCCTGCTCGTACTGCCGGGAGGGAGGCAGATGCAAAGGAGAAAAAGAAGAGATCAGACCATTATAAAGCTCTGCTGCTCTTCAGGGGAGCGTTGGGGGTTTTTTAAACGAAAAATAAGCTGATTGAAGTAAAGGAAATGTGAAGCCAACGTGGGGGGCAGCCACAGAGAAGGAGCACGTGGGCTCCCACTGGGCATCAAGCTGCTCCCACGCTGTGGGGTATCACTCCGCAGCACAATTCAAGCAGTCAGAGGGCTCTGACATGGCTCCTCAGCCCTGACTGGGAACATCTTGCCTTACTCCAGGCTCCAGCGGCTCTCAGGCAGATGCTGCTAGCAGTGCTCAGCTGCAGAAATGGCCTGGGCTGCCCAGCTTACAAACCAGACCTGTGTGGGACCCAGATAACTCACTCTTCAGAACCTAATCAACCAGAGCATGAAATCACTAGGGAGGTCAGAGCAAACCAGTCACCGCAAACCAGAGCCTGTCAGGTTGCCTGGTTGAGCTTTTGTTCTTCTTTTCTCTGTGGTCAATCATTTCTGCAATAGTGCCATGAATCTCAATATATTCCTTTGTTTTGGGTTCATTCACCTTTCCTAACAATCCTACGTTCCTGCTTCTCTGTCCACTAAATGTTCTCCTCCTAACTCCCTGCCTTCTCAAAATACCAAACCTCTTACACAACAACTCCATCCTCGCAGCAACATATGGCTCTAACTGTATCTGGAAAAATGGCATCTACTCCTGAAAAACATGCACTTTAAAAAACAGACCATGAAGATTTCTGTGCAGCTCAGAAACCCTGCAGTACCTGGGTGACAGGCATTTGCCTCAGGAGAAGCCCAGGACAAAATCTGACTGCTGCGACTGATGAAGGCTGAGCTGCAGCCCTGTACAGTCCCTGTGTGTGTCCTGAGCTATGCTCAGTCAGGTTAACAATCCTGATTTACTTTATTTATGGAGTTAGTGATCACTCTAACCAATATAACCTGTGTGAGAATGTGTGACGCTGTGACAGCAGGGCCTGAAAGTCCCTCTGAGATCGCTGTGGGGTGCACAGGACTCAGCGGCACCCCCCGAGTCGGCTGCACACAGAATCAAATTTACCTTCTCAGCGTGCTTGACTTCGTCCAGGTTCTGAGTCGTGTCCTTCTTTGTGTCCTCGTACTGCCCGTTGTTGAACACCCAGGCAGCCGTCCTCTCCACCGGGGACAGCGTGGCCGAGTCCACCGGGGACTGCACCTGGGGCAGAGACACCTGTCAGCATTCTCCAGAGAAACTGCACACAAACCAGCTCTCAAATCCAGTTCAGCTGGAGTAGAAAGATACCCACGAATTTGTCAGCCTCAAAGGATCCCCAAAATGTCTCCTGCAGGGATACTCCAACCTCCCTTGGCTTTGGACCTACAGCTCCTACCCGAATCCCTCTAAAAGCAATGCACTTTACAAATTTTTCTTCCTCTCCAAGTGAGCTTCTCTCTGAAAAAGTTCTTGTTTCCCAGTTCCATTCAGATCCACCTCTCCCCTTTGCCACACTGTCAGCAAGGCTCTCTCACCCTGCCACGTCTCGCACAGAGCAAACACAGTGACAGAGCTCTGCTCGCAGCCGCTCAGGTGAGACACGTCGCTTTCCCTCGAGTGCCGAGGAGCTGAACTTGGGAGCAGCTTCCTCAGCCAGGCTGGGACAGACTGCAGTGGAGCACGGGGCTGCACAGCCTGGATCCGGGACAGCACGGCAGGACTTGGGTGTGGCGGGGAGGTGTGACACGATCACGGCAGTGCCTGCCAGGTTGGGATGGCCCACGGCAGCGTATCCGCCCCGCCAGGGCCAGCTGTGCTGACTGGGAGAACTGTCCAACCTCTTTGGAGGCTCTCTCTCTCCTCTTTAAGGGAGTCCAAAAAGGGAGCCAAGAAAAGAAACAAGAAGCTCTCTGCCTGGCTGGGGAAAACATGGCTTTTCTGGGGAAAACAAATTCCAAGCAATTTTCACGGACAAAGACAAGTTTATAAGCGCAGGAATTAGCATAATTACCCCCGAAAGAGCAACACTGTCTTATGTTTTTTGAGAAATGCAAAGATCAACTTCTCCCCAACTGCAGCTTCTTTTTGTGCCCAGGCAGCTCTTCAGCTCCCTGCCTGGCCCAGTGGTGCACCCAAGTGCACTGTGCTCCCTGGCTGCGGGCTCTGAAGTCCCAGTCTCAGCCAGGAGCTCTCCAGGGCGCAGGAAGAGCTACTTTAGGAGTCAGGGATTATGTCACCCTCCTGCTGGGTTTCTCCTGCTCAGGAGGACAGGGCTGGTGGGTGCTGGATCTGCTCCCACGGCTCAGCTGTCCCGAGCAGCCATGGACACTCCAGCCATGGACACTCCATGGACATTGGAAGAAGCCTCAGCAAAAATGTAAAGGCAAAGAAAAGGCACAGGAATTAGGCAAAGATCTCTGGATTTAGGCAAAGGCCTTTTCCCTAGAAGGAAGGTTTCACAGCAAAAACGCTAATAGCCCCTTAGGGGTAGTGTGGCAGCCTGGTAAAGCACCTTAATTCAGATTTTTTTTAAGGCATTTGCTGTCAGACAGCCAGAGCAAGGGAGACCACGGGCCGTGCGTGGCCGTGAATCGCTGGAGACATCAGGAGCAGCGAGGGATGAGCACTGTCACCATCCGCTGCAGCTACGGGGGACTCAGAAGCACAAAGGTGACTGTGAAGTACATCCCCAGCCCTGCACCAGACTGCTGAGCAGCAGCAAACCTGGCCAAACAACCTGCCAAGTGTAGGACAGAATACTTCAGGCAGCCAGATTCTCAAAGCTGTCAAAGGCCAAGCGGATGGCAAGTCACACATGCTAATGGGTTACAAGTTATTCTCTAATAAAGGGCAAAACAAGAATGTCTGCTAGGATCATGTATTAATTCCCCTCTTTGCCTCTCTTCCAGAGGAACACACTGACATTTCTGTTCCCACCTACCTCCTAAATGGAAATGGAAGGCAAAAAGTGACCTCTCCCAGCAAACAAAGGGCCCAGCTCTATATTCAGAAACAAATGGGACTTGTAGAGAACAGAGTCTAATAATTATAACGCCCACAAAACATGCCTAGAAAGAACATGCCCAGAAAGAACATGCCCAACTTCTCTTTTCTCTTTCTCTTTTTTAAATAAGAACAGAATTCCACAACAAGATTTGCAATTAAAAGGACGCAATGGAATTTGCCTCGAAAAAAATGTTGGCCACTTGATTTGGCATCGTTCAAGACGTTGTTCATGGGCGTGGGGAAGGAGCGAACAAATTGATTCCTCTGAATAAAGCAGGAGCAAGTACTCTAATGAATCCAGTGGAAACAATTAGTATAGAAAGTACAGTGGGAAAACAAGCGGATGGGCATCCCCTTCACATTTATCCTTGTTACCGGCCTAAAAATGTCCTACCAGCACCACACAGGGCCTGGTTGTATCCCATAAACACCCTTCACCTGGCCGTGCCCCCGTGCCCGACGGTAAAACATGCTCTGCAGGAGAACACACTTCAAATAACAAACAACTACTTTTTTGGGTGTTACTAACTTGGCATACTAAGCTTTGGTTTGTGATTCAGTGTTTCTGGTCTTGTACTTCAACGAACTTGAGGTATCAAAGTAGTTCTGAAGCCCTGATTGCTCCTGGGTTCCCAGGCATCACCATCACCTGGATGTTCTCCTGTAACATTCAGGAGTTTGCTGAGACAGCTCCACCTGCCAGGAACCCCAAGAAAACCTTGGGCAGAGCAGAGGTTGTTCTGCCAGCTTCACCTCACAGCCCAAAGCCTTCCCCCTGAAAAACCTCTGACCTGCAGATCACATTTTCTACCTTCACTGTAGTGCCAAGCACTGAAATACTCACTTTCTCCTTAAACTAACTGAGGAAAATATTTTCATACACAGCAAATCACAACAGGATTATTATTAATTTTTAAAAGAAGATAAAAGAATGTTGGCTTTTTGACAAGAAAACCTTGATTTATAGTTGCCTATGAGCAACTGATAAAGTGCATTAGGAGTTGGTAGATATAAGCACTCCTTTCCAGAAAAAAATTGCATTATTCATATTTTGGGATGATTAATGAAAAAGCAGCACTTATTTGAGGACCAGCAAGAGATTGCTTCATCATGGTGAAATATGGATTTCTCCACAGTTCAGACAACTGTGCTTATTTGTTATTTTGGCAGCAGTTATTCTGTGATGTTTTATCTTTGTTCATTTCCCTGTTTCGAGGTAGCTCTGCTTTTAAATTAGCACCACGGGGCAAACTCAGTCTCACGTGGCAATCTGAACCACCATTTGGAACAAAGCTGCTCCTGTTTTTTTCCTTTGTATTCAGGGAAATTTTCCAGTTCTGTTTCTTTCAGTGGGTTTGCTGCTACCTTAGTAAATGGAAAACAGTTCTTTCTTTAAAATTTAGTACAAAAGCATCCCAGTGGCACAGACAAGGTGGCTTGCCAAGCTTGTGAGGGTGACAAGCATGACTGTTCCTTACACTTGCTACTGGCCACTGGCATAGGTGCTGCTACTCTTGATTCTGCTCGACTTCAAGGTCAAGAAAGCTTTGGAGGCCAAGAAGCGACGGGCTGAACAGCAAAGCAGAGGCCTGGAGAAAGGATTTCCTTACCTGCTGCGTTTGCTGGCGCTGAATCGCCCGCACCTTGGGGACGGGGCTCTCCCTGGAGGACGAGGACTGGTGCCGGGAGCGGTTCCCGTTCTGGATGGGCTCAATGCCCACGGCCCCCGAGGCGCCGGACACGCTGCCCGTGCTGCGCAGGGAGGGGCTGTGCGTCAGGGTGTGCAGCGTTTTGGCCCTGGTGCCCAGCAAGGCCTGGTCCATCTTGCGGATCTGCGCCTGGCTGCTGCTGTTCTGGCGGGGCAGCACCACCGGCACGTGCTTGTCCGGGCCCGCGGGGCGCCGCGCCGAGTCCTCGCTCTGCGAGCTGCGCTTGCCAGAGTCCTCCAGGCTGCTGTTGCTGCGCCCGCTGGGCTTGAAGTCCTCGCTGTTGCTGCGGCTCCGGGAGCTGGCGGTGCTCAGGTTCTCCGGGCTGGAGTCCACGGAGGCCTTGGCCATGGGGGGGCTTGGGTTGTTGAGCTGGTAAACCGGGTTCTGGAATGAGAGAGGCCGGAGGCTGCCCTGTTGGTTCCACGCCGGGTGCAGCGGCCGCCGGACCTGGGGAGCGCTCTGGGGGGTGCTCTGGGCGTCCCACAGCTGTTTGATGTTGGCCACCTGGGTGACGGAGAGCTGGCTGCCCGCCAGGCGCAAAGGCACGTCGTGCATCATGGAAGCAGTGTCACTGTGAGCTGTGTGAGGGTCCTGCAGGTCCATGAGAGAGATGCTACGTCCGTTGGGCAAGACACTTACCTTCTCATCCTTATCTGAGCAAGTCATGCTCTGGGTGGATGCCTGCTGAACCAGCAGTAAGGTCTTGCCCCTAAAATGTCCATCTACATTTTCCTGGGTTGGAGACTTCATCTTGTTTATGTCACTGTGGAGCGGAAAGGAATTTGGTTAATTTTTGAGCAGCCAAGACCCCGAGAGATCTGTCCCAGAGAAGTCTTTCTACCTCACTTAACCTCCCCCCACTGAAAGCTTCAAGGAGCCAGACTTCCTCTTATGAGCTTTTTGTGTGCAAGTCAGAACACACTCTTCCTTAATTACCACTTATCTTGGAGAACTGTGTTTGATTCAAGAAGTCCTTAATCTCTTTTTTTTTCACAGGTGAAATCTAAACCATTCCCACTAAATCCTCCCCCCTTAGTCACTTCTGTCTCTAGCAAGACTTCAGTGGCCATTTAACCCTTTGCCATTATGTAACAAGAGATGGGACAAAAGGAAATCGCCTCAAATTGTGCCAGAGAAGGTTTAAATTGGGTACTAGGAAAAATTTCTTCACCCAAAGGATTGTCAACGCTGGCTCAGGCTGCCCAGGCAGCGGTGGAGCCACTGCCCTTGGAAGGTGTGTAGATGTGGCACATGAGGACATGGTTTAGTGGTGGCCTTGGCAGTGCTGGGCTAATGGTTAGACTCGATACTCATAGAGGGCTTTTCCAACCTTAACGATTCTATGACTCTGTGTATTACGGACGCCTTAAAATTCAGCAGGCGTTGCGTGAAGGCTGCTGCAGAGCTGGATGTGAGCTCGGAGGGCAGAGAACTCCACGTGACAAAACTGGCCCTTGTACCTGACAGCACAGGTACTACTCTGGGCCCGCAGCAGCCGAGCCCTTTGGCAGCTCTGCCGGGTCACAGCTCCAGATTAACAGCTGTTCCAGTGTGAGAAATGCTGCACCAAACACAGGAGGGACTATTTTTGCTGTTCCACGGGTAATAAGTTTCACCTACAGCTCAGTTTTTCCATTAGCAGCCTGATGGCCAGAAGGAAACACTACGGCTGACCATGCACTCAGGCTGGCAGTAAATCACAGAACTGCTTTTTTATCAGCTCTAGTCATTGGCTCCCAGAGATGCGGTTGAGTCCTGGGTAAGTCCAAAAGCTCCAGGTCTCCAGTGCCACCTCGTGCACCTCTTACTGGGACGGTGTATTCCCCGTGAGAGAGGCCCAAGCTCCCCATTCCACAGCGGGGCTGGGCAGCCAGCTCAGGTGATGAAGCCCTCAACCCTCGGAATCACAGAATGGTTTGGGTTGGAAGGGGACCTCGACGATCATCCAGTTCCAACTCTTCAGAGCTTTAACAACCCCACAGCTGCCCTCGAGCCCCGGCTGGGACGTACCCATCGGTGGGGTCCTCAGTTATCTTCTGAAGTCCCGAGGAGACGCTTCCAGCGACGTTTGGGCTGGAGCTGTGCTCCGCAAAACGCTTCAGCTGCTGCTGCGTGGGTGTAGGGCTGGTCAGGGATTTTGTGATATCCGCAAGGATACGAGGGAGAGGTCCCAGTTTGGCCACGGTTGCCTGTAGGAAGGAATTTTCACCCTAATTGGATACAAGCACCACGACATCCGCCAGGGTTTTTTTTGGTAACGATGCACAGAGGGATGGAGTGGAAGGAAGGAGGGTGGGTGGTTGTGTGCGGGTGTGCCAGGATCGCAATGCAGTGTTATGGAGCAGCGCAACGCCGGCGACGAGATGGATGGAAGAGACGAAACGGGGTGCAGCAGACATTGAGGAAAGAAAAGGAAATAGAAAAGAAATTAGGATTGACCCCCAAAAACAAAAAATCATGCCCAATAAAACAAAACTACTGCCATTCCAATGCAAAACTATCATGCAAAGCACACTGAGTCCCGGGTGGGTGAGGTCGAAGTGAAAACTACGGCATCTGCTCACTGAAGGGCACTCAAAGGCTACAGAAGCAGCCGGTGGGGGGAACTTTCCAGGCAAAGGGTGTCATGTGGTGAAGGAAATGCATGCCAACAGATGAGGGGGATCATGAGAGGGTCGCAGGGATTGAGGGTGACGGGGAAAGGGAAGGTTTTCGTCTCATAAGCCTTTCATTTTTGGTGTCCTACACGGATGCCATCTCCTTTCGCACCTTTGTCAACAAGGAAGCCATTCTTCCCTAGCCAAGTACGAAAAATAACTGCACAAGAGCATCAGAGATCCTCATCCCAATATCACCCCACCAGCACGGGGTGAAATGTGTGGCTCCAGTTACAGGTTAGCTCAGTGCTGGCCAGGCTGAGGGTAAGAGCAGCTGGCCTTCAGCAAGGAAGGCTGCTCCTCCAGGGCCTGGCTTCTCACCCCTTTGGGCCACTGCTGGGAGATCAGCTACAGGGCATCTCCAGGCTCCCGGGACTGCAGGAAGAAGGCGAAGGAGCTGCAGATTTATTAAAAAATTAAAATTCTGCTACAAAACCAATGTTCTTCTCAAAGACACCCTTGTTTTCCCCGTAAGCAGGTATTCAGCCAGTTTGGCCCCAGAGAAAGGTCTTTTTACAGACGCTTTCATACAGCACTGTGGCTATTAAAATCGCCCAGGTGGCTCCTCTCATTTCCCAGTCATTCCCTGCAGTAAAGCCATAATGCATGTAACTTTAGCCCTTAATTCTCTTTTTAGGAAACCACTGTACCAGCTCCCAAGGGCCTGCTAGGACAGATCCATACATCTAACCTACAGAAAGGGCAGTGCAGATCCATACATTTGGAATGTACGCCGTGTACACATATGAGGTAAATTGAAAAACAAGATCATAACTTGTTATCAAACTAAGATTAATATACAGACCATCTTTTTGAGTCAAGGACATTTCAATTTACTCTGACGCAACAAGCTCAGTTTTTTGTTTTATCTTTTAAATAATGTACTGGGAAAAAATACCTACCCAAGCAATAACTACTTTGGAAAACCCTAATGCAATAAAAATTGAGTGCATTGCTATTCACCTTACCTCTCCAGTTTCAAAAGAAAGAGTAATATACATGGAATATGGACAAAATAATGTACCTCTAAAAATTGAAGTATGGAACAGTTCCAAGCACTTGGAAAAAAAAAAGACTCACAGGTCAGCTTTTCTGGGCCTTATCAGCTACTTTTGCTATCAAGATTTTAATGATTCTGGTTCCTGCAAACCCACACAGCTAAGGAAGAGCAAAGCTCTGCCTTTCCTCCCTCCAGAGCTCAGTGGAAGCAGTGTTTATTGCTGGTGGTGTCCTGGGATCAGAAGGACAGAACCTGGGCCCTGCATGTGAGCTCGCACGGTGCACAGCAGAAAGCATCTTGCTTTGCTGCAGGAGGACACTCGGAGTGGATCCAGCTTTTTGCGTGGCATTCCCTGTATGCCAGAATCAAAGACTACGGAAATGAGACCATCTCAGCAGGCTTTGGATCGGGTTGTTGATGAGAACAGTTCTGCAGGGCCAACTCACTCCTCCATCAGAACTGGGGGAGGGCCTGGCGTGCAGGGAAGCACCTCCCTTAGCCCCAAAAGAGCACTGCAACACGGCCTTTTTCTGTCCCAACGCCCTCCCTTTCCTCCAGCTCACTTACGAGAAAGGCCCAACTGCCCAGGGAATTCCAGGTCTACTTCTAAGCAATGCCTTCAGCACCCGGCCTTCCCAAAGGCTCTGCAAAGTGTTTGCACTGCTGCTGAAGCCCAGCCACCTCACACGCCCTGCTGCAGGCCTTGATCCGAAATCACGGAGGGAGCAGTTGTGAAATACCACTATCAAACGTTCCCCTCCAAAGCTCTTGGCTTCCCTGGATATTCCCTAGTGTTTACTGTTGCTACGGTACCATCCCCGGGCCTCCAAACAGCTTTACCTTATCAAGCTGGGACACAACATCCCAGAGGAGGGAATGCAGCACGGAGAGCTCTTTGCCCAGGTCGATGTAGCCGTCATATCCAGGCATGTTCGAGATGGTATCTGGGTTAGAGAGCTCCCTCAGAAAACGCTGCATTCCTCCCCACTCATGCTCCAGAAATTCATTCATGAAGGCCATGTACTCTTCTTTAATACCAAACCTGCAGCAAAGGGAGGTGGGGGGAAACCCAGTCAACAACCTCCACACAAAATACAGAGTACAAGTCCTTACAGACAATTACTTAAACACTTTACTTTAGACCTGCCCTTCTGAAGACTTGGAGTATTTCCAAAAAAAAATCCACATGGGCAATTCAAGAGATGCACTGCTTTGTGGTACTTACTTGAATATTACTACTTGTATTACAAATTACATCTCTCCCCCCTCCCTCCCACAGATTCTCTCTCGTCCCGTGTAGGAGACGTGCCACTCCCTTTGTATCATTCAGCTGGGAATTCTGGAGGGTGAGAGCACGAGAATCATGATCCTTGGTGGGAACAGGCTTCTTTCCTTTTGAAACAGCACATACACTAGCATGCTAGTGCGTGACTCTTCCTGGTTTTATGCTGTGTCCCCTCCACAGAATTCTCAAGGAGTATTTATCTGAGGTGTCTCGAGGGGAATGGTGTTCACATCTAAGTGAGAAGACTCCTCGTTTCCTAAAGCTGGCTTCAGTTTGCCAGAGAATCAGCTGCCTGTGAGCACAACTAGGAGTCAGGGCACGCCACAGATTTCAGTTTCACTGGCACCACCTACTTGGCAAAGTTGGCGAGGTTCTGGATGACTTTAGCAATGAGGGTGAGCGTGCGAGAGGTCTGCTCATCAGGATACTCCTGCGTGAGGTTGAAGAGGCTGGGAGACATGATGGCAGGGCACAGGAAGCGGAGGAACAGAGAGGCACTGATCAGGCGTTCAGTGATGTCCTGCTTGCCCCTGTTCAGGCACTGCTGCTTCCAAGATGCAAACACCTCCTTCAGCTCACGAGGGAACACGCTGAAAAGCAAAACAAGGGGAAATAAAATCGCACTGGCAACGGGATGCAAAAAGCTGAACTGGTGACCTGAAATACTGATCTGTGAGAAAACATCAGCTTTTTAACCTCCCCTTTTTCTCTCTTTCTCTCTAGGCTAGGTAATGTCATTAGGCATCTATTCATAGATCCCCATTTAATCTGGTGACACTGAAGTACTCTTTAAAACACCCCTTGTTCGTGTGTGTTACGTGAAGCCATTTCCAGACGCGCTGATTTGCAAGCTAAGAACTCCATTGCTACCCTGGAGCAAACGGGGTGTTAGAACCCTGAAAACAAACCGAGCCAAACTGAACTCATCTCCACATCTGACAGTTTTACCGTGCTTGTTAAGCTCTCAGTACTGTGCCTGTGCTTCATGCCGAAGCAGAAAGGCCCCTCTTCTTCCACTGCTACTCAGAAGCAGCAATTAATAGAAATCTCTCTGCCAATGCTTCCTCCCTGCGATTTCCTGTTCAATTCCACACATCTGAAGGGTCTAAAAGTTTTCTGTACACATCAAAACTTGCAGCTTTTTATGCCAAGTCCAAGCTAAGGTGTTATCTTCCCACTTTATTCCCCCCTTATCCAGTCACACTTAGTATGTGTTCCCTTGGCCCTTGGCAGAGGATTTGGGTAGAAGCCCCCACAGGAGCGGTTTGTGGGCTGGGCACAAGCTCCACCTGCAGTCTGGGGTCACAGGCAGGAAGGCAGTGAGGAAAGGGGACAAAGGCAGCCTGGGAAGACGGATGGGTCTGTGCTCCTTCCCTGTGCCACTGCTGCTCTCTCACCCTCAGAGGAGGAATGGGCACCTCTGAACAAACGAGGACAAAGGGAGGGAAGATGCCTTACCAGTAAGAATTGATAATCTTGCAGAAGACCAGCTCACAACACATTTTCAGGTTGCACTGATGATCTGCTAATTCACTCTGTGAGCACCTGCTGGGATCTGCTTCACAGTTTTCATCTGACTCATACACAGCCTTGATAAATTCCCCTGGAAAAAGGAGAAACCAGGGTAGTTACAGGAAAAGCCTACTTGACACACCTTCACATCTTCTTATGTCTTTCCCTGGCAACTGCCTGTCCTGCTCTGGGTGTCTGCAGCACAGCCTCCAGACACCAGATGTTGGGGACACGACTCCTGCCAGCCCTTTCCCAACAGAGCACGGCCCGGGCTCTGATGCTTCAGCCTCCTGTGTCCTCGCTGTCCCCAGGCACAGAGGCAAAACCAGGATGGCTTTGCTCAGCAACGCTGCAGGCACTTCCCTTACGGCCTAGAGAGGAGCATTTGACTTGGTATTCAAACTGTGTTATCAACTACGAAATTATCCACAGTCTTAGGAATGAAGCTGTGTGCTATTTGTCTCCATAATTTCCCCAAGAAACATGCTGGCAATGATATTTATTCGTATTATTTCTAAATCTGCATTTTTTGTTTTAATTTTAAAAAGTGTCACCTTGCTCTTGAATAAGAGTAATACCCAAGCACTAGCTAGATGCTGCTAATTTTCTCAGCCTCTTATATCAACACCTTACAGCGTTTTTATGGCCCGCATCTTTCAAAGCTCCGTGGCATTTCTGTCCCCCTTCCCTTTCGGCACCTCAACAGAAACTGCTCACACACAAACCACATGAAGTTGCCTTTGTCTGGCAGACTGGAATGAACTACTCACTAGTTTCCCTCCTCTATATGCAGGCATTCCAAGTGATTTTTAAACGGCTGGGTGTTCACTAGGAAAAACTCTTCATTCATTGGTTTAATGATTCAATGTCTTTCAAGCTCACCTCCTCAGATGATCTCGCTGGCTCTGAGCTAACACAAGGCTTGTTTGTGCAAAAGGGGTTTGTTTTTAGCCTTTGCGTTCCTAAAACCCCTTAAACACCTCTCAGCCCCTCCCCAAATCTCAGCTTGGTGTTGTTGCAAGCAAAGCAGGCACCACATTTTCTTAATTTTTTTTTTTTTGTGATGGGGTCCAAAACACTTCTGCTGAGGGCATCTAAATCTCTTACTTGCAAAACTGTTGGCATCACTTGTGCTGAGCCAATTCTGTTTTAACTCTTGTTTACTGGATAATATTTTTTATCCTTAAACATATTTGAAACTTACTCTTTGTGGGCCACAAGAGCCTGCTATAATCAGATATGAGATTCCCTTACAGACATGTTACATTGCTAACACCAACCACAGTGTCCTTAATCCTTTCAAAGAACAGGGCAGCCGAGTAAAATGACATTTAAAACCTGACAAAGAATTAGGTGGGGATATTGTCATATGCAACGTTGCCCTGAGCTACAGACAGGCTGGACAACCTTAGGGGCATTTTCCATCTCTCCCGCCTATGATTTACCATCTTATCACTCAGCACTAAATGATGTATTAGAAGTCATTAATGTTAAAATATTTTATGCAATTACTGCACATTAAGGAGCTTGCAGTCAGCTGTAATGGAGCGGTCCCACAGCTGATGTTCGGCCTGCTGGGAAGCACAGCCCCAAGTAGCAGGCTGCTCGTTTCTCCGCACCAGGTGAGAGCCTACGACTGTGACTTACGCTCAGTGGTTCCACCCAGGAGAATAAGACTACCAGAAGAGGCTCATTACACTTCAGAAATGGCCAAACTGGATATTATCACAGAGCTGGCTCTGCTGACCCTTGGAGCACTAATTTAACCAGCTCTATCTCCTTGATGCCTTGCCAGCGTCTGGGATTGCTGAGGACAAGCGAGACTGCTGGGAAAGCAAGCTGCTCGGCTTTTTTTCTTTTTGTGAAAGGATGTGGTGTGGGACTTGGCTTTGGCCTGATCTTGTTTCTCTTATATCAATTTCCAAAGCTTTCTTCATCCCAGAAACAACAGAGGGTGGGTGGCTCATTGTGCAATTGTGGATAAGGAAGATTGTGCCGAGTTGCTGAAAGCCGACTGTGGTGTGTCTGCGGAAGACAGCGAGCCTGGGTTTGGTCCCCTTTACTGCTGCCTTCGTGTGGCCAGGAATTCCCAAGGCCACGGCTCATGACTTGAGCAGAACCTTTTGGTGGACAGGGGACAATAACAAAATTATCAGAGTCCACCCTGGCACGTAACAGTGGGCACGAAGACCCCGAGGCGAGAATGGAGTAGGAGATCGCGGGATGGCCAGGCAGTTTTAATGAGTCAGTGAATAATGAGCACTCGGGATAAACACAGCCAAGAGGCTTCCCAGACAGCATGTATCTTGATCCCCGCCCTGGGATGCTCGGCAGCCTTGCAGCCTCGCTCCCTGGCCTTGTCTCTCTAAGGACCGTGTGTCAAAACCCCCTTTTAAAGCCTGTTTGTATATCAGATCCAACAACCACCATCGCTCACAGAGAAACTGCAGTGTTATACCTCTTCATCCCGCTAGAGACACGAAAGAAAGCTACCCAGAAAAACAGAACATGGTAATGCACACTTGAAGAGGGACTGGGCTACATCAAATCAAGCTTGCCTTGCCTCAGGTGCTGCTCCTGCAGGCACCAAAGAGCAGCCTTCTCCATGCCGAGGAAGGGCATCGAGAGCAGGACAGTGTGCTCTCTGTGTATGAGACACCCGGGCTGAGTGCTGAGGCACTCCCTTCCCATCCCACATTCCCAGCTGCAGACACAGTTCAGGGTCAGCCCTTGCCGTGCAAACAGGTGGCAGACAGGGAGTTTCTTACCCAGTGCATCCTGGAGGTACTTCTGTCCTACCAGCTTGAGGTACTCCTCAATAGCTTTGGTAGCGAGTGTGTTCTCCCTGAAGATCAAGACATCATGTTCTGCACAACGATCTACCTCAGCCATCACCAGATCTGTCAAGAAGTCCTGAGGAAAAAGGCCAAATGGCAAAGGTGATTTTAGCCAGCTCAGTCGTGCCAGGCTAACTGCAGAAGCCAAGAAGGAAGGATATTTCAGGATAATAAATAATTGCTCAGCCTGAGACAAGGGGTGCAGCTGCTACACGAAGTAAGGGCCAAGGAAACAGCCAGGGCTCTTTTGGGTTTATTATTCTTATAGAACGATACAGATCACAAATTGTAAAGGGTGAAGCAAATGTCTCTAAAAAAAAGCCTTTACAGCCAAGCTTGTGTTTGAGTTCAGCTCTGGAACAGAACCTCTCACCAGTTTGTTTACCAGAGGCTCTGTCTGCTCAAAGAAACTGTGCTATTAGATTTATCTTTTTATAAGGAATATTTCATACAAACATGGATTTAAAAATCCAAACTGGAAGTGACGCACGAGTTATTACAGCTTATTGACATTTAAATAATAAAAATAGCTTAATAAATTAAATTCACAAACCCAAAGTGGTTCAGGATTTGGGAAAAAAGAAGTTAACATTCCACTTGCTGGTTATCTATAGGGCTTAACTTGAACTGTATTCAATTGTCCAGGCAGGAACTGTCAGCAAGCCTTGATACAGAGAATAACCTCTTGATATAGGGTCTAATTCTACAGTAACACTTATTTCCTGAAGTGATAACTTTATGTGAGTCAACAACATTTAGTACTCTTGGTTTTCAGTCCATTATTGCTGTTTCTTTTCAACAAAATCCGAGAGAATTCTTTTCACCTGGTGCAAACTGGGAACATCCAGCTGCATCCTCATCAGCAGAGAACAAACTGGAAATGTACCCTCTCAGGAGCTGTGTGGCAGCCTGAGCCACCCGGTGCTTCCCGAAAACAGAGGTTCAAAACTTCACACACCAGGAATGCAAAGTTATAACACTAATTTATCTACTTGTTGCAGCTGGCACTGCAGCAATCCAGAGCCTGTTTTCCAGCAGGATTTCGACATAATTTTAGCTACCAGCTTCTCTCATCAGATAACTTGTTAAGGAACGAGTGAGTTCCTGTCGCACACACTGCCACAGAGCACCAGCCATCCCGAGGTGTTTTCAAGGGGCGTGCGATTAGGCAAAGCAGAAAAGGACCTTTTCTGGAACAGTTAGATGAGTCTGTCCCTTGGATGTTGTTTACGGCCATCCTTCCACACCTCTGTCCCTCTGACCTGTGCCTGGTGGTGCTTTCCTTGCTCTTGCTGGTTTCACTGGCAGAAGCCGCCTACAGCGTGGCACTACTCACACAGCACCTGGCAGGCAGCAGCCAGAGAGATCAATGCGAGCTAATGCTTCCCAGAACTTCCCACGACCTGCAGGGTGCTCTCCCACAATCCATTTGAAGGAATCAGCGTGCACCCAGAAGTCCTAACAGCATCCTCGGGGCAGGGGGATCACCATTAACTCGGTATGGATCCTCCAAATGGCTGTTCAAACGCTGACCAGATCGATGCTGGCATTGATCAGCTGACTCAGCGCTGACTCAGCGCTGGCACCCGCTGCTCCTTGTATCACAGACTTATTCATAGAAGCAATTCTCCAGCTTACCAACCTCTTGTTCACTTATCTCTTGACCTACATCCTCACTTTGGAAATGCAAGGAAGGTCCCTGAACACTCAAACGTAGGCGCTGATTTCCAGAATAACACAGAGTTATAGAGTCCGCCCGCTTACACTTTGTACACAGCATCTGCTGCTGCTGCTTACGGTCATGGGCCCCCCAGTTTCCACCAGGAATCACTTAACAGTAGCCAGAGTCACTCCAACAGGAGCCACCTGTGCTTACCTTGGCTCTCCCAGTGCTCTGAAGAATGTGCACCAAGGCAGAAGCCATCTCTTCCTTGCTCTTGACACTGATCACGGGTTCCAGCACGGAGCACAGCAGGGCGTAGTTGCTGGTAACGTACTCCCCAAATTCTTTGTATTGCTCCATGGGCAAGATGGTGATGGTCTGGTAGCGGGACTTGATCCGAATGGAAGGCCCCCCTGATTTGCCTTTGTTGGCTGTAGGGGTGCTGACCGGGTACCATTTCTCCACAAACTGGCGACCGGTCACGCTGGCCGTGGGAATGTTGACCAGGCCGACGTAATTGTTCTTGTCCTTTTTCTTTTTCTTCTCTGCGTCCTTGTAGATGTGAACTGTGACACTCTGAACTTGGGGGAGACTGTAGAACTCAAAGTGCTCCCCCCAGAAAATGTTATCTGCTTTTGCTTTGCTGGTGGTGCGGGCAAAGAGGGTGTCGTCAAGGCACAGCTCACAGAAGTATTTCTTCTTGGGGGTCAGGTCCTTGGCCTCTATGATCCAGAGGCGAAGCACGTTTTCAGCTCGACGGCAATTGTCCTGTGCAGAAGAGGCAGATCAGTTTCGATTCAAAACCCCTAAAAGTTGAATATTTAATCTCCTAAAGCAGCAGCAAAGGGCTGCCTTTTGTGTCTGAGGTAAGGACAGAGTCAGAATTCAGAATCAGATTGTCTGATCCAGAGAGAATCAGAATCTCTAGAAAATTGGACAGTTTCTAAAACAGAGGCAAAGGCCTGTCTTTTGTATGTCAAGAGTGCGGACTAGAATATTTTTCTTCAAAAGCTGTATTTGAAATGCTTTAGAAAACAAACACTCTGCACAAGAGCCTCTCCAAAGCTGTCAGACTGGTGAGGAACCCCAGACCCCTGCTAGCCTGTCCCTGGGAGGTGGGATGGCAGCTATGGAGCGACTTATCAGGTATTTCCAGCTGATCCATAACTTGAATCCCCATCTCACTCCGGCTCCAATTTTTCTAATGTTGGGTTTTTTGGGTTTCCCCCCACCCCTATCTGTGCCCCTGCATTAAAGCACGACCCTTATGAAGCCGTGCCCCGTCTTCCCCAGGTGCATGGCCTCAGAAACGCCGTCTGCAGCACCCCGAGCCGGCGCTGGGGCAGGGATCGGGAAGCGCGCCGGCGCGCCTTTACTCTTCAGAGGTCTGACCTGCTGCACTCCCTGCGATGGCACACGGCAGCTTTAGACACACGGATGAGCGGACGGCTCCCCAGACTAAATTAATTGAGGATGCATCTGTGGGAAGCCCTGGTACACTGGACTAAAATCCAATCATACCACCTCCATTCCCCCACTAATCTTATTTCCGCAGTTTCTATTACCTTCATCGGCTGCGATAGTCTGCGTATGTTTTCCATCCACCAGTCCCTCTCTGCTGCAGAGGAACAACTGAAGCATTTATTGCCCTTGGAGTAGGTTACCTGGAACGAATAAATGACAGGCTGAGTTCAGGCAAGCCTAGGAGACATGTAAGAGGCTGCAAAAAGCAAGGAGGAAGATAAACGATGCTTGAGTAGCAAAGTAAATAAGAAAAAGGCAGGTAAAAATACAGCAGCCTAGAGGGCAGAGAGGATAAAAGGCCCACAAAACGCAGAGAGCAAAAGAAGTTTGAGGTTATATAAAACTAGAGAAACTAAGGAATTTATATAAAATTAAGAGCACCAGAGGCTCCTCTTAAAGACTTTTAAACAAAGCTTTAATCAGCCAGTTAATCTATTCTTTTTTTAAACAGTTGTTAATTGATCAGTGGCTAATAAAGCTTGCTGTTTTCCCCGTTAAGGCCCAGGGGCAGACGATTTGGTCACTAACAGTGTAAAGACAGACAGAACTGACAGTGCATTAACACAAGGCAAAACACGCTGGATATGATGACTTTGGTGAATACAAACTATTTCCAGGGGTCCATATAGACGGCAACAGCCTGAACAAGCCGAGGGAGCCGTGCTCTGCTCCAGCCCTGACAGCTCTGCTTTCCCGCACCAGGGAACCACCTCGGCTTCTCCCCCTCTCACGTGGCCTGACAAGCCTCATTTACTCTTTCCATTCATTTGTGCACACAATTACAAAGCAGTTTGAGGCAGCAGCCTCAGAGCTAAGTTGTTGCCAGTGTTTTCCACCCAACTCCCCAAGCCTAAGCGAGCTGCAAAGTGCTTCCAACCAGAAGAACGAGGCTGAAGCAAACAGGAACAGTTCCTGGATGCATCCCGAGGGACAGAGCCTGATATGCTGGTTTACTGCCAGAATTTTCCAGGTTGTAAACAGATCTTTGTTCCAGAAGTTTAGCCACATCTGACTAATCCAGCTGAAGACAGCGACCTGCCCCTGCCACGACAGGTGATGTGGCCTCAGCTGCATCCAAACACACACGGCTCCACTGCTGGAGCTGTGAGGGCAGGACTGTGCTTTCACGGTTTCTGCCCGTTTCTGGAGCAGGGCTTGGAGCCACAGCCTGCAGCCTCTGCTGAAACAGCCCAGGGATCTTTGGATCCTGCTCCACAGTGCAATGGACACGTCCACAGCCACTGAAGCTTCTCCTTTGGCAGCTGGAGAGCACCGAGCTAATGGAAAGGGGCTCTGACTGGAAATCTCATTTCTCGGTTACAATAAATGTTCTAAATTTAATTTTAGGTGAATTTGGAGAGGGTGAACACACAGCTAATGTACATACTACTGCATGTCCATTGTGCTGTATGTATCAACCATACATTTGCATGCACACTACAGATGCTTAGGTATTTATCACACTGAAGAGATCTTTCAATTAGAAGACCTGGTAATAGAAAAAGATTTCTCTCTGTTCAGTGGCTGATGCCATTAGCCTCAAGGACTTTGAAAGTCACATGGTGGCTCAACAGCCCCCACTCAAACCTCAGCATGGCAGTGGCTGCTGCTGTTTCCCAGTTCCCCAGTCCCCGAGCAGCATTCCACAAGGCTTCACAGGGGGACTGGCAGCTGCCTGTTCGGAGCCTGTCCCTACCTCAAAGCAGAAGTCTCGTCCAAGGATACTGTTGTGAAGTGGTTTGACAAAGACTGCTTCTTCTGCCGCAAAGTCCAGAGTCTCTATGGTGCTGGTTTGGTTCAGTAAAGACTCATGGGAGCGGGACTCCTTCAGCTTGGGCAGCTCACGTGGTCTGCAGGACAAGGAGGAAAGGAAATGTCTTTTTTTCTCACAATTACCAAGAGAGCTGGCAAGATCCCAGACAAAGCTGCAGCTTGTCGGTGCTCATTCAGAACAACTTCTACAATTAGTCTGCAAACCTTATGAAAATAACATTAGGCCAGTAACCCCAGACTCCCGAGGGAATACCCAGCCTAGGAAGTCCATTCCCACTGACCTAGAAATCGTAGCTGCCAAGTTGTCAGTGAAAGAACAACAGCAAAAAATTCAGAACTTAACTGCTGAAATTTATAAAAAAGCCCATAGGTAGCTTGGGATATAATACTGAAAATGCTCATTACTAGCTAGATTAGTGGACAGATGTTGTGTATTAGCAGCAAAGAGCATGTGGATCCCTGAATCTGTAACCAATGCAGAACGAGGATTACTCATTAGAGCAGATGACCCTTCACAATACACTTGATTTTTAACATACAAAGCCTTTACGCTAAAGTCAAATGCACAAATTCCTTCCCACTTCACAATGCTCAAATCAGTCATTTTGCATTTGGTTTTTCAGCTGCCTCTTCCAGCCTGAATTTCCAATTTTTTGTATACCTTCTTTCTCTTTTAACTTCTCACTAACACATACTGCTTCTCCTTCCCAGCTGATTATCCTGTAAATCCCTGAGCTCCGCCAGAGCTGAAATCTCCCAAATTCACAGCACCTTTTTATCAAGGCACTTTTCTCTTTGTCCCCACCAGTTCCTGAACGCTTCTCAAAGACATTTCCCTCCCTCCACTGTGCCACAGCTTTTGGCAACCAGCAGCGACATTATCAAAAATGCTTTAACCCTTTCTGTACTCTCCCAATACGATTTAGTGCAACATTTGTGCATAGTGGGGAGCTCTGCTGTCAAACAGCACTGCGAAATGTGCCCAATTTAGAGGTGGCATGGCTTCACCTCTGCTCCTTCTGCCTCCAAACCGACACCTACCCCAGAGGCTTCTAGGACAATCATCTAACACTTGAGGCACAACTTGCATCTCAAGGCAAACATCATGTGCAGACACATCTTATTTCTCCTGTGGCAGGAATTCAGTCGAATCCTTCACAGCTGACCAACAAGGAGGAGGAGCACAGAGTCCCAGCTCAGCAGAGAAGGAGCTGTTGACCTGGCAGGTCTAGATTTTGTTAAGATATTGAAGTCCCTATGTTCAGTGAGCCCTGAAGGCGAGTCCACGAATGTGGGCTGCCCATCCAGCAAGTGTGACTGGGCACAAGGAACAGGTGTGGAAGTAGACAGGCATCAGCTCCCTACACATCCCTCGGAGAAAGACAGTGCTCCTGTGTTCGTCCTCACAGTATTTCCTCAATTTTATTCAATTCCCACTATCAAGGCTCCCAGTATCAAATGGAAAATGTTAAAAAATGTTATTTATAGAGGAAAGAAAAGCACAGCTACCTCTAACAGCTTCCCTAACTTTGAAAAATAACTAGTTTTTGTATACTTCCCTCACATGTACAAAAATAAAAAAGGTCCTGACATTCTTTATCCTTAGCAAAATCAAATTCCTCTACCTGTGAGCAATTCTATAGGGGAACTCAGAGGCAAAAACCCCCAAACATTTGGAAAAGGCATCTTACCTAAGGCTGCTTAACAAAACCTTGGGTACCACAAAGGATACAGGCAATGCAACAAGCAGAGTTCACCCGGCTGCTCTTTCGTCCGGAATGAAACACTGAAGGTACTGGAGCAGATCACACACGATAAGATGAAAAAAACAGTAAGGGAGAACTTTGTTCCCATTTAATATATTGAATGACCTCAGTGCAGGCAGCAAAACCCTTTGATGGGAGGAATATTCCAAAGACACTGATTTCAGATGCAAAGCAGCAGCCCCAGTAGGAGCGTTGGCTGTGCTGTGCTTTGTTCTAACAGGTTCCAGCAGCAGCTGAACCAACGCAAACCCAAACCTCAGCCATGTATAATTGAGCACTCGCTGCAGTTAAGGTAGGGCAAGTCTAAAATAAACACACCACAATACACCACTTTAATGTCATCTCTGCAGAAGCCTCTCTAATTTCTCCTCTCAAGAAAGCACTGCTGAGGTCACTTGGCTTCTGTCCCTGCCTCAAACTCTGAGCAATTCCCGTCCTTACAGAGTACTGAGAGCCTGCAGCCAGCTCCCGGTCAGTGGAGGAAAGCATGGAGTGAGCACAAAGAGGGGGAAGAGGAGGGAAAGAGAAATAATTACCAAAGAAATGGGGGAAAAAAAAAAAGATACTTTGCAAATTGCAGTTCAGCGGAGGCTGCGCTCGCAGCAAGAGAAGAAAAGCAGACCTACACGAAACAGCTGTGCAGCCACGCGCAGTGCATCCCCAGACCACTGCGGTGCCACAGCCCTTCCCTCCAAACTTCCTGCTCTGGCCTACATCTCAGACAACAAATCCTGCCCGGAGAGGAAGAAAGGCACAAACAAATCCAAGAGGAGCTCTTCCTCAAGCCTCAGGTTACGGATTTCGGAGGAACACCACGCCAGGCAGATAGGCTGGGGCCAGGAGAGCAGCCACAGCCACGGTGAGGAGAGCTCAATCCTGGTCGGCTGTGCTCCCACCGGCCCCACGGTGCCAGAGAGGCTCCCGCACGCTCCTGTGTTGCCAAGGCACAGCATCCCCTAAGGGGATTAGGGGGGCTGGCAGCCGGCAGAGGCAGCAGGCGAGGGGAGGCCGCTCTGCAGGCGTGGCTAAGGTGACCTTTCCAGACAGAGAAGTTCCTCCTCGTCCTTTCCTACAAGTGTGATGAGATCCAGACATTAAAGGCAACATGAGAGAGCAAGGAATCTTCCAAGGAAGCCTCCAAACACCCTCTGGGAACAGGGCAGAGGCAAAGGCAGGCACACACGGCAGCTGTACTCCAAGCCTGCACATCCCATCTTGCAAGTCACACCTCTTAGGAGCATCTCTTCTGCTCCATCGCTCTTCTAACTAGCGGGCTGTGAGCATTTGGGTTTGCTGCAGAGCAGCTGGAGCACTGGTAGTTTTGTTGACTCAGACAAATGTCTGTTCCAGCAATCCCTTGAAGTTACCATATTTAAAACAGCTCAATAAACTGATTAACTGGCTTAGAATTGGCACTTTATCTTCCATAAACATCAGAGCAACAACCTAAAGCTGTTGTTAGATGCAACCACATGCATTTACAAACACGAGTACATGCATTTGTGAGCACCACAGTATAGATCTCATCTATTGATAGATCTGCAAAGCAAATCATTGACTTGTGCCTATATCAGCAGCATCCCGATCAATACAGGCAATAATTATACAGAAATAATACTTCTCTGCTGCTTTAAAGCCTCATCTGATATGCTGAATCTGTAACAAGGAAAGAAAATTGCTTGCTGGCTTCCTTTTGGCATAGATGCCACTAATTTATGTCCCAGTGTCCAGCAAAGGGCTGGATTAACAGGGTCCTTCCTGTATTAGGTAGGAAGCTACTGGTAAAATGAGTATTGCTCAGACTCTGTCAGGAGAGAGGTAATCCCAGGGAAGCAGATTACTGTAAACAGGAATATCACACATGCAAAAAGTGGGGGAAGGGCTGTTTGTACAAATCTGTTTCTGTTAAACAGCTCCATTAACAACACAAATCCTGTTTTAAATTACAACTAACCTCCCAAGATCAACTTTTTATCCTCCTGCTGTTTCTATCCACGCCTGTTAACAACAGAGATTGCAAAGGAACTACATGGGAGTTCAGAGCAAACAGTTACCAAAGCACCAAATAATTCTTACACATTCGCTGTAATTTTTTTCCCATAGGAAAAACAGACGGAGGAGCATGTCAGGGAACATTTCAAACTTCTCACCTCTTTTCACATATTTTGGAGTACTGGTCTTCAGAGCTGCAGCATTTCCTTCTAAATCAGAGCCCAGACAATGCCCTAAACCACTGACCTGGCAGCAGCATGCGACTGCCACTGAAAAAGAGCACTCCAACCACCCCATCTTGCCGGCCCAGCCCCAAGCTGACCCTCTCTCCTTGCACACCATAATTCAGTAATTTTCCATGATGGGAAGATCTCGGCTGTAAGCCGGGAACTGGAAACCTCTGGCTTTCAGCAGCTGCCCATGGCACACAGCAGCCTATTAGCAAAGTTCTATTATGTTCTACGGTCTATAAGGCACGTAGAATAAAGGGTTAAAATCCTAATTGCTCTGGTTATGGAGCTCTCCTGCTGATTTTGACCTATTTAAAAGCCAACCTACAAGGCACAAAAGACTTCCAATTACCGAGCTTACCAGGGAGAGCACTATATTACTTGTAAAACAAGCTTGTGGACATCAATAATCCAAAAGATTAAAAAAAAAGAAAAAAAAGTTTAACGATGAACTTTCCTTTACCAAACTGGTGTGAAAGGAAAGAACTCAGCCCAAGCACCCGGCTACAGCCAAGTCCCCAGCTGGCCTTACACGTTCGTCTGCACGCTTCAAATAATTCCAGCAATCCCCAAGTGCAGAGAGACACTCCCCGAGAGCAGAAAGTCGAATTCAGTACTTAGCCACTCTGCAAAGTCGCAGGAGAGAGCCTGGACTGTAACGCAGTGAACTTCCTGCTGCGATCCCAGCTCCCAGCCCTGAGGAACGGGACCCTACCGTCTCCAGCATCACCTGCAATTCACCCGCGCTCTGCCCCTGCTGCCGCACCAGGCTTCCCTGTCCAAACGCTCATTTCGTAGGAACCACACCCCGCTGCATTTTCCAACTGCCAATTATCTGAACATCCTATTACTTGGTCAACAATTCTACAAGTCTAACCAGTTTCATTATTAATTTATTTTTTTTTTTAATCAGAAACTTAGGGTAACTTATTTATCTGCAAGTTACACTCAGGTGCGATTAAACGCTGGGTTTTTCTGAGCATGTCGTCCTAGTCTTCCACTGAGATTCTGGTCTTTTCTGGCAAGGTCCTACCCAAAGCCTCATTGTTTGAATCCTGGATTTGCAAAGCCCTTTCCTGCCTGCGCGCTCTCCCTGCGGATCACAGCTTGTCTAACAGACACCTCTCAGGGTGCAGCCAAGCAGGCTGCTGAATTTCACAGCGGGACAGTTCTCCTCTCTCCTCTGTCACCTGGTCTCTGCTATTAACGTTTCCAATTGGTTTGTTTCGATGGACCAGAAATACTTAATTGATTCAGTTTCATTTCCCTGCTAAAATCAAGGTGAATGCTGCATGGAGGAACCTGGGCTTTGCAGAGAAGCATCAGCCATTAGGAAATATGTATTTATAAAGGAGTCAAGTGAGCTCGCAGGTGGGAGAGAGCAGCCCAGCACTAAGGGGGAGGTTTGTGACAAACACTGGGGTCTTGTTCGGTTTTCAGCGAAAAACCAAACAACTGCATGAGGATTGGAAAAAAAACTGGCTGAAAGAAACACATTCACCAAATCAGGAGTGAGGCGTCCCTCCAGAAACAAACCACTCCTCCCCTTTCCCCACACTCCAGTGTGCTGATAGCAACAGATAGGCTGAATGAATGCAAGCTCGGAGTGAGTCAAGCCTTAATAACGCATTGTGTAACACAGATTTCTATCCCGACAGCTAAATCAGGGCGAAAATCCCCCACCCTTTTCTGAAAACCAGCACTGAATGAGAACGAACCTGCAAAACACGGCAAGTTTTGCTCCTATTATTTACACGACCTGTGCTATTTTCTCACTGCAAAGAGACGAGGAGGGAGGAGCGGGAACTCACCGAAAGTAGAAGAAGCTGTGGCTGGAGGAGTGGTACCGTTTGCCCACGAAGGCCAGAGCCATGGCTACCCGCGTCCCCGCGCCCCGCCGGAGCCCATTCCGAGCCCAGCACGGCGGATCCCGCGCCCCGCTACCGCTGCCTCATAATGCCAGAAAATGACTTCTAGCAAAGCAGGAGGATTCCCACGTGGCACTAAATCCCAACAGGGCAAAGCCCTCCCAGCTGTCTGCAGAGCTCTGCTGCAGGCACCGAGACCATATGCAGCCAGCCGCAATCATCTTCGCTCCCTCTCTGTAAACAAAACTGCTGGTCCCCTTGGAAATGCTCTCAAATTCCTGGCCACAAGCTGGAAGTATTAATTTGGTCTCTCCTTTCAAACGAAATTTTCCCTAAGTTTTTTCTCATGCTTTTTTACATGTTTTATGTATTATGGACGCTGAGAAAACATTAAAGATGAATGTGCGAGTGGAAAAGCTCAAAGGATGCGGGAGGAAACAGGCTGGAAAAGCTGTGAAAGATGCTACGGTGACACGGTGCCAGGTCGCCTCATGGTGAGAGCTGTTGGCAACCTGGTGAGATGCTGCACTGGCCACACACTGAAGAGCCTCACTCCCACCTGCCGAGGCTCACACACGAGCACAGTCTGAGTCCTCCCACATCAGTCTCTTGTAAAGACAACATCCACGTGTTCAAGTACAAAAACTCCCCGGCAAACAACCTGAGCCTGGGTAACAGGAGGGATGTGAATTACAGCCTGAGAGGTTGTGGATTTCTGCAGGATGCCTGGATGCTCATCTGTGTTTCTAGAGGGGCACCAGAACTCTCTTCTCTCCCCATCCACTAACCCAGACACACTGAAATAAAGTTAAAAACCAGAAAAGGTATGTTGGCCACTTGTTTTCTGCTGGAACAGAAAATCTGATTACAGAAAAATCTGCAACTCATCTCCATCACTGCTCCCTACAGCATTCCTGACTCCTTTCTGTTTTAAATCAACTCTGAACAGACAGCACCCCTCCTCTGTCACCGTTCAGCATGGCATACAGTGTTACAGCATCCCAAACCTGGCTGTGCACCAGGATAACCAACCTTCTTTACTCCAGAATTTTAAAGGTATTTATCTATAAACATCTCCACTTTCTTAACAAGTCCCAAACACCCCAAAAGCATGAACAGACAGTATGGCAGCAGCTTCTATTTCCTTCTAATCCTTGCAGGGTTTCAATTTATAAAGCTGTATAATACTTTCTTTGAAGGCAGAACCCTTGTGTTTGTCAGAGCAAGAAAAGAGAGATGCTATCAGTCGACCTGGCCCTGAAAACCTGTGTTACACCATGACATCACCTGGAATCACCTGCTTGAAATGGGAAAGGGCTGACACACCAGGGCAGGACAGGAAAGTTCCTACTGCTACAGATCGAGGCTCAGAATGTGGGGGGAACAGAAGGTGAGAGACTGGCAATTCCTTCTCATGAAATGACAGTCAGCTCCACGTTCAATAATGCCACCATGTGATAAAGTACCCGGATTTTATGCTTTTATGCTTTCAGGCCATCAGAGAAAATTCACATTTCATTTGAGTCTAGTTGAAAATTTGTGCCCACACTGGCAGGGGGTAGAAGGGGTCTGCTTTTAAAGAGAAGGCAGCTTTGCTGTGTGTAACATCATGTCTTTAACCAAAGACGTAGGAATTAATTATAGCTACATTTATTAGCTTTCCCAGAACAACAGTGCTTCCCTGACACTACAAAAGCAAGTATCCAGCATGAGTACCAAGCTCAGGAAAGACAGCCAGATTATTTATGGCAAAGAGATTTTCGCATTACAAAAATTCAAGCAAAGCTGGTTTCAAACAACGGTAAAAATAACAGGTACTTGATGACATGGTGACATTATTTAACGTGCTTATGCTCATTGAGTTGCTTTTATAGCCACAATGCAACACCCTGAAAATAGAGATTTATAGGAAAACTTGCATCCAAGCAGACTGGGTGGATTACAGGAGCAAGGCCATCGAGATGGTTAGTCACATTTGGTAAGCAGCAGGCTTTTCTGTAACTCCTGATGTTAACAGACCTCCAACATCCACAGCCTTGCTATCTCTGTGATTTTATGGTCTGCCTTTCAGATGGAGAAGGCAGCCCCATTGATTGAAGCAGCACAGCATGACAGATACAACTAATGAATTCAGCTCAGCTAAAGGAGAAGGGAAAATGCACTGAACAATGTCAAATCACAGAAGCCTGCCGTGGCCTCGAGTACAGGCCAGCTTATTCCTCACTCTGTCTAGTTCTCCTGCTGGGCTACCGTGGAATGTAACACAGAATATGTTTAATAAAAACAATCAAGAGACTTTGCAAATAGTTAGGAAACACTGTGTGTAAGAGCCTTTGCTTGCCTCATATAGAATCCCTTCCCAGCCTGGATCTCCAGCCGAAAGCCAGACAAGCAAAGATACGCCAAATGGAGCACTAAGACGGTGAGAAATTACTGAGTTCTCCAGTTTTCTGAAAAACAGATCATCTGTTCCCTGTGGTAACTCTGCAATAACTAAAACACCAACACCGCAAGGGTCCTCGGTGCGCCTGAACCGCACTGCACGTGTCCGGGCCGCACCAGCGCCGGCGGAACCGCCCCGCTCGCACCAACACAACTCCTCATCTCAGCGCAGGGCTGGCCTGCAGGCAAGCACTGCATGCAGCAAGGCCAATTCCTCGCCAGCTGATCAACCCCATGGTTTTGCATCACGAAATTGCAAGTCTGCAGCTCATTCGAAACAGATGCAGGAAAAGGTACTGGAGTCCATCTGCTTAACCTGAGCTTTCTGACAGCTGTGCAGAGCAGCACTTTCCCACCTCGTATCAGCAGTGCATTGCACACTAAACTTCTCACGTGCCAGAGGCAGCCCCACAACCCCTGTTCCTGCCAGCTGGACAATAAATCCCCTTCCTGGCTCTCCTTCCGTGAGGGCACCCGCGTGCTGTGTGCCAGTGCTGCGGCCGCACCGCACCTTACCTGTCCTCGGAGCTGTTGGGAGAGGGCAGACGGAAACTGATATTCCTGTCCAGTTTGGATTGACTCTTTGTCCTTTTGATGGATCCTTTCAGGCGCTTGCTGAAGAAGCCCTAAAATGAGAAGCAGCAGAAGTGAAACAGGGAAACTGATGCCAGTAATGAATCACTCAGTGCACTGTCACTGAGCCCAAACACAGAGGTGATTCCCGCTGACGCCGGCTACAGGACGGGCCGGACTGGGATTCCTCTGAGCAGGAGGAAAGGCAGGGCTGGATTGTCAGTGACAGTTCCAGGAGGTGAGAGCTTCCAATTGCAGTAATTAGCACCACTCACATTACGGGGGCACTTCAATGGATTCCAACTATTATAAGAGAGACCCAAACCCCATGGTTATCATTTAATAAGGAGTAATCTTCAATATCAGTATGTGTTCTTACTTCCCTTCTACAGGCCATGCTTTTATTTCTTGGTGAGCTTAAGAGTACAGACATCTTATATCATGAGCTTCTATTGAGCCCACAATTGCAGCCAGGTTTTCCTTTTTAATTTAGATATAGCACATTAAATCTTAAAATAATTTGTAATTTCAATAATCTCGCTAGCCAGAATAGACAATTTCAAAGCATTTCACACACCAGTGGCTTCAGATATCAGTTACAGTATCGGTAAGAAGCAAAGCTCAATTCAAAAATCTACTTATGATCTAAAAATAAAATAAATCTTCAAAGAATCTGTCTTCAAACTACAATTGTTCACCCAACAATCGCAGCCCTGTTAAAGCCATGTTAGTTGGAGGGGGCCTCTGGGATCATCTCCTGCTCCATGGGGGTGTGCTGCCAACACTAGGTCAGCCTAATTCTGCCTTGGTCTAGCCAAGTATTGAAAACCTCTGGAGGCAGAGGAAACAAAGGAAGGGGAATCTGCTTTCTGCATCTGAAGGCAGTGCCACATTTAAGACTGCCCTTCAGTTTCTGAGGCTTGCCAGCCAGCAGGCTCCTCAGGGGTGAAAGCTGCTACATTCTCCTGATAAAGTGGAAAAAAAAGGCCTGATATCTAAATACTGCAGAAAAAGAAGCCCACAAAAAATAAACCCCACAAATGCATCCTATGTGCTGGGAGCAAAGGTACTGTCAAAAGAGAAGAAGTGTTTTCATCAGCTGTGTGTGCCCATGATGCTGCACTTTTCTTGGTCCTGGTACTGAAAAAGTGCCTTTGAAAAAACCCCGTAATCAATAGATGCTCCTGGGCTTCTCTTGGGGCCATTGTTGGAGTTCAAGTAGAGGATGTACAGCACTTTCAAAGCCACTTTCATATATTCTGACCTCTCGGCATAAAAGGTAACAAACGCAGCCACAGGGATTCAGATCTGGTGGACCCCAGCTTCAGTCCAGTACCTCTCAGTCTGCTCAAATTGCAAACATGAAATAACATGGCTTTTCCCCCTTAAGGGTACATAAGACAAAGCTGACCCAATTCAGTAGGGGTCCAGAAATATTTATATTGAATAATTCCAAATCCCACTCGGAGAAGGACCGTGAATGTTCATTTTTGTGTGCATGTACAATTTTAAATTGGCACTGCTTTAGCATGGAACATGTTCTTGGTTTAACTGAACATAATCTATACCCCAATGGAACAAATGTTCTATCTGGGGTTGAATAAGGCTATCCAGAGTTGACTATACAAAAAAAAAAAATAGGGTAAGAACATATTTAAAGAAAAAAATTATTTAAACAAAGGGTGTGCTTTTTGGTCATCCTCAAAAGACTTGAAAACATTTGCATTATTTGCTCTGTGCTGGCAGTTCACGCAGGGCCAGTGCTTACAGATGGACAACCTGGGAGCAGCATGAAAAATTCACACGTGCCAGAACAGAGCAGAGTTTTTCAACTTCCATTTGCCAAAGGAAATGCTTTTAAATACCGAATGCATATATAAAAAAAAGAAGCAGTGATGAAAAATCAACTTCTATCTGCAGCAATACCACCTAACTGAAAGTTTTATTTCCTTTTGCTCCTATAGGCAAAAAATCCCTGCCAATGTTTATAAAGCAGCTCGCACCATTAAAAAGACAAAAACACTTTTACTGCTTTTCTTATTGTCTGGGTATTTCTCTTAAATACTTATTTTAACATAAAACAGACCCTTGTTTGGTTCTCACACCTAAATGTAACGGAGTGTCTGAGCTTTAAGAATCATCATGGAGCTTCTTTAAAAACAGTGGCGATTTTACTGCTTAAACAAACACCCTCAGACAAAAAGATGTAAATTATTACCCAAACTACCCGAATTGATGAGACTACGTTCTTAACCAAAAAAGTACAAAATACTTGGTAGGATAAACTAGCTAGGATGAAATTTGAAAAGAGACAGATTTGAGGTTCGCACGTAACGAGACAGAGCTCGGTACAAGCTGCCCTCAGAACCACAGGTTCAGGGGAACAGGGATGGAAGGGAGAGACGGGGAGAGAGCGATGGTGCACAACCACAAGCACAATCAGGAACAGGTCAGGGCAGGTTTGTCATCTCATCCAAAAAGCATCACACACTGGCCTAAGAAATCCCAACGATACAACACCTAAAAATAATTCAATCCCACTGAGAATTCTATTCACCTCATTTGGAAGTTAAGCTACTCGACTCTCCCGCTCTGCCAAGAAGCAATCTCCACAGGAGAAAGGGATAATTCAGCAGGCTGTTGGAACGTCCCCTCATAGCTGCACGGGGAAAGCACAGAAACTCTCACCCTCAAGTATTTCCACCCCAGGGGTGGTGGTCGTTGAGGGCAGCTTTGGCTTTAGGAAATGCTTACTTTGTGTCAAAGATGCCAACTGGCTGTCCTTAACCTGAGCAGAGCAGCACAGGAGCTGTCTGACAAATTCAAAGGCAGCCCAAGTACGAGCTACTCAGCTCCTGGACTGCTGCTCCCTCTGGACACGACGATTCTTCACTCCGGGGAGAGCAGCCCATGCATAATAAATAATGATTGTCCTGGCTGCTTTGAAAGGGAAAGGTTAATTCAGCCATGAGCGAATGAAACTGTGTGTAACCATCACACAGATCAGCCATCGATAACACGCAATGGTGTTAGTGGAAGTTTCAAAGCACTACAAGGAGGGTAAAACGGGCAACAAAAGAGGTCCATCTTACACACAGTGCTGTTACCTACATTAGCTCTTTCTGGGGACAAACTCACTGCATCTGAGCCTCGGAACACGTCTTGAACATCTGTAATTCTTGATGAGGAGCACCAATGCATTATTAATAACACCAGGTGGGTAACTTCACTTACAGAGCGATGAGACTCATCCTCTCCGAGGGGAAGGACTGGATGGGTACAAAGATAACCCTCAAGTGACTGTGGATGACAGCAGAACTGCCTCCCCGCTACTGTGCGTGGTGAGGACATGAAGCATTTTATTTCTTAAGCTGTTCACAAGCAGCTATCAAGGAAAAAAATAGTGTCATAGCCAAGTGAAAACACCATCCTGTGCCAGTAACGTTGTAAAGCTATGGGAGGCAAAGAAGCAGAGGAAGATCGCCAGGTTGTAAAATGGAAAGATCAAACCAGTAGGATATTCCAGGAATGAGCAGCAAAGTGGTGAAGTTTACTATTTCTTGCAGAACAACAGCAAAAGGCCAATTTAACTAGCAAGGAGGTAAAGTTTGCTTACGAGCCCAGTAACACTCAGCATTAAAATATTAGCAGTGACTCCCTTCGAGAAGACTCTCAGCCACTCACACAGTAGAAAAGCAGATGAAAACAACCCTAGGTACACCTTGGAGGTAATATACAGAACGAGACAGGGACTTACAAGAGCCACATTCCACCATCTACTCATCCAAAAACCCGGCACTATGTCACTGAAGAGGTGGTTTGTGCACAGGCACGAAACAACATAGAACATGTCTGAATGTACAAACAGAGGATAAAGTCCAATAAAAGCAGAGTGGTGTTATGTAAATCTGCTGTAGCTTTCACACTAATGCATCACTCTTCCGATTTTCTCATCTCAGCAAGAAAACTAGAACAAAACAGAACTCCAGAAGTATAAACTGATTAAAGGCAGACAAGAGGGGGATTTACAAATGATATGTTTTAAAGACCAACTATTTATTTTAGGAACAAAGGCAAGAAGGGATTATAGATGTATAAAACAAATAGAATGGAAATTACCTAAGCTCCTCATGCACCCTGTTACATAAGAAAACCAAAGGGCAATTTAACATGAGAGGCAGCACGTTTCACTGATTGTCAGGAGACCTTTCCTAATGCTATCTATAAATGAGCCCATCCAATTCACCACCACAAGATATTATACAGACAAATTTTTTCAGCAAGATTAAAAAAGGATTATGTGTTTATATAAGGAAGAATAACATATGTAGCTGCATTAGTCAGGTTTAAAAATAACAAGAGTGAGCAATAATCATGCTTCAGGACACAAGCTGATCAACAGCAAGGATCAGGAAAGATATTTTTCCCCTGATGGGACAGCACTGCAGATTTGGCCAGATAACAATTTCAACTTTCCAATGAAAAATGGTCTACAGCCACAGGAGGGATGCAGAACAGGAGGAACGTGTTTAGGAAGAGTAATAAGAACGCCAAGGAAACGCCGAGGATACTGTAACAAGGCTACATTGATGATACACCTGTTAATAACATGCACGGTAAGATTGCGTGCACTCTGCACGATGTGCAGCCAGAAGTCCGACAGGAATCGAATTTCCAAGTCACTGGGAATTATACTGAAAAATTCATGAACAAGCAAGAGCTACCTGATAGCCAGGAGGGCCACATCAGCTTCTCAGATCCCAGTTCAGCAAGGTGTTTAGCACGGTCACAACTGGGAGCAGCACCGGCTGCCCTTGTGGGAGCCGCCCACAGCAGGAACAGCAGATGGAAAGAGCATCCTTAAAAGCCCCTATCCAGGAATTAAGGAAAGAGCATCCTTAAAAGCCCCTATCCAGGAATTAAGGAAAGAGCATCCTTCAAAGCCCATATCCAGGAATTAAGGAATAAAGGTAAAAAGTCTGTCTGGAGAACAACGAAACAACGGTGATAAAAAATTAACATGATAAGAAGCAGGTCACCTGAGCCTGTCAGGAAGGGCAGGCAATGATTTCCTGACCCTGGCTCTTTCCCTGGCAGGCAGCCACTAAGCAGCCCAACACTTCAGAACACCTTTTGATAACACAGCACACACACTAATTACCAAAATCATTAAAAATGAGCTTTGTTAAAGCTCGTAACATAAACGTAAGGAATGGCTGCAGGAATACCTAAAAAGAGTAATTACTACAAGTGATAAGGTATCAAGGTAGAAGAAAGGGTCCAACGGGATGTGGTGGGGATAGTGGCCTGACTGCTTCTGCTTAACATCCTTGTTAATCATCCGGAAGAAAAGTTAAACAGCACATTAATTACACTGAGCTACATTAAATTAGGAGGTGAAGCAAGGGCCAGGGAGGACAGAGAAACAACACAAAGGGTTAGCAGCAATTAGAAACTGGTAACACACATTCCTGTGAACTTCAGGACCAGAACTTGGAGAATCAGTTGAAGGGAATTAAAAACACAAGAGCAAGACAAGTGATAAAAGGGCCAGAAGGACTCATTTGCAGAGGATGCATTAATTAAACTTTGCATAACTTGACTAAGTCATGATTTGGAGGTGAAGAATAAAATGAGTCGGTGCATATTTAAATACTACTGAGCCAAGGACAACTGGAATGTGAGCAGTGTTTAAAGCTATGTACATCCATAGCTCCCCTACATTAACTAAGGAACAAAGGGGATTGGATAAAGTCAGGTTTACACCAAACATGAGAATAATGTTCCTGCTGTTGAGGTCCATCAGACAGTGTCAGAGCCTGGATATCCCCGTCATCTGACTCACCACTGAAGTTTGATGTAATGAACAAACCTGCTGTGCCAGCAAGACACTGTGAAGGTTACAGAGCCTATGAACAGCACCGTCCCAGAATAAAGATATGGATGAAAGCGTGGTGAGCATCCTGGAGATAGTCAGTCACCCGTTCCTGCTTTCTGACACAGAGCTCACGGAACAGCCAGCATACCTAAGCCATCACAGCGCAGGCAAGTGACAGAAACTAGAGCAGATTCAAACAAACATGTCACAGGAAGAAAAGGGTAGAAAGTGGAAGGAAAAATGTAAACCTCTTATTGAGGGGACAGATTTGAGCACAGCCAGTTTTTCATGGAGGACGCTGTGGTGCCTCACTCTAATGCAAATCAACAATTCCATCTCTGCATTGGTGCTGATGCAGAATTAAAAATATGTATTTGTATGCCACGGGGTCACATGGGCAGCACAGCTCAGGCTTGTCCTACCCTGGCAGCACAGCGGGAGCGGAGCAGTGCTCTGGAGAAGCAACAATCTTGCTGACTGCATAAAAGATGAGGCTGGGCAGCCACGAGATCTCATCAAGCTTTGACCTTCACTCGGGCTGGCTGCATTGTCTTCTGTTCCATTTAGCAGTACTCTTAAAGAGCAAAGAGGCAGACAGCACTTCTGTAGATCCAATTATACCAGAATTGGCCAGAAACAAACCAAGGAAGGCAATCTGCAAGTATCCTACATCAGGGTTCCTATAAAAATCACTTTATTTACTTCAAAGACTGTGCTCTGCCTTTCCTGTCTCATTCGCACTTGTTTCTTTGCCTCTTTATCATCTTTCTTTCCCCATTAGCCAGCAGACACGGATGAATCATATTATTTATAATAACAACTCTGAGCCAGAACTGGAGAGCGCAGTGAGAGCCTGAAGGGTGGTTTAGAGATCCCTCTCCGTCCTGCCGCTGCAGGAGGTCTGGGGATGTGGACAGCCCCACATCTACCCCGGCCCCTCAGTTCCAAGGGCAGAGCAATGAGGGAATGTGCCAGGCTGCAGCAGTGCCACCGGGGCTCCACAGGGCCACAGTAGGGAACGGGATGCACGGAGGCCGAGGCGCTGCCAGGACACGGTGTGTGTGGGAAGGGAAAAGCTGGTTTCTCGCCCACCTATGCGTCACAGTGCCTACTTGGAGCCAGTTCCCTCTGCCTCCCTATTTGTTCAGGCAAATAATAATCCATTATTAAAAATGTGACTTTTCCTGTATATGTATCTATAAACAGCATGCATCTGTCTGTGTGTGAGAAGACACATTTCTTCATCTCTCTTTTCCTTCCTTTTGTGCCCTTCCCTTCTCTCTCAATATTTTGCCCTGACACACCCAGAAATCGTCAAACATCAGGGTACACAGCTGAACCTAGATGGAGACTAATGTTCTAAGTGCAGACAAGAAAATTTGGGGCAGTGGGGAAGAAAAAGAAGAAAGGACAAGCACCAAGAGCTCTTCTCTCTGCATGGACACTTCTCTCTGCATGGGCTGTGCAGTGCCAACATTAGCAGAATCCCCTTTACTCCCCTTGGTGGGAGATAACCAGAATGAATCATGGAATCACAGAATGGTTTGGGTTGGGAGGGACCTCAAAGATCATCTCATTCCAACCCCCTGCCATGGGCATGGACACCTCCCACTCTCCCACGTTGCTCCAAGCCCCGTCCGACCCAGCCTTGAACGCTTCCAGGGATGGGGCGCCCACAGCTTTTCTGGGCAACCTGTGCCAGGGCCTCACCACCCTCACAAACACGTAGCACACGCTGGTCCATGTAGTGCTTCATCCTAGGAAAGAGTATAACTACTGAAATTCTGCTTTTAGCAAATTTAAACATATATCTTTTCCTCCAGTGCCCATGCAGGAGGTAGAAAGGCAAATTTCCTGAACTTTACACATCAGCCCTTAAAAATAAATCCTTCACTGACCACCGCCACTGAAGAGACTACTTAAAAAATGTATTGTCAAGGAAATGTTTGCTTAAAGGCAATTATGCTGTTATGAATCAAAATTCCAGATGCTAAAGCAATGCCAATTAGCAGTATTAAAAAACCAGATGCCTTGTTCTGAGTGAGTACCACTGCCTGTGCTTGAAAGCAAAAAACCTGCACAGAACATGCTGGAAGCCACTGTCCTATTGAGAAGACAGCTTTTAAATAGCTGTTCTGAGAGACAAACTTAAAAAGCTGTAAAAGCAAATTATTATGAAAGTCTCAGCATAATTTGCCATCAGGATGGAAGAAGGTTAAGCTGTCCCCTGCCTTAAGCTGCTTTCTGTGAGAAATCCAAGCAGTGAGTAGACGAGGTATGGCACAGAGTCAGGGCCACGGGAAGAATAACTGAGACAGCACTATGCTGCAGCTGCCTGTAGCCCTGCAACCCGCACTGTGGGTGACAAAGTCTGAGAAAACAAAAAGGCAAGTTCCCTTATATCCTTTATAATCTCCTTTATATGTAGAATAAATGCATGTCAAATAGAGACAACCTCAGAGACACAAATTTGAAGCCATTACAGGCGCCTTTTGCATCCTTCACTTGAAGCTCTCCTCAGATCAGTGATCCAAGACTGAGACTTTCACGAGGCACCCAAGTCACCTTTCCTCCTTCTGAGAGCTGGGAAATTCTTATTATCAGTCAAAGGCAGGAACACAATTCCTCCCCGTCTTCTCAGCCACCTATTAGATGTGTGCCAATCTACCAAGTTACCAGTGTGTTTGGTTTCAGCAGTTTTGGCTTGAGCTCATCTGTATTGTTAAGCAAGCTGACTTCCAATTGCAGCTTGCTCTTTTAAACAGATCACAAGCTGCCACGTTTTAAACCAGGCTGATCTCAGCCCCCACTCGGGAGTAACAGGGTATGAATGGGTTACTCAGAACAAAACCTCCAAAGCCAGAAGCCTTGTCCCCATGAGGAGGACAGGTGCATTATGCTCCTGGGTGCACAGGTGGCCAGGCAGACAAAGCAGCAGAACCCAGCTCCATGTGGCACAAATAGCTTCTAGCTCTCTGCTGGTTTATGCCCAAGGAAAGCAGCCAGGTAGTGCTTCCTGAGCCTATTTGCCAGAGCCCTAAGAGGCCAACACACCACCAGGGGAAATGAGAAACTTTCTGCAAGCTTCTTGTTTTGAAAGGGAGCAGGAGCTAAGAAGTGTTAGAGAACTATTAGAGAAGAATTAGAGAACCATTAAAACATTACTTAAAAGACAGGATCATCATTAAAAGGAATGGTACGAAAATGAGGAAAAAAGGAGGCATATAAAATAAACAATACAGATAGTCATCAAACACTTCTGATACACAGCTTGCAGCTGTTAGACAAAGGCTACTGCAACGCACATACACATCTAAAGGCTTGGGCTATTACTTATAGATGAAGGCAAAGAAAACAGAGAATTTCTTATCAATAAAGACACGGATAAGACTTTTGAAGGCTCTCAGAGTTCAGAAATCTTCCTGGAGCTCTGTGGATCACGGGCTCAGTACCTAAATCTCAGAACTCGACATAACAGAACATGCTTGTATCAACTTCACATACAACTAGACCAAGGCCCTTTTTTCCCAAGTACCATCCAGAAAACAGATCTCTGAAGTGACAGAGGATCGTTCATAGAACACAGAATAGCTGAGGTGGGAAAGCACCTCCGGAGATTGCCTAGTCCCTTCCAATCTGCACTATCCTAGGACTCTGGAAAGGGACCAAGTAAGGATAGCCAGTGTATTCACTGCTTCCTTGGTCCCTTTCTCCATTCCAACATACCAGGAGTTCACAGGTTGCTTTAAACACCACGTATTCTATACACTCTGACCAACCTTAATCCTTGAATAATTTAAATAACTCTCACTAAATCTTTTGGCCGTTTTTAAATTTTATTTTTAAAATAACACGATGTAAGATTTATTTTAAAGTAGGCAGATTACTTGCCAAAAGTAAAGAAGGGCATGAAAACATTCACAATATTCAAGTCAGATATTTTAAAACATGAACAAATACTGTTAAAAATTACTGAGCACCTCATTTTAACTTGAAGCGTTTGTCCTCAGTCTAATAATAGAAATGCCTTTGCGCTCCTGGATACCCTGACCAAAGACTGACCCAAGCAAAATCCAGGCTGTAGCTGAACAACTCTCACACGGACTCACAGCCAACTAAACTCAGGACAAAACCCAAAGAGCTAAAGAGCAATTAACACAACTGCAGAAATTTCATCAGCTTCTGAAAAAACTATAAAACCATTTCAATTTTCCACTGGCAAGAGGGAGAAATAACATGCTATCACCAACCTAAAGGAACTTGTTTCCTTGTCAAGATTGAATACGGAATGCAATCCCTGGGGGCGACTGCAAAAGTATTTATATAGGTCGCTGCCCACATTAACACTGATGTTTCTCCATCTTTAGATCAAGGCAACGAAAAGGAGCAAGTTAGGGATCTACCAGGAATCTTGTTGATAATATATGACACTCGATAGCAAAACCTCTCTGTCAACTGGAAGTGTTAACCAAATACTCCTTTCCCCCCAGGCTCCCCCAGCCTGGCTGTACACTGTGATATTTTAATCTCCTCCTCCCATCCAATGAGACAAATGCCCCTTTGCAGGGAAGGCACACTTACTGGCACTCTGAAAGGAGAAGTGTTCGGAACATCCATGGAGTTGGTTTTCTCAGAGGTGCCGGTCCCCGAGATGCTCCGTCTGCGAGGAGATCTCTCTGCTGGGACCTCTGAGGAAGAGAAGAAGAAGGTGGTGAATGGGTGCCTGGGGGTGGGGAATAGTCAGGTTGTGTGCTCTGTAGGACAGAAGCCTCAGGAAAGTTTTGAGTGCATTACTAAACTGCTGAATTAACCCACCTATTTACCTACCTCTTATTCACTTATTGACCTACAATGGCATTTTCACCGGCAGATTCAAGGTTGTGAATCTGACTTGACCGTGGGAGATTAAAATGAAAAGTGCTGGTAAAGATCAACACCCGGACATACTTAATATTCCGTTACTGATTCAGAGAACCTAAATCTATTTCTTCAAATTTAATTTTTTCACGTAAGCAGTGCAGTAATTAACAGATAACTACAATCAAGACCCAGGGAAGCTCAGTTTTAGTCCCAGCTGAATGTAATTCGGCAAAGGTCAAAGTTCGGTCGTGTATGATCCCACTACTTGCTCAAAGCATGCAACCAGCAGAAGACTTATAAGTGCCTGGGTAATATGACATATATATCTCTGCAGATAAAAAAAAATTAGGTCAACTTCTCCTCATTCTGGCAGTATGACCTTACTAAGACACGACTTTGGCATCTTAAATCCATGCAGACTGATCTGATGAGCACAAATACTCATAAAAGCTGTACTGATGTCTTTGACTAGTACAGATACTGGAATAATAGCATAATGAAGTACAGACAGCATTAAAAATCTCTCCACAAACACAGATATATGCATTTTTATACAGAGCTAGATATGCATATGTATGCACACAGATACCTTTATCACAAGTGCTGCCCATCTCCAGCTCAATTGCCAGACTTTAAGGAATCCAGCTTCACAAAGCACCCCCCAACACGGGGAGGGAAAAAATCACTTCCTAGCACAAAGTCCATTGTTATCTTCTGAATCTTAAAGAAAAGGAGCAAGCCGTGACTCCGGGCAGTGACATTTTGACTCCTGCCGTTTTCCTTCCAAGAGCCAGATGCAGCTGAAACTTCCACTGCTGGCCGCCCGGCCCCGGGGATCCGTGACTTCCAGCGGAGGGAACGCCGGCTGTCTCGGTCCGCCCTCCCCTCCCCGGGCTGGCGGCAGCGAGCGAGCGAACAGGACTGCAGCTCCTCAATCAATCGCTCCGGCTGCACATCCTCATTAGTTACTTTCAGGCTATTAACAGACGCCCAACTGCCGGCTTCCCTCCGCTACCGAAATTCTCCCTGCACATCCTGATTCACAGCGGCAAAAAACAAGGTTTATGGAGAGAGGCGGCCAGCTGGTGCCACGAGAGCGGCGTTTTCCTCCAAACAGCCGAAGAAAAAAAAAGGAGAGAAGCCTTCTTCAGGGATAACATTACTTGTGATGTCTTTGCATAGCGGATTTTGATTTCAGCAGAGTTATAATACGTCTCTCCCATGGATGCTTGGAGACCGACAAAATGGAGCATAGCGGAGGAGAGGCGAAGCAATCTGGACCCTGCAGTATTAGCGTCTCACTCGGTAGATATTTATCTGCTTAAAAAAGCGAACTGCTGACACGGAGCCCCTCAGTCCGCTGGGGGAAAGGACCGCCGAGAGGCAGAGCAGCCTCGCGAGGCGGGCAGCCAGAGCCCGGCACACGGCGCGGTGCGTGAC
>VZTD01004847.1:1005130-1030715 GCA_013397725.1 Rhagologus leucostigma
GCGTGACCCCGGCGGACGGGCAGGGCACAGCCAGGGCCGCGAGGGCGATGCCCGAGCCCTGCTGGCACCGGGCGAGCGCATCCCGGCCCGCCAGAGCCCGCGGGAGCCGCGGCTGAGACGGCCCTGCGGGGAGAGCCCTCCTCCTCTGGAGCAGCACGGCCACGTCCTCCTACAGCATCACCTGTTCCAGAGCCGGAGGGTAAGTCCCCACCAGGGCACCTTGAGAGAACAAAGCACCTGGAGCAGGGCCAGCGCCAGCCCGAGGTTTTTGAGTCAGTCGGTCCCACCACCTCGGGAGCCTCTGCGGTGCCGCCGGTTTTACCTGACGATGCACTTTGATACCACCAGCCGCCTCCCCGGCCTAGAAGAAGGGAAACTTTATTTTCTGCAGCACCTCTAAGTACTGCTGCGCCCAGAGAGCTGCGTTAGGTGGGATTTGAAGAACTGCCCCTGCCATTCCCGGGTCCATGTAACGAAGGCAAATGGGAGTGATGTATTCCACGGGAACAGGGCTAGAGCGAGCACCTTTTATGTTACACTGAATAGTAACGAGTAACGTAATAGGTTTGGCTTCCTCCGCTTCTCACGCGCAGGAAATCACATCAAAGCCGCTCCGCTAATTTAAAACAGTCTGTTAACTTTGCTGAGTCACGAACGAAAACACGAGCCCAAATCCCCCGCTGTATCCCACCACACGTTCTGCAGGAGGGGCAGTTTGGCAAAGAGCTTAACTTTAAACTGAATGGAGTTGAAAAGCTACCACAAGGAACGTGCCTGGCTCCCCTTGCCTCCCCTCTTCCCCCCAACATCCACCCAGCAGCAATCCAAGTTTCCTGCAAATAAAATGTTGACACTTCACCAGTAAAATGAGTTTCTTCTTTTCTCACACCATCACAGAAGTGTACCAAATGGGGAAGGGAAAATGAAATATTCACTAGGTGCCTGCAGTGAACTAAAAATAAAAACTACCTTTACCTCCCTTCTCCTTCTAAAGAACAAGAGCAAATAGACACGCTTAGTCCCTAGGAAAAGGAAGACCCAGATACAGCAAAATTGTCGGGATATGTTAACTGGAAATCAAAAGCTGAAGCAACTTGCTATGACGCCTGTAGAACAGTATTTTTGCTGAGTCTTGTGAAAGAAATCTATACTGTCACCACCAGGCAAAAAATTAGACAGTTCCCTCCCCTGCTCCACTAGTAATGCTTGGGGCTATTCTTGCATAATCTTCACCTGCTGTAAAAATCAATGCACCTCTGATCAGCTTAGTATTAAATTACAACTGCTTTCTGCATTGCTCACTCCCAGGGACCAAGGCTACAGATAAATCACATTGTTTATCCATCAAGACAACCTGAAACCCTTTTCAGCCCTTCTGTTTCTGGGAAGAAAAGTAAAAAAAAAAAAAAGGCAAAAGGTTAAAAATCCCACCTGACAGCTCTTTCCCATTTCAACCTTCAACAAATAACTGCAGAATCTTACAATGGTTTGAGATGGAATGGGCCTTAAAGATCATCCAGGCAGGGACACCTTCCACTATACCATCAAACAAATGAGTTGTAAACATCCCAATGGGTCACTTTTATCACCTGATATCTTGGTGACACGAAGTAATATTTATGTAAATAAGTATTTATCCAAACAAGTATTTACAAACTACGTAGCAAGTCAGTTCCAAATTAGCCGAGCCAATTACTCTGCAGTGGCAGATGCCCCTGAGGAGGGAACTGCCCAAGGACACAATGCAGGCAGGTCTCCTCTCCCATCCTGCTGCGCCACTCTCTACCCTCAGCAACACCAGAGCTCGTTCTGTAGGCCAGGAGGCAGGTCTGTGTAAGCCAGGTGCCACTCACTACTAGGAGTAGCGGTGAGGGTTGCCATCCTTTGAAGGGAACCCTCTCTGCCACAGTGGTGTAGCCTCAGCAACCTCTGGTCACCACAGGCCTCTGGGGGATGACCTAAATTTCCTGTTGCTGGGTGCTGCAGCCACTTGAAAGCCTTGCCGTGGTGGAAATTCGTATTTTCACTGTGAAGAGCTTTTTCTCCAGGTGGGAGAAGCAGACACTAAACAAACCTCCCAGCTCTGCGGGACAGCCACACCAGGTAGGAACTGCTTGCAGGAACAGGAGAAAGAACAAGAAGAGGAAGAAGTGTCTGAACAGCATTTTTCAGATGGGTATTACCTAGTGAAATAGGAAGCCTCATACCAAAATAAATAAAAATGTTAATGCTTTATCTTGCAGTAAGCATTCTCTCTCATTTTGCTCACTTGGGGAGAATTCAGACTTGGGCCCAGTTCACAGACTGTCATAAAAATTTCATTAAATGCCTGTACAAGAAGCCTAAGGTAAAAGCAAACTCAAACCCCCTAATCTGTTTTAAGTCCTGAAGTCCAAGTTTGTGTTCTGACTAAAATACATTATGCAAATCCTGCAAGGTATAACTTAAAGGAAAAAATGGAAATTTGCAGAGATAGCTTTTCCACGTTTATCAAGGCAAGCAGATGGGGAAAAAAATCATAAGAAGATACATCAGAGCGAATGCAACCAAGTTTCAGGACACTGAAGTGCACAAAAGCTGCCAAGCCTGGAAAGGGAAATACAAAGGGAACCTTGCAAAGCTCACTGGCTGTAGAACTCCAGCATCAAACAACTGCTAGATACAAACTATGATCAAAAACACTCCCAGTCCATTAGCAGGGGTTTGAAAAGAAGACACTGTGCTTTACTAGGGACTGAGTCGATCAGATAAGTCTTGGAAGATGATCCAGTTAACTATAAAAGATTTTAAATTTACAGACAGGCAATTCCGTTGGTGTTAGACACTTGCATTGTGCTGGCATATAAAATTGAATATTTGAATGTGTAATTGAATTAGTGCCCAGTATAGAAGGTGCATAGTGAGCAACCTAAATGACACACTAAGTCACTTAAAAGATACTTAAGTCATTGATTCCTAAACAACTTCACAGCCTGAAAGACAAGACCTAACATGTGAAGCAGATGAATACTAGAGGAGGCTGGAAGAAAGGGCACAGATATCACAGGAGAGAATAATTTTGGAGTTTCAAGTATAAACTCCCACAGTTTATTCTCCCTGAAAGTCTGGAGGAAACCGTACCTGGCACTGAGTGAGCACAACATCAGCTGTTCTTAGACTGATGCATTCGCTTTGAAGCGGAGGAACAAATCCTCCAGCTCTGCAAACCAAGTCAGAAATGAAGCAGACGCACGCCCCTAAACTGCTCAACATATCCTCTGCCTGATGTGCGTGGCTGTACAAAATTTGGGATAGTTGCTCCTTTTTGACCTCCTCACGCAGCAGCCTCTAAAACCTCCCTTAATGGTTGGCTCCACACGCAGCCAAACAAATTGCCCGGACAACGGTGCCAACACAAAAGCAGAGACAAGGAGCTACTGCCCATGACCTGGAGATGCTGATGTCCTCGTTAGTTCCTAATGATCTTGGACTGCCCCCGCTAATTCAAATTACCTTGTGTTTGCTGCAGAGATTGCACACAGACAATTAACGCCGATCAGCTGACGCATGGTAACTTGTTCCTGCAGCCTAATTTGTTTAGAGGCTTATGACTTAAACACACATTAGTATGATATCAATATTTATTGTCCTCGTTATTAAACAACAGCCTTGAGCCACAGCTTTCCAAACCAATCTTTTTACTGTCTGTAAAAGGGCTGTGAACAGAGGCATTCTCTAAAAAGTACTCCTTTGGGATAGCCTCACTGGCTCTTGAATGCACCAAAGCTCAACAGCTCCTGCCTGTTCCTCTCCATGGCCCAGAAGGCTGCTCCGAGCCTCAGCACTTCTTGCTCCCTGTGGCAGGATTTTGTCCCTGAGCAGGAAGAATTAGTGTTATGGACATAGGAAAAGACCCAGTGTACTGCAGACATCTGAGAGGTATCAGTGAACCCTAAACACGGTCCCAGAGTTAAGACACCGCTTGGGAATTTTTATTCTAAACGCATCTGCACTTTTCTCTTAAGAAGAAAAACTTTGAGCAGTCTCCCCTGATTTATTTTGCTACCATCACACAGTTCAGAAGTCAGGCAAGCTGACAGAAACGGGATGAAGTGGGCTGAACCCAGGGATCAGCTCCTCAAACGGCACAGAGAAGAAGACCAGAGCAGTACATTGTTTAGTCCAGTTTAGTTCAAGTGCTGCAGGGCACATGCCCATTTACCAGGTAACCTTTGCCCAGTGCGTTTGTAACTATTTCAAACAGGCTGTAACCAAGTTTAATTAACACTGCACACCACTTAAAAGCTTTTAAAAAGAAATAAGGTCAGGTAACTGAAAGACTGAAGAAATTAAGCACCGAAGTAGTAAAGGCTTCCCAGTAAAGCGTTAAAACCCAAAAAATACAGTTCGTACCCTACCGTACCAAGGAACGAGAGAAGGCTTTTCTCATCTTCCGTGCTGCTATCCAGCCATTCGGCCACATGCCCAGGAGAAAGAAGACTTATTCTCCAGCCAGAAAACTTTTCCATACAGAACACAGTAAGTGAACGAAGCAGGGCAGGAAGGATGGGGAGGAGCTGATGGTCTTGGGATTCCAGTACTCCAGTTATTGTCTACACTGACAAACATGAGAGTGTGATCCTGCCCTGTTCTCTCAACCCTACATCTGACACAGCAGGCATGGGTGGGAGCAGTAACTGGGAGCTGTACTTGTCCCTTTGTGTCAGGTTTCAGTCCAAGCAGGAACAGAAAGAAGGTAAAAAAGGGAAGCAGGGGAAACTGAGGTCTCAAAATCCAGAAGAGGCAGCAGGTTATGACAGAATCAACTTAAGTAAAAAGTAGAAATATATCAGTGTTGAAGAAGCCCAAATAAGTCAGCACAATAGCTCATCGGCTAAGTGCAGTATAGCCCTACCATCCCTCAGTGTTGGCTTTGTTTGAAGGCTCAGGTATAGTGCTTTACGCCAAAAGAAAAACCAGCAAGCTCAGAGGCAATTTAAACCCCTCCCCACTACCGACGAGCCTGCATTCCCCTGTTTACAAGCCCCTTCCTGCTCCAGCTATTATCCCAGCGTCCCAGCCTTCCTTGCAATGAATTTGTTCATGCAATGGCAGGTTGATCAATCCGTGAATAGGAAGCTCCCACCCCTCCCTCTCCCCTCCTCCTGCATGGCGGCGGCATGGATGGGCGGCAATGGAATGTGCTGCTGGCTGCCGGCAGGAGCCAGGGGGCTGCTCCCCGTGCCCTGCAGCTCGGGGGGACTGCTCCTCTTCCTCGGCACCGGGAGCGCCCGCGGCCCCCCGGCTTCAGCCCCTCCGCAGCGGGGCACAGCAGAGCGAGGTAAGCAGGCAGCAGCGCTCCTGGGGGCTCAGGGAAGCCATCGGCACTGATGGGTGGCTGTTCATCGAAAACAATTAAAAACCAGCTAGACGGGAAATAATTCTGCCCTGTCTGGACAGCGAGCTTGCTCTGCAGTGAGGGCTCGTCGCTGTGACTTTATGAAGGGTCACATCTAACCGTGCGGGATCTACAGCGTTAAGATTTATTCCGCACAAAAGAGCATTTTGCAGGTTTACACATGCACGAGCAGTGACGAATCCTGGTAAGTGAGGGACTCCCGGGCCCCACAAATCAAAATTGCCTTTGTCCTCAGGGGATGGGGCTGATGCTCTGATCAAACTGCACTCTTTAAAGAGACAGCCGCCTTTTGCTCACCAGTTTCTGAACCTGTCTTTATTTTAAATAATTTACACACTTGCCAATCCCTATTACAGACAAGGACATTTGGTGACCACTGACTAAAACCCAAGCTACACCAAAAAGCCATTAGATCAGCAAAGCAAAAAATTAGATACCAACCAACAAATGAAGAGGAAAAAAAAAAAAGAGCTATCAAGTCCCAGCAGGGAGGAAAATTCCAATTACCAAGATAAACTGTAGCAAGTATTGTTTGTGCAGGACAGATATTTTCATAAAACACCTGCCAAGCAGGACAGATGCTCTCCAGAATTCACAATTAACGAGGGGACATGGGACAGGCGGCTCAGGAGCGAGGGACCCCAGCAGCGCGCCAGACTGAGCAGAGCTGTTCCCACTGAACACGTGCACACCCCCACCCCAGTGCGAGCAGAGGGATGAAAACCCAGAAACATTCCCTACGTCGTACAAAATCCCGTGATAGAAAGGTAGGTTTCCCACCTATGCAAAAAGAGCTGTTTTTTTGGTTTTTTCTTTTTACAAAATGAACTGTTCTGACAAATTTCCCTCTGTGTGTGGGAGGATCACATTTTGTCCAACTTCCACAACTAGAACCTTTTCTTTAAGACTGAGCAAACTGATGACGTAAATCTACTTGCAATAAGAATGGAATTAAAGAACCTTTAGAGAAAGGCTTAGATAGTTATTTTGGTCTATCTGGCTGGTCAATGTGAAATGAAAATTTCAACTCCTTTCTTTTAGTTCCTTAATCAAAAACCGTACCCACAATCACCTGGGTGTCTTTCCATTAAAAACTTGCAATATTAACTATCAGCTCCATAAATAAAAGGTTCTAGAGAAAACAGAGTTATGAGTATTGATTTCCCATGGATGCTTACCAATTTTGCTTCCTTCCTAGGAGTACAAATCCCATACAGATCCTGTTTTCCTCCCTGGCTGCTTCATCTTGTGTAATAATTTAGCTTTACTAATCCCTTTCAATATTTTAAAATGTTCATGATAACAGGGCAAGTATATTAAATATCAAATATGAAACTGGCTTATTGGAGTATTTTAAAATATGGGAACATAAAAAAACTTTGTAAAAAATGGAGCTAGAACTGGCAAAGACTTCAGTCAGGAGGATGCAACTAGGAGCTGAAAGGACAGAGAAGTTTTTGATAAGCAGACAACTCGTGAATTAACATTCCTGGGGAAACCCACAGAGGGGGAAAAACCTGCATAAATACATCCCTATTATTTACCTTCATTTTGTGTGGTTTAACAGGTCACACTCTCATGCAGGTCACCTGCCTGCAAGGGACCGTCAGGAGGTGGAGACAGACATCAGAACAAAGGCAAGAATTAAAAAGTCCTTGTAAGAAAGTAAGTCATGAACACAGTCCCACTAGAAATCCTGGAAATTTAAAGTGATAGATAAGATGTAGAAGAGCCACTGACACTACAAAACACCAAATCCATCTAACCTGACATGAAACACCTTTAGAACATCACCCAGTGACTTCATCCACTCATTGAATTATTTCTGGTTGAACAAAAGACCCGTCTTCCAGAAGAAGGGACATCCAATTGTCACCATACACGGCAAAGACACAAAGAGCCTGTCTGATCCCCTGTAAGCTGTTCCAGTGGATAACTCCACTCCTGCTCAGCAAATTGCTCCTTAGTTCCAAGGCTGAGTTTATCAAGCCTCATCTCCCAGCCACTGGGCTCTGGCTGACGTTTGTATGCTTTGATAGTCCATTATCAAACCCTGGTATCAGAAATGTCCTCTCTGCTTACATCCTTTGAATACTTAGTTTCAAACAATCCCTTCAAATATATCTTCAGACTCCTCTGGAGCGTTGATTTTGATTTTTAAACCTTTGCTGTGCAAGAAAGCCAGAGACACAGCTCCACAGCTGCAGGAGGGATGTAGTGCTGGTCACAGCAGAAGTTACACTGTGAATAGCTTCTTCAATTTGTATTAAAGGAGGTCTTGTGCTCTAAAGCTTTCCAAAAACCATAGAAAAAAAGTCTTGTCCAAATTTTCCAGGACAGCCAGATTGTGAAATAAAATGCAAATCAGCAGGAGAAGACTATTCAAAACAGAACTAACTTATTTTCATGCTGTGGGACCTACCTACACTGGGAGTTTGTTGAACCAATGCAAATCCAGATACAAATTGCTCTATCGACCAGAGCAGAAGTATGGAAAACATGAAAATATAGAGAGGAGGGAAGGATCAGCAAAGTAGAAATTAAAAAACCCCAGAAAACTAATCAAAAAGCAGGGACAAGAAGCAGCTAATGTCTGCCTTGAGAGACTGCTTTCCAAAACTAGCAGCAGGAGCTGTACAGAATAGCAGGGGAGAACATCAGAGAACCTGTTCAAAGTGTTTGGGTTTATCTCCCTCACCCCCGACTTCTAAAAGCAGATGAGTTGGCAAACCTGGAAATTAAAGCAAGCTCTTCTGCTTCGGAGCATCGTATAAAAACGAATCATTTAAAACTCGTATACATCCCTCCCTGGTAATTCCTGCGCCACAGCCACTGACGGAACTCTGCACTTGTCACAAATGTCACTCTCCTGCAGTTTCGAGTCTGAAACCTGTGAGGCTAAGCAGCTTTGCCCTCCTGCAAATTTAAAAATTAGCTTTCTCGATCAGTGAAACTACTCGGAAGCGTGAATCTCAGAGTTTCCTACAGGAATTTTTAGTGGATGAGAATTCAAAATATACGCAAATAATAGAGCACAGACGCCTTGTGATGCAGGTGCTTCGTAAGCACGCAGCCATGGTGGTATTATAAATCATAACGTATTAATGGTCTCTGCATGAGGCACTTTGGAGGGGAGGAAAAATGGGTCTTACATGCACTAGGGACAGGTGCTGACAGACTGATTGACGGATATTGCTTTAGTCAGTAGATGATGTCCTCCCAGCAATATACTTCAGGTATTTGTACAACCAAGTCACTCTTATTAAAATGTCTTACAGATAATTTAGGAGCGAATAAGAAACAATGAATGTTTGTTTCTCCAACTCCTGGATCAATGTCATGCGTCAGGCAAAACTACTCACCTTCATACCTGCCCATTAGGAAATAACAGTAGTTGCTGGAGGCACTTTGCCCCAGGAAAATGCAAAGCAACACTAACTTTTCAAGCCTATTTTCAATGCCACAGCGTAGAACAAGCGGCTAGCTTGACAATAAGTTTCCCAGACACCTAAAAATGTCAATTCTATGTGCACAAGGCTCCGTTTCCTTCATTAAATCATTTTAAATGCCTATCTATAATGAAAGTAATCTTGCTTTGAGGAGCAGCATTACAATGCAACAGCCTCCTAACCAAGCTGTGATCTAGTTCAAGAGGATCCCAGTGGACAAGGCTGAGTAACTCAGTCTGTTTTAGGAAATCATGATGGAAGTATTCACAGTTATTTTGGAACACGGGTAACTTTTTTGGCTTAAGCTACCTAAGCAAAAGCAGCGTGTAGTGCTGTGACACGATCCTAGGAACAAGCTACGAGCAGAATCATTCTGTTGCAGTGTGAATCGATAGCAGATTTATGTCAGACATGAGAAGATGTGGACAGCCCCATTGGAGCACGGCAAAGCACACAGAAAGCCCTTTTTAATCAGAAAAAAAAAAAAAAGGATGGACACTCAAGTGTCTCTTCAAGCCAGTTCATTTATCGTGGAAAGCGAAACCCTGCTGATGAAGTGCCAGCCCACACATACACATTATCGTCTAGTGTTTTATCCTTTCAGATTGCCTAATGAAGTGATTTTAGCACAGTCACTGATCTCTACACTCACTCTCAACAGCTCTTACCCAGCTGCAGATGACAACCTCTGCACACTGATGCAATATTATCACTTAGCCGGGTAATTGTTCCCCTCAACTTCCAGAGTGAGCACCACCGGCCTTCCCGGCCCAGCTGAGATCACAGGCCTGAACCAACTCAGGAGGGGGGCAGAAAGAAAGAATTTCCTAAATAACAGTTTCTGGAGCAGAGAGGTATCCAGGGGCAGTGAAAGCTGTGCCTGCTGACAGCCTGGAAAGATAAACAGGGACAGAAAGGCTCAAAATGAAGGTGAGAAAAATAACAAACCTTGAAGTTCTCTAGTATATAATAATACGGGTAATTCAGCTGGGCAGAACTGTCGGATTTTCAGAACTTCACTGATGAACAACCATGGGATATTTTTTCCCACTTCCACACCAACTTAATTACATTTTTGTACTCAACCCAACTTCCTTGGTATCCTCAGAATAGCCAAGGGATTCAGCTAAGTTACACTGCTAGCAGGATGGCAAAGTTTGTAAGTACCTATTAATGACCACTCCAAAAATATTAAGCTAATTTAATTCCAAATTAGGGCCAAAACGTTATTTACAGAGCCATCCGCTCTGGAGTGCCTTTCCAGACTGTGAACCATATGCCTCGTGTCAACAGACATCTTGTACTGAAGTACGAATGCACCCAGCTATATATTTAACGAGCAGAATGTAAAGGGTACTTCATTTCCGATGCCGGCATTCACAAGATGACATTTTTCCCAAGAATTTTTCTTGCTCACCTTGCAGGCCACATAGTTTGCACAATTCATGTCTTCACAAGTGCTGTATTTTGTGAAAATAATTGATTAAGGCAGTTTTGTTGGCACGCTTCCACCATTCATGCTGGTCTCTACTCTTACTTCCTGACCTACTGTTTTTCCTTGGGCACACAGGCTCAACCAGAGCTGGGGAACACCCAGGAACGATTTTTCTTATTTAGACTCATTTGGATGACATCTCCAACAAGCAAACAAATGAAAGAACAAGTTAGTGAGGGCTGGGGTTTGGGTGGTGGTTGGTTTGGGGTCTTTTGTCCTTCGACGACTCCACATCATCACAGGGATGACAGAGAACCAGAATTTTGAGGAAAACAGTTCACATGACAGAGAACTAAATACGAGAGAGAAGTAAGTATCTTATCATTCAGTTTGCAACACCCTGGTTCCGTCAGAACGCCTGACACCCACAGGGATGGCTTCCAAGTGTTGTGGGATGCCACTCACCATGATCAATGTGATCATCTACTGACCACGACACTTAAGCTTCTGGCCAGCTCACACAGGAACTGCCACATCAACCCATCAACTTAAGCACTATTTACCCTCTTCCTACAGCGTTTGGTACCAGGTAACAGCCTTACGTAGCACTCCCACAACGAGTTCAACTTGCTTGTTTTCAGCACAGCCTGAATACCAGCGATTCCTGCAGAGCAGGGTTGAGGGTGCCGTGCCAACAGGGAGCTTTACTCCACCCTGAGGTCACTGCTCGCTCCCTTTATGCATCAAGAAACCGCAGCTTTGCCAGCACCATCAGGTGGGAGCTGAACTCTCCTTGACTGGCACAGGCAAAAAAAGAAGTTACCCGCGCTTCTAACACCACACGACGAGACAGAAAACCACCACCAAAAATCTCTTAGTGTGCAGCAGCCCGAAAGCATGCGGCGTGTGCTTACCAGGTAGGCAGCAGAAAAGCAGGAGCATTCCAGAGAACGAGTGGCTGTGACCAGCAGTATGATTCCCTACCCCTGCCCGTGAATCATGCAGTCTCCCTCCCTCTCACCACTCAGTTCCACCTGTGTTTATAGGAACACTACGTTAATCTCTGCAAAAGCATCAAAATACAGCCACTGCCAAGGCCCAGGGCCCTGCCAAACACTAGAGACTGGTACAAGAAAGGCAGCATATGGAGGGGTTTTTTAATCTGTTCCCAAATTAGGGACCAGATTTAGTGGTGAAGCACGGAAGCACGGCGAGGGAAGAGACTGCATAGCTTAAGGAATTTTTACAAGGACATACCAAGTCCTCCATCTTGTGGACATGGGCTTAATTTCTGACTGATGCAATATCTCAGAGCTTCCTCCTGGACACTCTGGTGAGTTTCCTTGGAGAAAATACAGCTGGCACTTTGGAGCGACCTTGGGACATCCTAGGCCAGGCCTTTAAGAGCATGAATGCTGTGAAAGCTGGCATTAGAATTATGCTTTATTTTGTACAGTTGGCATTTTTCTGTTGCCATTACCCCTGGAACCAAACAAATGTGGAGACAATTACAACATCTGTTCTAGGAAAAGGACCTGTCACAGTTTCAGTGCGACTGAGCTCGGAAATCTGACTGAAGCCTACTCCAAAACGAATCAAAACAATTAGGAAAATGGATAAATAAATAGAAAAAAAATAGTTTTGATCTCCTCTTTTTAAGCCAGACGTTGATTTTCCAATGCTTGTGGTTGGTGCCACTTCTGAAGGTTGCCCAGAGACTCGACTCTAAGGAAACATGTTGGCAGAGCTGTTTCACTTCTCTGGCGGGTGTTCACATCACAACATTGCCCTCCTAAAGTCCCTGCTGAGCACACTGCAGGGGCAGGAGAAGAAAAATGCGGTATCATGTGTTACCACAGCAGACCCACAGCCCAAGGATCAGCACTGTTCTGCTAGGGCAGAAAGTATCAGGAAAAATTCCTTCACCGAAGCAGTGGTCAAGCACTGGAACGGGCTGCCCAGGGAAGTGGTGGAGTCACCTGGAAGTGTTCAAAAAATGTGTGCATGTGGCTTTTAGGGACATTGCTTAGCGGTGGCCTGGGAGGTGCCAGGTTAACGGTTGGAGGTGATGATCTTGGAGATCATTTCCAACCTTAATGATTCTATGGTTCCACACAGACTCACCACAGCCGCTCACAGCTGCCAGCACCTGCTCAGAGAAGCAGCTATTCCTCCTCTGTAACCCAATTTTTGCAGTTATGTGTACCACGACAATTTCAGCACCGTTTCCCATTAAATCCATAACATATATATCCCTAGCCTGCACAAATTTCACATGTGGAGGTGACGGTGCTGAAACCATAAGCTCTGCCTGTAGTTGCACCATTTGCTTGCTGACTTTCTGTGCAGATTTCCCTCTCCCTTACCAGAAGCAGTCACCCATAGCTGGAGAAAATTAAGTGGAAGGGGATCATTAGGTCTCCCTTCTGCCATTGGCCCAGTTTCAAATCCCACCATTATTAGTCCTCCTAAAAAACATTTGTGTTGTCTGATGCCAATTAGCCAAGAAATCTAGATAAAAGGAAGCATTCCCTTTGCGGAGAATTAAAGCCTGGGCAAGGTACGTACCTCTGCAGGCTGGAAAATGAATCTGTCTCTTGATGCCAACGAGCCATTTACAAATGCCATCCACACCCTGCGATTTGCTGCATCCCCAAATTCTCTGACTTCCAACATTACATGTTACACTGACTCCCAGCTATCGGAAAATGGCAAGGGGCAGGCTAAGGCTCAGTGTGGCACAATGTCCCTTCCTCCTGCTTATGCACAAATGAAGCTGATTTGTTCCTATGAGCTTTAAAGAGCCATGACAGATCTTTCTGACACAAGTCACCTCAAGTATTCATTGCAATTCCACTTTTTCCCCGCTCCCCAGAGATTTTAAAGAGAGAAAGAGTGAGAGCAGCCACAGAGCATCAGAGAAAGCTGGGCACAACGTGAAGAATCTGCAGGAATGTAAGCTGCTGCTCACGTCTGCCTTCCACAACTCCCCAGTATTGTACTCTTAATTCACTACCCTATTAACATGTTAATCATATGAAAGAGCCCCAAAACGAGACAGGAAATTCTAAAGGCAACCTCGTGGTAACTACCCCAGAATCACCTAAATGAAATTTGGAAGAGATAGGCATTATGCTGCCTTGAACTTTTCTGAGCAGTTTGCCAAAAGTTTGCTTGTTTTTCAAAGAAACGCGTGTTTGTCTGAAAAATGCTAAGGCAGAAGGTTTTCATTTTCTGATCGTGTAATTCAAAAGCAGCTGCAGAACAAGCCCATTGGTTCAGGCTAACAAAAACAGTCTCTGCAAGTTAGTAAATTAGTATTCACTCTGTCTACGGATGAGGAGGAAAATGACTAAGGAGGACGTGGTAATCAGCACCTATTAAAGGAGGTTTCCGAGGTAGAAAACATTTGACTCAGGAGATTCCATTCCCCGGTTCCTTAGACAACATTTATTGGTTTTGTACCTACTGGAAAATGTTCAACCATATCAAAAGGCAGGAAACTTAAATGCTTTCTAGCTTGCTCGCACTGAATGCATTTTAGGGCAAAAGCTGCCGGAAAAGCAAGTGGCATTGCTAAGGCAGTGCCCTTTATACTGAAAGGAACCCAAATCTTCTTGGTTTTTATGTGCAACCTGTAGGATTCCCTGAACTGCTTTGATTTACCATCAGTTTCTGGAGGACAGGAAGCAAGGTTGGCAACATCCTTCCTAGGCTGGAAACATCACACAATGCCAGCCACAAGTAAACAGTGACAAATATTCCCGCAGTGTGCCCTTGAATGATGATGTCTGGCCTTATCTAGAAATCCAGTGTCATTTAAAAATATACTGACCTAGGTAAAGGCGTTCAGTGAGAGGCAGAAAAATAAACCTCATGATTTAAGAGGCAATAAAATAGATTTTTGGCTCTGAAAGCTGTTTACGAAAACCTGTTCCTCACCTTTGCATCTACACGTTGTCCCAATACTAACATTTAATTTCTGCAGCAGCGAGCAGAAAAGTACCCATGTAAACACCTCTTTAGAAACCCTCGCGCAAAGCTGAAACAATGAATAAAAGAGTCGATATACACACGCAACGTGGCTAAAACCCCTGCAAGTTCCTAGCTGCTTCCAGCCAGCTCATCTTAAATCTCCAGCAAAACACCTCTGTGCCTCCGAGCCGACCCCGCCTCGCCGGAACGGCCGCAGCGATGCCGTCCTCTAGCGCGCGGCCGTGCCAGGAGGGATCCGTCTCACCTGCGCACTGCATTCTGTGGGAATCCTAACAGCTCCACCATGGTCCTGCCAGGGCGCCGGGCAGAAAGGCGGCGGAGCCCCCGCGCTCTCCCCTCCCGCGCCGGTTCCCTGCCCCGGCCGGGCAGGAATGCAGAAGAGCCGGGGCCGGCCGGCGCCACGCTCCCTACTCAGCTCCCGGGCTCGGGCTGAGCGAGAGCCGCCCCCCGAGAGCCGCCTGCCCGCTCCGCGCCGGGGGTGCGCCCCAAAATCCACCCGGCTCGGGCACGCACTCCATCTTCGCTGTCCCAAGGGAGCGCGGGGGAGCCGAGAGGCAGCGCCAGCGCTCGGGGTGGGGTGGAAGGGGTGTGGGCAGGAGGAGACGCTCCCGTGAAAACCCGGCCGATGCTGAGAAAACTCAGGGATTTCAAACAGCTGACTCCGAGCCTAAAATCAGCTCCAGGGAAACTTAAGAGGGGGATATCACTGCGTACACTGTCCAGAGTGCAAGGAGCCAGTTTAGATGAAAACATCTCCTGAGCTGGACCAGGAACTACATCTGAATGCCTCTGTAAAGCTACGATTCCTTTGAAGATGTTTCCCCGCTCCAAATGCTGCTACAGCTTAGGAAAAACACAGCACCAAAAAAGCCCCGAGAGTCACTGAAGCAAACAATGAACTTCCCTCCCCTCTCTTTATTTTCTGCACTGCCTTTTATTTTTGTCTTTCAATTCGAAGATCTGTGGCTTTGAGAGTGAAAGGGTGAAGTCTGATACCAATTGCCTTTTCCTGAGCTCTGTTCTTTTTTTTCATTTTAGACGTGCCGAGAGCTGAACTTCCAGGCGTGGCATTTTTATTTATTTATAGCTCTTTAAGGCACAGAAGCCAAACCCCACACAGTTTGGTTGCTGCTGCCACCTCGCTGTCCTTTACACGTTGTGCCACCCCCGACAGGAGAGCGTGTCATGCTGGATCAGTGTGAAAAGCCCATGGTTTGCCCTCAGCAGGTCCCACCTGCCAGCCAGGGCGACCAGGGCACACAAACACACACACACACACACGAGAAGAATGTGAAGTTGTTCAGCCTGCTGCTAAACAGGCTAAAATTGCTCACCAAGAGCTGAGGGGCTGCACACTCCCTCCTAACTTCTGCTGTTGTCAAGAGTGAGTGTTTTGTTTATTTTTAATTTTCTTCAATTTTTTCCCCTTATTTTCTCTAATTTTGCCATTCGGTTGCAATACAATATTCTCCTCTGATTCAGTCCTCTTTTCCACGACCTTTTTTCTTGCAGGGTTACTTAAGACGAGCTCCTGCACATTCTCTCAGGTAACAATTTCCCGAAACACCCTCAGCGTTTCCCCTGGAAGAAACAGTAGCTTTGGTCACCCCACCTCCTGCCAAGCCTGACACGGAAAATCTGCGGGAAAAGCAAGCCTAGCCCCTGGGAAAGAAACTTACTGCCTGTGTGCTCAAACAATACTGACTGCAAAATAAATAATAGAAAATTGTTACTGCTCCCTCGTCCTCTAAAGCCAGTCACTAAACTACACCCAGGGATCTCGCACCAGCAGTAGCACTGCAACAGAAGCTCCAAAAAAAAGGCATTCTCCCCCAAAAATCTGTCACTAGCAGCAGCGTAACAAAATGTACAGTCCCTCTAAAGGACACGTCAGTTTGACCCGCTGCTTGGAAATGCCCAGTTACTGGAAGCGGTAGGGAAAACTTGGGATCACGGTGGAGCCGGACTCTGCAGAAGAGCAGCAGGAGCTCATAAGCGACCATGATCTCGTCTCCCTGCCCGGCAGAGAGCCAGGACTGCTCTGGTAATTACACAGCGCTCCTCATTCCAGAGCTCTGTACCAGCGGCATCCGCAGCACCACAGAAAAGCATCTCTCCGGAGGGTGGAGCAACATCACACAATTCATGTGTGCCACAGGGCACGAGAGAAAAGATGGAAAAATTGAGGACTGGGACATGAAAGTTAGCCTGTACATCTCTTCAAAGGGTTCTCGTGCTTTTATGGGAAAATCCTGGCTTCTTGCTTTCTTTCTTTTTTATTATTATCATTATTTATTTATTTATTCATAATTTGTCTGGATTTGTTTCCATGTTGTGCTTTTTCTGTCATTCAGGAATCCTCTGTTTTAAAATCAGCTTCAAACAGAAGGGTTAAAACTTTAGATTCAGCTCTGAAATATGGCCATAATCTGCCTATTTCTCCCAAAGAAGCCATTTTTAGTGATGCGGGAAGGTTCACTCCTGGTATCTATTTTTGTCAATCCTACAACTTGCTGCACGGACCTCAAAAAAAATCTGTGAAATGCTGAAGAATCTGCCTGACTCAAGCAAAGACATCTGCTGAAGACTCAGACAGAAAGAGTGAACAGGGCAATTAATAAATAAATACATTAGAGGTGGGAAAGGAAGTTTTTACAAGCACTTGGAATCATTCTAGAAATCTACCCAGATTCAGAAACTTGAAATGCAATTTGAAAAGTCTAGGGATAAAAGTTGTTTCCAAAAGACTGTGACATTGAATAAAAATTATTAGAAATAATAATGGTATTATTAATTATATTAATATAATAATTATTATTAACAACAACAACAACAACAACAATAATAATAATAAGAAGAAGTCACTTTGGTTCAAATAACAAGACTTTTCTGCTACTGCTTCAGCTTGTCCATGCCACAGAACAGTGGGAAAAGACCACTGGTGAGGAGGAACAAGTGAGATGACAGGAGTTTTCAATGGTCAGATCCTCACCTAAACTGCATCCAGTTCACTGAAAGGCCAAGGAATTATTTGCAGTTTCAACTGAGATGAAAAAATAAAGCAGAAAAACCCTTCAGTTCTTCACTGGGTGATGCATGAGATAAAGCAGCCTCAAACATGCACCAAGAATTATCAGCCTGTACCAAAAGCACTTTACTGGACACCAGTTGTATCTCAATGGGCACTAACCACTGCTAGCATGTGGAGTCCTCTCCAGCTCCGAGGCTGCTTTGGGAATCCGGGATTCGCTTGCAGCACAGAGGTGCCTGGTAGAAGAGCTCCTGATGAACTCCAGTGGAGTTCAATACCCAGTTTCCCTCTGTGGTTTTATTATTTTTCCTTTAAGTAAATGATCTCTCTGCTGAGTTGCTGAAACGCTTTTGTCCATTTTGCAGATAAAAATCACAGTTCTAATTCTTTCCTCTCCTTGTGCCACGAAAGAGGGATCACTGACAAAAGGTGGCAGGTCAGTAAAATCCCCAGTGCGTGCTTGGGCCGTGGCTCCTCTCCTGCTGTAAGAGCACTGCCTCGACCAAAGCCAGCACAGAGAGCAGCTTCGTATTACACCCAAGCTGCTCTAACTCCAGGCTGCTGCTGGGGGTAATTTGGAACATCTCCCAGGTCAGATTCTAAGCCAACCCATCAACACAACAAGTATGTGAGCGTGGCTTCGCCGCGTGAAGCCGAATTGATTCCCCTGGCAAGCGCCAGAAGCAGCACCAAGGAGGGTGGGAAAGCAGGGAGACAGGAACCTGCACATCCCTGCACAGCAGAGAGAGCTTTGTGCATTTCATGTCATGCAGACTTCAAACTAGATGCACCTAATCCAATCTCATAGATATTTGCATTGTTGAGTATCAATTTATGCTAAAGCAATAAACGGATCAACAGCTAATTCTGTAAACTAATACCAAACTCTGAGTCAGATCACTGTTTTTAAGTTTAGCTCAACAGTTCAAATTAACTCTAGGCAAGACAAGGAAATTCAGGCAGTAGGAAGGAAGGCTAATTTTCCATTAAGTGCTAAGCCAGTAGTTACTGATGGAAAAAAGGTAAGGACACATGGTTGGGCGAAGTGTAATTACTTTTTGCCACAAGATAAACAACTAGAAAAGACAACCTACAAAACTGAACAATCCACAGTGAGTTCATGTATGATTTAAAGTAGATTTCTCTGAAGAATTTAATAAATAATTTTTTATTGCTGTTCTTGAGAAAACAAAGGAAAATCATAGTGTCCTTCATAATAAACCAAGGTTTGGTTAGAACATAGGCAACAAATCTGCCCCAGATGGCCCAAGAGCCACCAGTCCTTAGAAATTACTACGTTGCACAACATGCTCTCCTTACAAAGTATTCTTCATGCTCACAACATTCAATTTAAAAATCACTAAAGCGATTCTTTTGTGTGTGCTCTGGAAGCAGTGGGCAGGGATGTAATATACATTTCCAAGGGAGGAAAAAAAAAAAAAAAGCCCTAATGGATTATGTGTCAATATTAGAAAGCTGAGATTGTGTGTTCTTACCCCTCACCTCTGCCCTAAAAAGGTTTAAGATCTAAACAGATAAAGTTTGCTTCATGATGAAACTCAGCTTTCAGCACAGATGATCTGTGTGCAAGGGAATAAAGTTTCAGCAGCATTCAGAACAAACCAAAATCCTTTGGCTTCGTCTGCGTTACAGAAGAAGAAAGATAGCAGCTTGGCAATTTTCTGTATACAAATAACTCCAATTGCCCAGGGGAATGTCACTGAGATCCAGGCATCCTGTTTGTTACATCCAGCCTCCCTGGAGTCAGCTTTAATTTCAAGCGGAGTTGTCTAAACTCTTCATCCTTCCAAGGCAGGCAAATTGCACTGTACATTGTCCAAATTTCAGATTACTTCAGGGCTTTTCCCAAAGTTTCCTAACCTCTTTTGTGGATGCAAAAGATAGCAGGGCACTTTTCACACAGTAGATGCTTCCCTGTGTAGCCTGTAAAGATGTCCAAGAGCAGCTGGATTTCACAGGAGGTTTTTTAAAAGGCAACTCACGGTTTGTATGCATTTGCATTTCGGGATAGAACATGATGGGTAAACAATGTCATCTAAAGACTTAAAAGTTTCAGAATTTCAATTGATCTTGGCATAGTTACACTCCCTACTAATCATACCCAAGTCACAGCACTAAGAGATCATGACCCAAGGCACCAGACAGTGAAGCAGGCAAAGGCTGTAGTTGTCAGCAAACCCTTGTTTGTGTAATTACACGAGCCAAAGGCTTCAGATCCCAGCTCACTAAAGGCACCCACGCATGGGTTTTGGCAGCTCTGGCAGGCCTGGGCTGGAGGGAAGCAGAGAATGGAGCCACGGGGCTCAAAATGCACGGGACCACCTGCAGCCTGTGGAAACACGGCGCGGTGTCACAGCCCACAGGTGCAGGACCGCGCTCCCCGTCCCGACCTCAGTCCAGCATCACCTTGCAGCTGCTGGGGGCACTGCAACTGAGGTTTGTGGTACAAAGCACAGGCCAAAAAGGGAAAAAAAAATCCCCAACCACTCACTGGGGCTTGCTAAACGACATGACAAAGGGAACTGGCAGTAAGGCATCTGATCCTTCAGACTCCCGTGCCTGCAGAGAGGAGGATGGGAACCTCTCACAGGTACACACAAACACGCTCGTGCAAGCCCGGGTCGGGCAAACCCAGAGAGCTGCAAACACGTCAAGTCAGCACATCTGAATCCATCTTCCTGCCAGAGATACTGCCAAACACACCCCTCAGTCTGAGGGCTAAACCCAAGGCTTGCTTTGTATCCCTGCCATGCACAACAGTTGGCAGTAGACGGATATTTTGCATGTGGCAGCACGGTGACAAAGCAGACAGTGCTACTGGAAAATTACTTCATCAAAACACATCATAAATCCCTACAGATGAGATACAGAGAGCTGTGAAGTGCATTTTTTCATCCCTACTTTCTAACAGATACTCTCTGCAGGCCAAGTTGAGTGGTGGAAGGTGAAGGGCAGCCCTCTTGTCGGCAGTTTTCTTAGGAGTTACAGGACTTCCATGGTATCAAACTCCTGCATATCTCCTAAATAAACCTTTGCTGAATGTAAAAATCTTTACTGAATGTAAAAACCGGTGCATTGCAGACTCTTCCACTGAGCAGGTCACAAACCATCCCTTTTCTTCCAAAACAAACTGTCTCCCTCTCCCCACCCCTAAAACTAGTAACACTTCCCAGATATTTATCCTAGCTCTTAGTGTACAAGGATCATAATTATGTGGTGACCACGGAGTAAATCTATTTTTTCTTTCATCACAAATACTCATTCCAGCTGGAATATACAGAAAGCAAGGCTCAGCTTTGATAGTTTCAGCTGTAAACAACTTTGTCTTAAAACCAGCAGTTATTAAAATCACCCCAGAAATCTTTTTAGCTCTTGTCTGTTCTCTCCTGCCAGGTTTTTACCTGAAGGAAGAGCATGGGCTGGGTATTGGAGCAATCCTCCCCAGGCAGGAGGGCTCAGCAGAGACTTGCAGGAACTGTTCTAAGAGGTACACACCAGGCAGCAATGAAACCAGATGTTGCTTAACTCATCTTCTGTTGCTCACTCCACTTCCAAAGCCTCCGGATTTTTAGAAGAATAGAGAGGCAGGATTTCTGCCCAGCTAACTGCTCACCTGGTAGCAATGCAGTTTGGGCCTGGCATCAAAACAGATCAGTGCTTCATCCTCAATGCTAGTGACTCAGGGTGAGGACAAAACTAAAATTTGCAAGGAGCATCTTCACCTCCGACCTGCTTTCAGCAAGCTTTTTTTCAAGACATGCATATGCAGACTGAGAAAAAGCAGGGTTAACTTGTTTCAACAAGTGAAACAGTCTGTTTTTTCCTTCTTGGATGATTTCACGTCCAAATATAAAAAGAAGATTTATTTGCATCACCACTAGCCTTTCTAAGCATCAGAGAATCCCAAAAACTCTCCCTGATGATGATGCTCCTTCCTAATAATTTAAAAAACCAACAGCAACAAAGACCAAACCCCAAAGCCTTTCCTCACATTCAATTCCTCCTGATATTTTCACATACACAGGCAAAAAAATCTCTTATTAATGCCACAAAGCTGCCAGAATTCAAACTTCTGCTGTGTGTTCTCCTTAACAACTCTCATTTAGAGTGAGCAGGTGGCGAGAAGGAAGCAGAGCAAGAGAGAAGACGATTATTTCGGGAAAGGAAGTGATAACTGCTACTAGCCTGTCAAACAGCATGAATGGTGGAAATCTGAATCATGCTTTTACTGTATGAATGGCTAATTCCAACACACTGTCATAAACAACGATCCTGTAAAAGGATGTAATCTCTCTAACAGGAAAAAATACACCTGTTAGAAAATGAGCAGGATCTGAAGCAGAAACGGAGGCAAAACGGAGATGGACCAGCTTGAGTTCCTCTTCCTGTGACATTCAGGTGCTGGTCTCCAGGGCCTGCACCACACTTTGTAACAGAATTGGCCCATTGCAAATAACACTTGAAAGAAGGTTAGAGGCTGTCAGGCTGGAGTTAGGGAGAAATTACAGCTACATTTTTAGCTTTCTTGAACGGAGGCTCCTCTGAGTCAGGGCTGCCAAGATGAAATCCTAGCAAGTAAATGACATTATTTAGAGTGTGCCTGTTCACGCACGAAGGTATTACTACAATGACAAGGATTATGCACCAAGGAAGTTTTACGGCATATATTTAACGGATGGCTCGCTGACACGACTCAGCGTACAGTGTATCTTCCAGACAGGAATTAAGAATCTCAATTACCAACAACCTCTGCACTGCCTGCAAGCAGAGGGCAAGCTCCTAAGCCAGCAGTATATGCTGGGTGCCTCTGGAGTTACAGTTTTTAAGTGATCTTATTGGTTTTCAGTGTTTAAACAAGTCACTTTCTATCTTGTGTTTTTTTCCTGCGTCTGCCCCTCCGGCCCTCGTTTGAGGGTGACCACAGTGGTTTCTGCCTGCACAGAAGGGATGGCTCAGCTGCTCTGCTGGCAGCTGCTGAACCATCACAAATTACGGCTTACTGTACTGAAGTATGTGGAAATTGGTGTCTATCTTAGTACACGGGACTGTAACCACGGTGGTGCAGCAGCTGCTTCCAAACAGCTGAGCCAACCCTGCAGCAAGGGTGAAAAATGAAAGAGACGGCGAGAACGACTTCAGCAGCCCTCGGGTGAAGCACACTTGACTTAATGCTGAACTCTGCGGAGTTACACATCTCTTGCTTCAATTTCTCAGATGTAACGTGGGTAGTTTCTCTCCCACACACTTCCTAGGAACGGTGCTACACGGCTGTGTGCATAATTCTGTAAAGAATGCCACAGAAATCTGCAGAATGGGTACTACTGCTGATTATGCAAAGCCCTTGAAGAACACGCACTGTTCCGTTTGCTCCACTAACAAAAAGATTCTCATACAAGTAAGTTATAACTTTATTGCTACAAATGAAAAAGAGCCCCATCACCTTATCCCCCCTTTTTTATTTTTAATAAATAAATCTATTAATTAGCAAATCACAAGAGAGGCACGGCAACCTTACTCAGGGAAAAGAGCAAATGCTATTGCTATGCCTCCACCTCTGCGCTAGAGCCATTCGTAAAGACCTCTTCTGCAAGGAGTAATTTCAGCTATCACTGTCAGATGCAACACCTGCAGTTGCCACGTTATCCACATGCTTCCCTAGGACAAGCTCGATATTCTTATCAGCTCTGCATAGCAATTTCTCTACCAGATACTGTGGCTGCCTCTGCTGCGCCTTTCAGCTTTTGGTGTCCATTCCAAAGCTATTTTAGTGCAGTTGTTATCTGCACTGCTTGTGATACGTCCTGGCTGCCACCATCTGTTTCTTTCTCTGTATAAAGATGTGCAATGGTTCCCTTCACTAATGCGTCCTCTGGCTCAGCGTCTCGACACAAAGCTATTCCCACTGCTTGCTATCAACCCACTTTTTTCATTAGCAGGAATTCCGTAATCATGACAAGAGTCATTTTTAACCGGGATGTGAAAACAAGGGAACTACCTAGGGCACTGCAATCCGAGATTATACATAACCTTCCCTCCCCCCCTCACTCTCATCCACACTCACAGAAAGGGCATTGCTCAGTTTTTCCCTTCCCACTGCATGCCCAGTTGCTTTGGCTACACACTCTGTGACATCTCTATTCACTACAGCTGCAGCTCTCACATGGAGAAGACCATGTAGATATCTTGTACTTTTAATATATTCTTGTCAGGCTTATATCAAATAACACACTACAAGATGCCACTTGCATCTAAAACTGAAGCAAAATACACAGCAAGGCAGATACCAAACAGCAGAGTCATCCATTCTCTCTGGCCCACAGGAAAAATCAAGAATGTTACAAGGTTCCATTTAAAAACATAACATTGGGATTTCCAGCTATTGAGATGCTCAGTGAAGTCTAGAAAATCTACACACTTTTTGCACACAGTATAGAAGAAGGCGGCATTTAAATCTTAGATTTTTAAAGATCTTTCTATCTTGTGAAGCTACAAATAATATTCATTGCCTGGTGCAGACTGGCTGCAATACAATTCTTCATTCACCCCACTAGCCACACACCTGGAGTAAGTACTTTACCTACAACACCACGTACACATGATTAATACTGGGTTTAGTTCCAAACAAGAATGAACATTTATTTATATGGCAAAACAAGATGGTAATTTAGAGGTGCATTTGAAATACCACAAACAAATCCAGTCAGGGTTCTTTTCATGTTGCTCATCTCAAAGTATTTTGCAGTTTTCCCTTTAAATCCCCAACTCTGCCCTGTTTATTTTCAGACTTCCAATCCAGGAATCTGAGAAATAGAAAAAAGAACCTTATCTGCCTTCCTCAAATAAGGAAGAGTTAAACAGTGCTATTGACAAGTACAAATAAATAAACAATACGGTTGCAATGTGTTAATTAACTATCTACAAGAGTGGGATTGTCCTTACTTGTGTGCAGTATATTCACAGAATAAAATTCTTACTTAAAAAAAACAGCTGAGGCTGTGAAATGAAAAATACCTTATCTGCTCTTTACCTTTGATAGCTGTTATCAAGACTGCTTTACTACTTACAGATGCGTGTTTTTTCCTCATAGCTCACTCTCCCAGGAGTGACATTTTTCACAGCTGAACTAGGGAAGAATCGCTCCTAAGTCTCACCAGCCTATGCCAAGGAAAGCTTCTTGCATAGGCTGGGAAGAGAAAGAAGAGCTCGCTTGTGTGTGGTTGCTGCCTCTTCCTTCTTTTCTGGAAAGAGCTGGAATGGTGCTCTTTATGCAACCACAGGTGGGGTGGAAAAGAGGGGGAACTGGGCCAAACCTGAACTTGGGAAACCACTGTGACACAGCCTTTGTCTGTCATTTTTAATACCTATCTTTTCTTTTGCTTTGCCTAAATTTCAGCATGGATAATTATAGCCAACAGCAGGCAGATGGCTGCTTCTTTTAGGAACTGCACCCTGAACAGGCATGAGGTAAGTTAGAGAAAAACCTGTTATTCGGTTCTCGTTGTGAAAATATGAAGCAAAGGAAATTCCAGAGGTGAGGTAAAACATAACCACCTAATAGTTCTAAACCAGCGGGAACCACTTGGAGCCGCCTGCAAGAGCTGCATTCCTACTGACCTGCATCCAGCGGCTCTCACCTGGAAATCCCACCCAGGGCTGTGTGGTGACTTTAGAAACACAGCTACCAAGCTCCCCGTGTGCAGTGACAACCACGCTCTTCCAGTACCCCATAACCATCTCGCTGGTGTTTGGATAAACCCCGGTGTTGGGCAGTCGCTTTGCTGGAGGCATTTACACGCAACCTCCGCATCCTGCGGTGGTGCCCAGCGAGCCGGGCTGCCCTGGAAGGGTGCTGCCCTCTGGGAGCTCGCGGCTCAGATGATGTATTTGTGTTTCCCGCGGCCAAGGGCTCTCTTACCTAGTTGGGCGGCCCCCTCTGCCGGGTACTCGGGGAACTGGCCCTCGGAGGGGACGCTGACGGTGCGGCGCAGGCAGCGCCCGCGGGAGGCATCCTGCGGCTCCGGGACCCCTTCTGTGGGCACCTGCGGAAAAACCACGCCGACAGCTGTTAACTCGCCACCCGGCCACGCCGATAACGTGCCATCTTCATAGGGGACCTTATTAGCTACTCATCTGCTGATACCTCTCGGGCACAGTTTGGAACTTGCGGCCTTAACACAGAATTCCGGATGCTCCCCGGGTGAGGAGCACACCAGCCCAGCGATGGCCGCGAGCAGGGGGCCAGCAGCCGCTGCCCC
>VZTD01004847.1:1030778-1087724 GCA_013397725.1 Rhagologus leucostigma
ACCCCCGACCAACAGAGCCCACCCCCGACTAACTATCCTGCCTTTCCAAACTGCTTCCCAGTGCCAGACCCGCGGCTGCTTCCGCGCTGGCAAAGCCGGGCAGAGGCGGCTGCTCAGATGCTACACGCAAAACTCCGGACAGACAGAATTCGCGGCAGCTACCTGGTGGACAAAGGCGCTGTACAGGCGGCCCCAGGCTGCAGAGAGCCTCCTCCAAACATCGAGACCCCTGAGCATCGCGCTCATGGCTGGGCTTTAGCAGGTCTCGGCATAGCTGAGCTCAGCACTGGGGAACCACAGGATCTGTGGTCGCTCCAAGCCAGAGCCTGCGGCACCTGCAGCCACGCAGGCAACCGCGCCGCTCGGTACTGGCCACCTCACGTTCTGGTGGTGGCCACCTCACGTTCTGGTGGTGGCCACCTCACGTTCTGGTGGTGCCTGTCACCATGCCTGGAACCCGCGGCTGGGCGGGGCTCCCGCAAACCTTCCACCATGTTAACGCTCCATAGCTTGTTCCACACCAGAGAATAGACAACATCCCCCAATTTAATTGGCAACATTAAAGTACCAATGTAACTCAAAAAGATCTTTACATCTCTTGGGACTGGACACATTTTGAACAGTTGTATAAAGTGCTCTGTGGCTGGGCAAATGGATTCATGGATGGGGAGGCACCAAAACACGAGCAAGTGCACCAATAAATACCATGGGAAGACCAAGGCAGACATCTGCAACCTTCCCAACACTCCTCTAGCCCCCGCCACTCCAGCAGGCAGTTCAGCAAAGGATCGAAGAGAATGACACAGCCTTGCAGAGTCAGAACTCTAAGGGTGATTCAGCCTTTCAGCTCTTTTTTTTAACCCCCATCCAGCTTTTTTATCCTCTTCTTTGCTCTGCTGAGACTTCACCAACCTGGGAATTCTCTGACCCTGAGCTGACATGCTGAAGCTGCTGGTTCAGGGCTGGGGTCTAAGCAGTGTTAACTCTGTGATAAAGAGGTACACAGGGACAGTCCAAACGCTGATCATTTCAGCAATCTTAACAATTTTCATCATAGGTCACGTTTCCATGACAAATTTCACAATTTAATGAGGATGGGTTCAGAGCTCAGACTCTAAATCCTTGAACAGCATCCCAGCTCACCTGCCACTGAACATGCTTTTTAAGTATAAAAAGTCTGTACCTGTGATTCCTAGCAGTTTGATGATGAGGGGATTTCAGAAGAAACAAGAGTACGAGCTTTCAAAGCACTAAATGCCTCTTAAAGGCAAACTAAGATAGTCTCCTTAAAAAAAAGCAGGTGAAAAAAGTTTCTTCACTGCAGATAATACTTGTCAAGATTGGAAAGAGTGGTTCAAGGCAAACTTGAGAATTTGCAGACTATTCTGATCTAACAGTCAGGAAGTTTGGAATCATGTCAGAAAAACAGTTAAATAATTCATTTTAATTTTTACCTTCCCCCACAAAGTTAGAAGCTAGCTAAAATTTTGACATGGAAATCCACTTTAAAAATGCTGACAGCAAACATTTCTCTGGGCTTCTGGAAATTAAATAATTAAATTTGCTTGGGAATTGAGGCAAATCTTATCTTATGGCTGGGTTCACCTCTGACAAACTCTTCTTTACATGTGAAACATGTTTGCTGTTAGACCCCAACGTGACAAGTCCTTTGAGGAAGGCAGTGGGATCTGGGAAGAGCTTCCCCATGGGCCCCAGGCAGCAGTGTTTGCTCCTGCTGTTTTCCCTTGGGATCACCACTGTCATACTGCTACTGGTGTCAGTCACAGGAGATGGAAGAGTAGAAAAACACATCCCAGGTCTCCTGCTGCTGGCCTCTGTCACCAGCACCAGTGAGCAGTAGATCTTGTCACAGTGAATGCAGGTCTTCGCTATCCTTTGCCCTTGATTAAAACCACCTCTAAATCCGAGAAGAAAGATGAGGTTTGGGTGCAGGGAGCAAAAAGGAAGAGTCCAACGCAGTGAAAACGCAGTTGTTCATCTTCATTTCCAAGCGAACGCAAGACTGAAACGCTCTGCAGGACTGCAGCCAGGTTGCTGACAAAGCCTAACTAAAAAGCAGCCCAGAGCCAGGTGCAGCCATTTGTCACATCCCTCAAAGAGGAGGTGCTGTGTGCGGTGTTGTCTGTCTGGAACCACTCTCCACGAACACTCATTCCCTTTCCCTCTTTGAAATGGCTCTGATTTTACAGACACTTCTGCTGTACCCTCGCAGCTCCTCCCACCCTACGGAACAGGTTTCACAGAGTGGATGAAAACATCTACACCTTCCTGACAGGGGGAAACTCTTCCTTGTAGAAAACCTCTCTGATTTGTATGGGCATCAATCCAGACCTGTTCTCCTTGTCTTGGAAAACGCTGTTAAATATTATCAAAAGGTGATATGTTGTAATATCTGCACATCTCCTATCACTCAGGACTCCTTCTTTGCTTAAGTTGTCTCTCATGTTCCTACAGGGATTCATTTTCTTTCTACTTACTTTTTGGGCATTGATCTCTTCCTTTCATTAATAATTTTCATTCTTCAGTCTCACCTATTCTCATTTTATAAAGTTGACAAGGTGTCGAGTAATTAATGTGTTTCTATACTACGCAAGGTGATACTGCCAGACTATTTTTGTCTAAGTAATTACAGATATTTTTGGATCAAGTTGCACTTCAAAAGGTATCTGATTTTCAACCTACTCTCGCTCTTGCACAGCACAAAACTTCTCTTCTGCATACTTTATTCCAACTGCCTTGACAACAAATCCATAGTGGTGGGATGCTATGAGAAGTGAGTTTTCTTTACTACACTGTTTATTTCTGTACTGTTCCCTCGGTCTTAAAAATCTGCAATTCATAATGCTGTATTTTAGCAGCACTAACTGAAAGAAACCAAACTTAGCAGTATACCTGAAACAACGGAGAACTCTTCCACTTACCTTTTTACATTTTGGGTAAGTTTTTCACTTTCTGACTCGGACACGCATACTTGCAGAAGGATTTTACAAAGTAGTATAAACACACATTTCTGTTCCCTTCCAGATTCACGCGGGCCAAGCTTCTTGGATTTTTATTCCATGAAGTAACAAAGCAGATGCACAGAGAATAAAACGAGATGTTTCAGACTTACACCTTTCAAGTTATGTCAGCCTTGCGACGACGCAAGTGCTCCCTCCAGGCTGCAAGGGCACTCGGCTGTTACCATCTCTTCCTTCTTCCCCCACACCCTCCCGCTCACTGGTGGGTATCCTTCTGTCCTGAACACTGTTCCTAAGATCCTCTCCAGCAGCCCAAAGGAATTCTGCCCTACTCACCCTATCAGCAATGACCTCGTTCAGAGCAGGAATCTCTCCTGCTCCTGCTGCCCATTGCCGGGTTTGAGTTAACAGAACACTTCCTCCAGCATCACCTTTCCAATAATTTTACTCTAAACATAATCTTCATTTTTTTTCCTTAAAGTAACCTCCCTCTTCTTTGTTCACCTGGTCTTTGCTTAGGCTCCCTGTCCCAGTGGTCCCATCCAGGAGCTTTTTATGATTCCCCTTGAAGATACTTTTCCATCATTATGCTTTTAACAAGCATCTCTCCCCACTGCTGCCTTAGGGCTTTGTGCACTCCTGTTTCTAGATCACATTTCACGGAGCCTCTTTCAACTCTGAATGACTTGCCAAGAAAAATTTAACTGCGCTGCCACCCGTCCCCTTTCTCATGAAGGCTGCAAAGGGATACTCCTAGCTCAGAAAAATTAGAAGGAGGTGTAAATTCAGAGTATCAGCCCTGTGTCTCTCTCCCGACTGGCAGCTCTACACGTTGTGTGTTTCTGTGAGGGGCTGCCTGCACACTGCTGTGTGTACAGACTCAGAAGCCAGACTAAACCAACCTCTTCTTTTCCTGCAGAGCACTCATGGCTCTGCAAGGAGTTCCCTTCTTCCTTTCACTTCACAGTAGTCACAAATTACTTGAAAATCAGAATGGCAAATCTGACTCCAGCTACAGGCTTCTGAAACAAATCCCATTATCAGCATGTGGAGTCACACCTGCACCAAAGGCATGTCTGCTTGGCCCATCTGCATGCAGCATTTCCCAAAACAAGCTATTTCTCATTGTCATAGTGCAGGAAGATTCCTTTGAGAGCACACTGCAAGAATTTATTCTACTGCTTGCTTTCTTGGGGATATTGCTACACCTAAACCTCAGGCTCTCTATAGCCTGATATTGAATTTCCTCAGCTTCTGACAAAACCCAGCGTGTATTCAAACATAGAATATAATGAATTAACACACCAGCGACACATCGGACTTCCCACATTTACTCCTCAGGATCTAGTCAAAAGACTCATCTTACTCCCAGCAAAATGCTTTCAACAGTTTGTGGTAGGAGAAATAAGAACCCCTAAGTGCATGATTACCACGTTCAGGTAACTATTTGTGATACGAGCCACTGTTGTTTGCAATTACACATTTCCTTAACGAGATGCATCCTTCTGGTCCAGCTATGCTGGTACAGCACTGTTTTAGAAATGATTCTCACATCTCCTCAAATTTCTTCGGTGTATGCTTTAATTCCTCAGGTGTCAGTCCTGTCAGACCAGGAAAGGGATTACACAGTAAACAAACACCATTAAATGGGCCTTCCATTTTGCCTGCCTTTGATCACCTCTCCTACGCATCAGCATTAATGCTGTTCTCTTCTAATAACTCAAGTCCTTCTCTAAACCATTTCCTCCCACTCTCCCTATGCAAGGGAATATTTCATTGCAAATAAACCTGAGCACAGCTGACTAGTATTTTGTTCTACACCAGAAGCAGGTCTCGCTCTCAGTCTATAACAGCCATATACAGAAGCTTCAAAAGAATCAAGAAAAAATGCAAAAACTCTGGTCATCTCCAAATATAGGAAACTGTGGTATTAGACTAAATCTCATGGATAAAAAGCCTTCCCTTTTCCCTACCTTTATGCTGCACGGACATAAAGGGGCAGGTTTCCATACCTGTGGTGGCTTTAACTACCATTAAAAGAAGTAATAACACAGGAAGACACAGTGGCAGACAAACACAGGCTGTAGAACTGCAGGAGGGAGTTTGCACTCGGGCTGCTGTCACCTCTTCCATGCAGCCAGCATCTGGGCCTGCTGCACTATAACTGTGTGCACCACGCCATCCATGCACAGGAGAGCTTAGCTCCCCCTTTCATTGAATGGTAAGGGGTTGGAAGGGACCTTAAAGATCACCTAGTGCCAACCCCCTGCCATGGGCAGGGACATCTCCCACTAGACCAGGCTGCTCAAGGCCGTATCCAGCTTGGCTTTGGACACCTACAAGGATGGGGCATCCACAACCTCCCTGGGCAACCTGTTCCAGCGTCTCACCACTCTCACAGTAAAGAATTTCTTCTTAAATTCCCTTTTCCCCCGTTGCACATATGTCAAAGGATTCGGGAGTGGAATAAAGGGGAGACGAAGAAAGCTGCCTTCTCCTTCACCAACAGAAGCCAAAAGGCAAATACTGAGGCACCAACGCGAGCTTGTCTCACCTCCTTCTCCCTGTTGAGCAGCACCAGCTGGCTGTCGGTCAGGATGCAGTATTTCCTCTCCCATGTTGTCATCTCGGTGTAGGGGGACTGGCCGCAGGACAGTCTGTGGGTAGGTGGTCCCTTCACATCTGGGAACAGAAAACCACGACGTTGTTAGCACGTGGCATTAACCACCTGCTTTGCTTTTGCGGTTCTGCAGCCAGGTGTGAACCAAAACTGCACTCTGTGCTTAGTGGGGCCTGTTTCAGCATTTTAAAAGGCAAAATGGGAATCCTGGGAGGCACCCCTGTGCTATGAACATTTATTTACTTAATAGCATGGCTTACAAAAATGGCAATACCAGAGATCACTATAAATGTCTTTGTCAAAGGCTGAAACACATTGAAAAGAAAAGACCAAGAGCTCTTATGAAAACTTAATCTTCCTTCCACTCCCTCCTCAAAACCACGGTTCAAAGGGGTACTGCCCTGAATGTACTCTAAATCTCAATAAAGTGGATTATTTGAGACTAAGGATAGAGAGATATAGGAAGGAAGAGAGGGATCAAGGAAGGCAGGCTTGAAGAAGGGAAGGAAAAATTCAAAGGGATGGGCATTTAATTGAGAAGGGCTTACTAGCGTCTTTTGGAGGGGAACCTACTTGATGAAATTGATGATGAAATTTTCATTTAGCCACAGACACTACAGCGACAAAAACTCATACTTGAAAAAAAAAAAAACAAAAAACCCAAACTTGCTTGGTTCCCAGTCTTGATCTATTAAAATTTATTTTAAAATCAATTTCCCGTAAGTCTCTCATGATTGAGCTGCATATGACATTGTGCCTCTCACTACTAACAAGGTCCCTTCCAACCCAAACCACTCTAGGATTCTGCGATTCATCTCTTTATAAAGTTTTGACATTAAGGTGTGATTGCTTTGTAAGATTAAGTTTCATTTTTATCTTGCACTCTAGTTCTATACAATTCGCTTGCAACGATCTAAAAATCATCCATTCTCAACGTAGACACTGTAGATCCCTCAAGTCCCAGGAGTCTGACACAGACACTGCAAAAATCAAGGGACTTCCTGCACAGGAGTCCAGGACCTGCTTTAACTGTTTCAGGCACAAACTGAGCGTTCAAACCCCAAATGATTTGTAACTTTACCTGCCTTTTGGTACACACAGTAACACGCATAGAGGTAACACAGCTGCTTCTCGTGGCTTCTCCCCGGCGCCACCACTAGAGGCCAGCGAATCCTCAGTCACCCGGCACCTTCCAGGGAGAGCCAGCCCAAACGCCAGCCTTAGACCTGGACGAAGGAACCCCTCCAGCTCACTTCCCTCCTTGCAGACCCTGCAGGTGCCACCTCGTTATCAAAAACGCTGCGACATCTTCATGCTCCCTTCCTGCAGCTTTGCCTCTGCACTGCAAGGAATGTGTCGGCTTCTACAGCCAGACTTGGAAGGTGGCGTTCGGTGCCTCGTTCAACCTCACATTGCATTAGGATTTTTGTGATGGTTCAGAAAAGTGCGTGAAACGGGCAACCTTTAAGCAAGGAAAAGGAGAGGGCTGCATGGCTCCTACTGCTCTGAATAATGAAGTGCACCTTTGCACCCTTAATTTCAAGGAAGAAGCTGAGATGCGGGAGTCAGGCCCCACACAGTTACTGCTCCAACACAACTCAGTTTGCGAGAGTGACAGCTAATGCTGTGTGTCTCAAAATTGCCCCAAACTCTAATTAAGTGTAAGCATAATTAAGGGAAACCACCATAAGCTTTGTGAAGCAAAAGTGCATTTGTGCACTCTCCTGGACACAACAGACTCTCCCACAAGTTGTTCTAGTCCATCTTACAGACATGAACCCTCCAGGCAGATTTTCTGGCATAACTGCAACTCACATTTATCATGGTGTCCAACCAAAAACCAAACCAGATGTAAAATAAAACCACTGCTGCTCCTGCTTAGACCTTGCCTTCCCAAACAGCAGCACATGAGCCCTACCCCTGCCTCAGCACGACAAACCTGACAGAGAGCAGAGGGGCGAGGAGGACGAAGCCATGAGCTCCTGGTATGAGTGTGCTACAGAAATGGGGAGATGAGAGCTCTGGGGATCTGGTCTCCTGGGTAAGGAAAGCACACGATGAATCAGCAGGGGGAGAAAAGGATGAAGGCGTGCATGCCCTGTCCTGCTCATGTGGGTGGGCTGGCAGCGAGAGTGCCTCCAGCTGCTGCGCTGAGCAATAACCAAGTGAACTGTATTTGGACCTGCTGGTAAACTTTCTGACGGCAAAAGAAAACCCTCCTGGACCATCGGCTCCCATGCAGAATCTACAGTCACGACTTGCCCAGCCCTGAAAGATTTTTGCATTATAATTTCTTCTAACTACAGGCCTTGGCAGGATACCATCCAACTGATCCATGGGCTGCACAAAGGAATCGAAGAACAGAACGAATTCTTCCATTGCAACAACAACTCCAGGACTTAACTGAGTCATCAGGCACTGCGAGCCAGCCACGGCTCTGTTGCCAAGTGGGTTGGCTACGTCAGAACAGCTTTGCACAGGCTGCTGGCAGAGTGACATGCCATGCCGGTGTCTGGAGCTGTCAATCAGCCCTGGAGAACACCGCAGCGATAGCACTTGGTGTTTGTACTGGGACCCTTTGGAACGCGTGTCGGGGCACAGCCCCACCACCCCTGCAAGCCTGACCAAGTGCTCCCTTCAGCACGCTGGTTTTCCAGAGGATCAGATCCCGTAACTTCAGTCCTCTCCCCAAGCTGACGCTGCAAGCACATCGCAAACTACGCGGATGCGGAATGCGTGTTCCCAGAAAGCTCACGGCAACAAAGACCTCGGCGCAGTTTGGTGCATCAGTCCCACCTACTTAAATTATTTCTCAGCTCGCCCTCCTGCATGGCTGATATCTTTGGAGCCTCTCACAACAGCTGTGACTTCAAAATTTATTCTGAAGTATGTTACCAGTTCAGACAGAAGACTCTTTGGGACTTTGCACAGTATCACGTACACACTTGGTCGCCTCACAAACCCTGTTCTGCTTTCTGGTACTCTTCATCTTCGGTTTTCATTTTGCCTTCTTGGCTCCAGCTTTTCACGTGAACGTAATAAAACCCACCGACCTCTTCCACTGAAGCCCCATAAAACGAATGGTTTGAATTGCTACAGAAGTGAATTGCAAGCAGTCCACGTGTAACTAGGAACACTTAAACTTTCGGGAAAGACTGCAGGTCAGGACTGTCCTTTCTAACTGTGGGGCTGCTCTCTGTCAGCTCATATAGCAAGGCTTGAGCTCTGCAGATGAATGATCACTCACTGATGAATGCAGCTTCAGACAGGAGCTGGGGGAGAGATCAGGGAGGTGCATTTGAAAGCTCTGAGTCTGCAGATGTTACGTGTGGGATGGGCTCGTGCAGCCACACACCTAAATAGGCAAGTTCTGGTGGCAGAAGATTTCTCTCGGGTCTGATGCAATCCCTTCATTCTGCAGCACTACAATGAGGCATTCAAGTAAGCAGATCAGCAAGTCTACACACAGGATTAAAGGTCAGGCCTTATGTGCCTTCAAATGCTAATATCAGTTAAGTAACAGCTTGGAAAAAATCCCCTTCTTGGTACGTCCCCGCCGCTGCCTCCTGCCACATCCGACATCGCTGGAGACTGGAAACTGCGTTGTTTTTCCTCAGGGCTCTGAAATGCCACTAGGCATGTTATAAATATCCACAAAGCTCCCTTTCTTTCGGTCAGATGACAACTTGTACCTTATTATTCTTGAAGTACAGCGCTTATTTTTAAAGAAGGGGAAAAATAGAGGGACAGCGATGCCATAATCACACATCAACAACAGGAGTGTTGAGTGGTGCAGGGCGACGAAACACGGAAAGCAGCAGCCAGTGCCAAGCCAATCCCCACAGACAGGGTAGGACATCTTAGGAAAACTGACGGCAGCTTAGCAGTATTTATGGAGCACAACAGCGCTATCAGATGGGAATGTTTCTGAAAGCTTCCATTGCAAAAATGCAACAATTATTTCCCTTAACATTCCAAATGCATTCATGAGTGGAGGATATTTTCCAAAAAGCAGGCAATGGGCAGAATCAGAAAATTATTTCCAAGGGATAATGGGTGTTTCAGTGTCATTTAGTCCCCAACAGCTCTTCTACAACCAGAAAAGCAGCATCTCCTCTCCTCAGAGCTAGTGAGAAGGACAGAATTACCAGAAATCAAGCCAACAAAACTACATTAAAGGCAAATCCATGCCTTCAGTCTCTGCCAAAAAGCACTCTCTACTTACCATCACTAAAAACACAGAAATAACCCTCCATGCCAGTGATGACAAGAGCACCCCTGGCACGCCTCAGAGCTCCTTTTTCTGAACTGCACTACTCCTATGGTGAAATCAAGGGCTAACTGAAGTACTTGCCAAATTTTCCTCAACTTTATTAGGATCCGTATTCTGTTCCTAGTATTTCCAACAAGGAGCTGCCAAGCAGCTGAGTAACTAATGTAGTGGCCAAGTTTGTACGCTGGGAGGAATTTTTTTCCCCTGAAGAGAGATTAGTAGGAGCCCTAACACCTTTTGACAACAGGTCTACTTGCCCAGTGTCAATGTTTCCACAGTGTTTTATGTACTTGCCATAGAGACAGGATGAGAGAAAAGCGTTTGAGCTAAGTGCTGTCATCTGAGAGCTTGTCAGAACCCCAACCCACCCAGCTGTGCATGACCACACAGTCCAGTCTGAGTAACCAGCAATCAAGTCCAGTTTGAGTAACAAGCAAGTTGAGCAGAAGTTGAAACAAGCCTCACCACTGACACGAAGCTTCAAAGATAAGTATCAACTACAAGTCCTTTCACTAAACTTCCACCATCTCAAAGCTCCTGAAGTGATTCAAGGGAAAGATGTGGCAGAAAGGGAAATACACAGTGTCTCAACATGCTCCATTCCCTCAAAGCTTGGAACAAGGCAGGACTTCTGCAAAAGAAGTCACTAATGTGAGTGAAAATAAACAGCAACAGCAGCTCTGTGACACACAGCTGTGTGTATGTGCACCTAGTTCAGATAGCTGCTGATGCTCAGACGAAGATGTGCAGGATGTAGAAGAGAATTCAAGCGCCGCTGCCCTGAGAGCAGACGCAGGCGTCGGAGCAGTCCTGGCCCAGCTGCAGGAGGGACAATCTCAACGTCTGCACAGGGCAGAGGATTGGAGAGGTCAGCCACCGAGGGGCTGCCAGGGACGGCACAATCCAGGCAACTTCTATTTTCTCTCATGCTGATATACAGAGCTCTTGTTTGCACTTCATATTTCTCAAACCAGCCACGTGCAATGGTTTCTGATCCAACCGAGATCAGAACAGTGCAGACAGCCACAAGCAAAAACAACTGTTCAAAGAGAAACCTACCACGGTGTACAAAATCACTTGGAAGAGGAAGGGACGCTCCTCCTCCAAGTTTGTAAGGACGACCACCACGCTGCCCCAACACAGCAAACACAATGCTCATGACTAACGGCATAATATCAGGAAAATCCAGCACACGCTGTGTGTGGCCATGCGGAGACTCCCACGCTACGGAGAAAACACGATGCTCTCAGGGTTGATTAATTCTTCTCTGGATCACAGCGCACTTAGAAATACGACCAGCACGCATTAGGAACGACACCATTAATCTTGCCATTTTGTTTCAAAGCACAACGTGGCCAACGACTGCAGGTTTTCTAGGAAGCCTCTCAGAGCTACCGTGAGAGACGGCAGCGCTCACTTGCCCCTCTAAATCACTCTGTGGCACGGCTCCATTTCAGCTAAGAGGTACCCACATTTTTGTGGTCAGCAACAGATCCCTGGTGAAGCAGGTGGCATTTTAAGTGTAGAAAGCGTGAGCAGATCCTTCGGGATGAGAGGCACGCCATTTATGTAGGATGTTATTACAGAGGCAAGTACCTAGTGTGAATTCTTCCCTCTACATTTAATAGCCACACTCAGCAAAGTTCAGTACACATGCAATGACCAGCCCTCAATTCAGCTGAATCCAGTTGCTCTCCTCCAGCAGCTGCGTGCAATGATGACCAAATTCTTATACGGAAATCTGATATCCTGGGTAGGAGGTAAAGAAAGCTTAGTCAAACCATCAGGTTTCCGGGATCTCAGAAGCTCTCACGCCAACCTCTTAAAGCCAAAACACTACCTGGAAAATCCATTCTGCACAGAATAAAGTCATAAAAGGTTTAAGTAGGTGAAAACAGTATTTTAGAAGCTGGCAGAAGCCATGACCAGTGCCATGACTTTCTCAGATTCTGACATATTTGGCATTGTAACACAGGTTCTTCACAAGAGCTTTAATTTTTCTAGCATAGGCCAATCTTGCCAATCTAACCTATTAACTTTCCACTGCTCTTTTATTGAGTGGCCGTGATCAGAGACAGCCTCAAGACCGGTTTTCCACTCTCCCAGTGAAGAACCTCATGAGCCACAGAGAGATTAAAGCAAACACTGTTCAGTCAGGTGCAGTTTTCATGCCCTGTATCCTCAAAGAAATGTGACTGTGGCAATTTTCATGTTTGTTGTGTGTGCTTCCATTTCCCTACCATCAGTACGTCAGCTCTGGGACAAGGAATCTCCTAAAATTTAGGGATGGGAAGTCTGAAGGTATCTGCCGTTCACTGCTTACAGGTGAGGTCTCAAGGATTTTTGCTTCCTCTGAATGAGGACTGTGTGTCTCTTCTGCCGACAGCTAAAGGCACAGCTTTTCCCCACCCGCCGCTGGAAAGCTTTGCTGAGATCTGTGATGGGGTGGGAGAAGGGTCACCTCGCTGCTCGGAACTTCTCACGTGCAGCAGTCTCACCTCGACACCAAGGAAGAACGATTAAAACCTTTAAAACTCAAAGAGTGAGCATCAACATTTTGTCCACTACCAGAGCTACCAGCCAGATTCTTAAATTTCCTACGGATTTCTTGCACTAAGAAAATACGTCAGGAGCAATTCTTACGTGGGAAGGAATAAACCATCAGATGAGCGAATGCCTTAGCAGCCAAGGGCTGTCTCCTCTGCAACCAGCAGGAGACAAAATACAGAATGCTACTGTTCAACAAGCCTGGCATCTCCCAGCAGGACGGGCTCTCACTGACATCATTCCCACCCCTTCAATTCCTCCCCTAGGAGAGATTTGACTTGTTTGTACAAGAGTCAGCCGGCAGCGAGCAAGGTACAGCAGCCTCCCTCCCGCAGCTGAGCTCCCCTGGCTCTGCCAACTTCCCTTGGGCCCGAGTCAATGCATCTGCCCTGTTCTTGCAACGTCACCACTGTGCCTATCTACAGCTCACGCGTTTTCACACCAGGCCTCAGACTACGGCAGAGATCAGCCAAGATTTCCCTTCTCGCTTCCCCGTAACACGCGCAATTCCAAACCCAAACCTTTTCCCGAGGCCTAACACGTTTGCCACCCTCAGCCCCTGATATTTCCTAAAAGGGCTCAGTGTTCCCTGGTATCCAAGGGCTCTGCAGAAGCTCGAGAGCACAAATTCAGTTAGGCCACAACCATGCGAGCAGTTTCACCGAGATTTTATTTTCAAAAGGAAAAATTATGGAGCTGTTCCAAAAAAGAAACCGCAAGTCTTAAAATCTTACGACTAGTTTAGTGAGCAGATGCTGAGTGTGCCAACAGTCTCGAGCTTTCTTGCAAAGTCCTAAAAAAGGAGAGCTAAGGAGCAAACGGCAGAGGCAAAAATCAGGCATAAAGCTCAAACCGGCCTGGCAGGGTAATTCTGCTCAGAAAGCAGAAAGTTGCACCAGCTTGCTGTCACCGAGCAGCTTCGTTGAGCAAAAGGTGTGGGAGCTCTTAATAGCAGTTTAAAGCCACCAATTAGCTTGAATACTACTGAGCTCCTCTAAGCTTCTTACTTGCTGCCTAGCCGATTGCTAAATGCTAAACTTACAAAGGGTAATTGATCCCCGCTTCCCTCGGCTGCGCCTCGCTCCCCGTCCCCGTGGGCTGCACCCAGCCCGGTTCAGGGGACACAGCGTGAAGGATGTGCCTGTCGGGAGACATGGGCACCTTCCCACACGGACCAGAGCCGGCCACCTCAGAGCAGGCAATCACCGCGCACTTGGTGGCTCAACGAGCGGAACCAGAAATCGCAGCCCAGTCAAGGTGGGGACCTCACAAACCACACAGGTGCGCCCCGTGCTCGGCCCAGCCTCCCCGCGCGCCTGCAAACAAGCAGCTCATTGTGCAGCCTCCTGAATCTCATGACATCACCACAACAGAAGCTGCTGCCCGTGTAAAAAACCAATTTGGTTCCCAGGATACCTAAGATTTCAAATAACCCGCAGTTGCTTGAAGCCATTGCTGTGACCCTTCCTTCAGTGCTAAGCAGGTTTCCCTTCCTTCTTATTCAGGTCTCGTTCCCTGCCCAGGACCACTCATCTTTGCTCCTGAATATTAACTACATTTTTCTCTCACAGTTAAATTCCCACTTGGCCTACAAAACACTTTGGAATCTCAAAACAGAAATGGTTATTACAAACCTGTAGAGAGGATTATAAAAGATTACATGCCCCTATTACACAGCTGCCAAGTTCTGAGAAGGTTCTCAAGTGACACTTCTCCCCAAAGCAAGGAGAGGCTTTCGTGAGGGGTTTAGAAAGCAGAAAATGGAGAATAGCAGAAAAGTTAATTATTCGTGGGAGAAAAAAAAGTCTGCAGTTTTTCCTCTTAATTTATGTATGGTCCTTTTCTTACCCAGCTCTGTGCCCTTCACCCTGTTCTCTCCTCTGCAGTGCTTGCTCTCACCAACCCCTAATCTCCATCTCACAGCCTCTTCAGCACCAGGCATCCAGAGTGGGCTGTTCTCTCTTCATTCTTTATTTTTCGCAGCAGTGCAGGAAGAGGACAAAAGAAAAAACGTCCTGAATTTAAAAAAGACCTTGGCCCAAGGCAGCTGTGCAAAAAAAAACCCCAACGAAACAATTTAAAAGCAAAAGCTACTCAGTTCCTGCAAACATTTTTTGGTGAACACACACAAAAAAATGTACCAGTATCCTTGGGGTCAAAATTAAGGGTGCGTGGCACAAGCAGTGCACAGAGCTTGGCAAAAGCACCAACCCCAAAGCTCACAGACCGCTTTACCCCCACCCTTGCCAAGAAAGCATCAGCCAGATGACATTCATCTGCCACAGACCACTTTCGAAAGAGCAGGACCCTTCTGCTCTCTCCTGTCCAGGAGGGAGGGAACGGCAAAGGCAGGGAAGCGTTTCTGTGGAGACAAGAAGGAGCCACGGGAACAGAGCAGGTGATGAGACAGTGCCCACAACAAGTCCCAGACGAACGACTGAAGACCAAACCCGCTGTCTTTCAGTGCAGCCTGAGCTCTGCCATGCAGGCTTGTCTCTTTTACAAGCTTTCATCTTTGGCTTTCTTTCCAGAAGGCAGATATTTTCACTGTCACTGATCTCACCCTATCAACTTCGTTTCCCGCAGCAATGGCAGGCTTGCTGAATTCCCCTTCTCTGAAACCCACCTCCACAGAAACACACCCTATGTGATCTCAAACCGACCCTCCCTGTGTGTGGTGGTGTTTATGACAAAAAAAAGAATAAAGGAAAAATGAAGAATAATATGAAGAAACCCCCACAAAGATCCCACATGACGCTTTAAATGCTCGCTCGCCCTGCCATCACTGCACAGCCGGTTGCTGCTGTACAATTTCAGCTATTTTCAGCCTGCATGTTTCTTGATGGCTGGGTAGGCACACAAGCAATTAGCTGCTTCTTTTGGGTTTGGGTTCTTTCTTTCCTCAATAGACTTTGGGGAAAGGGGAAAAGGGAGGAGTTGTGAGCACTGCTGATGTCTGATGGAGGGGAGTTTATTTCCCTTGTCAAAGGGAGAGTTCACAGGACACTAAGACCTGCTGCAATAATGTGCATTTTTTTGCATATTAACCAGGTCATTCAGGCATATCGGCTAAAGTTAGCTTTCATATTTTAACCACTTAAAGCAAATGGCTTAGTAAGGGACCTCCTCAAGGGATTCAAATGTAATGTACAAGAAGCCCTGCAGTACTCCCCATGCTATTTAGACAGACCCATTCTTGTTTCCTTCTGGCATCTTCAAAATGTCTTCAGAAGAACCTGGAACCACCACGTTATTACACACAATTTGCTGATCTGACCTACTTAAAAGCAAAAGCACCAGAATGCTCCTCATTCCGTTTTCCTCACTAACATCTGAAAGGTCTTCATGTATCTCAGTAAATCACCCCTAACAAACAAAATACTGGACTTTTTTCATCATTTAATGATAGTTCAGACACAAAACTTTAGAGGAAGGAGACTGGATCTTATAAAAGTGCAATGGGGATCCTGAGCCATATTGAGATTTATGCAAAGAGATGTCTTATGGCAAATAACCTGAACCCCACATTTAATGCAGTACAGCAACGACCTGTAGTACCTCTTTCACCAGCTCTACCCTTTACACCCTTCAGTTAAAGGTTATGTGAGGTTGGTTTCCCCGTGTAATTTAACCCAGCTATTGCACCTGGTTTAGGGGGGGAAAGCTGGCTTGGGGAGAAAAATCCCCTTTGGTTAAGCATAAGGAGGTCACCACCAACATGGTTAAAGCAGGACACTGAGCTGCAGGCTGGGATAAAGGCTCAGGAGCCTCCTGACTCAGAGTGCTTTGCTCTCCTAATTACCAATGTCAGGACTGGCAAATCAAGCTTAATTTTGTTCCAAAATTTCAGCATATAGTGGGTGATTTCTTTCTTCTTGCCTACTGTGCGTGATACTGCCCACAGAAGCTGTGTGGAAGTTTCAAAAATCAGGTTGGACAGCGCTTGGAGCAACCCAGTCTAGAGGAAGATGTCCTTGCCCACGGCAGAGGGTTGGAACCGGATGATCTTTGAGATCCCATCCGACCCCACCCCACTTTAGGATTCCGTGTTGTGGGAAACCAGCTGTGAAAGAAAGAGGCAACCCAGGAAGAAGTAACAGTGCCAGGCAGAGAACTGCAAGTGCTGAGCTAACCCTGTGTCAGGGGAAGGACGTTTCTTGGTCTGGACATTTTTGCCATGCTGAGCTCAAGGCTCCTGAGGTACCACCTGAACGGGTGGAGCGGGTTCCCTATGCTTTTGGCAAACCCCAAGCAGCATGATTAATGGATCCTTTGAGGATGGGCTGGCTAATTAAAAGGATCTGGAGGCAGGGTGCAGTATTTCAGGTATTCTTCAGCTGGGTTTTCCCTCTGCTTAATGCTTCCTCCTCTTTCCAGTAGCTTAGGCTGTGACGAATAAAGGCCACATCCTCACCCCAAACACTCTCTACCCTTGAGCCCTCACCTACTTACTTTCTTCCTCCTTACTTTTGCTCTGTTCCCCAAAACTTGTAAAATACAAAGCTCGTGAAGACCAAACCTCTTGTTCTTCACCACGCTGCTTTTTAGCTGATTTGTATTCTCGAGCCAGATTTTCAGACTGTAAATTTCTATTTTAAATTATATTTTAATTTATATTTACATCTAATGCCTAAGCACAAACATGCGCTTGTTCCCAGACGTCTTCCCTGCTGTGTGCTTTGCAAACTGACATCACAAAGCTCCCACGGCAAATCCAAACCCCCTTCTATCCGAAGGGTAAAGCCACAGGTGGTCCTCTCCAAAATCCTAGAAGGAGAACACGTGAACTCAGCAAGGATAAATAATAATCAGTGGAGAGAAAATGTCTGTCCTCCAGCAATGCTAAGCAGAAATTTATAGGTCACAACCTCGCAGAAACAGGCCTGGTAACATCTAATTAGCAGTCCTGCTGAGCAACTGCATCTCATAACAGTAAATCCAACCAGACCAGGGGGAAAGGAAGAGGAGAATTTTTATAGAAACGCAGTAATTATAATATTTTGAAGAGATTTGCTTTATGTTGCTGTTTAGTGGGGATCCCCTCCCCAGTAGGAATAATCAACCCACACCAGTGATTTTATGAGTTACTACTGAAGTACATTTCACTCCTATTGGGAAACAATTTAGAAGGGCAGCACAGATTTTTATTAATTATTTTATTTTTAAATTGAAATGCTAAGAATTCTGTTTGCTGCCAGAAGATGGGTGGAGAAGCCAAGGAAAGTTCACATACCCAAGAGACTACTAACTAGAACCAACTTGGACAATACATTCGAGAAGCATTTCCTTCCAGCTACTGTAGAGAGCTGTCCTTAACATGCCTTTACTGAAGCAGCCAATTTTCCACCACTGAGTACAATGAGATTTCAAAACACACAAGAAATCAGAGTATAAACAGACACAAACATCCCACTTAGTGACATAACAAAAGAAAATACGGGGCAAAAAGCTTGAGCTTCTCTGTTTTCTGCCCTTCATAAAATACCTTGGCATTTTACACACACTCTGCTCCCCCCCTTCCCTTTTCTTCCTTCCTTTTTAGTGACAGTATTATCACAAAATACCTGGCTGAGCTGTCTTAGCGATGGTGCTCCTGAACAAACAATTTATTTCTGAGGGCTGAGGGATAAATCTCACCCAATATTATGGCACAAGGAATGGAGTTCCGGAGGAAACCAGCAGCTGACAAAGCAGGAATGAGGCGGCAGCAGCAGGGACAGCAGGAAGGAGTGGTGAGCCGGGCAGAGCTGGTCCCTGCCAGCAGCACAAAGCAAGAACGTTTAAAATACGTATGAAGACCATGTCACAGACAGCAGGAATGACAAACAGATGAGAGGCAGCACCAAAGAGTGAAAGACTAAGGAACAACTCCCTTTTTTCAAGAGTTTTAGTTTGCCAGAGACAGATGGTGCTGCTTCCACATGGTTAGAGCTGGATGGTACCCTACCCCCCAACCCCTGACGGATGTCAAGCTTATTTTTGTAAATCTCTGGTGATAAAAACCATCCATGGCATCTTGTTCATTTCCTCCTCACTACTTAGTTTGCCAAAAACTTTAAGCTCTGCTTTCCTTGCCACATCTACAGACCAGTACTATTTGTCCTGCTCTCGGTGACTAATGACGATTGTGCACATCCCTTGTCTTTGCAAAAGCCTTTTTTAACAAGAGCACAAGGACTGAAAATGGTACCTCAGAACCTGGGACCACTTTTGTTAGCCCTGAAGCAATCAGACACGATGATGAAAAGAAAAGAAAAAATATCTATTTTTCCCCCCCCCAAACTCTCATGTGATTAAAATCCATTAAAATGCAAACAGACTTGAATTTTATTTTATCCATCAGTGACCACACTTCACTGTCCCTGGGCTATGGCTGTCTCTTTGTGAATTCCCTGCACGTAAGAGGAGCCAAGCTCTAGGTTTAGGAGCAATCAATCTAGCAAACCTCGCTAAATATATATGTGTGTGTATGTTTCATAATGATTTCCATTTTTCAAGTTGATTTACATTGATCATTGAAAAGTACATTCAGCTTCGTGTTTGCTTAGCTCTGAATAAACAAAGCGAAGGCTGTTGGGTATCCAAAGACAAATGAGACATTACAGATGTAGACAAAACCTATCATCACCCTGAAAGCATTTCTCTTTGAAATTATATAGCCATGCAGAAGTTATTCAGAGTGGAGATTGCTGTACGTGTTTTTAATTCAGGCTGGGCCTGCTGGGGGCAGGGAGGGAGTCTGACGAGCCTCTACGCTGTCACTTTTTTCCGTCCGTGTACCTGACAATTCAGAAGCGTCTGACTCTCTAAGGACGTTTTCCTCTCCCTTGCGTCCCCTAGTTTCCATTTCTCAGGACAGGTCTCCTTAGGCCCATATGTCTGAGTGCATATATAACACACCCACCTGGATTTTTACCATTAAAATGGCAGTAAGCACATCGACATCCATTTGACCGTGCAATTGCACATCAAGCACAGCCATGCAAACCCAGGACAGTCAGTGCCCCGGCCAGCTTCATACTGCACAGGAGTATTTCTTTCTCATCTGCAGTCCCCTTCTGCAGATAAAAACCCCCTGTTTCAGGGCCGGGTTGGAAATTACAGTTTCCACAGTAACAGTAGGAAGGTGTCGGAAGTCTGGGCACATATGCTGCACAGCACAGCCAGGCTCCTGCATTTGGTGGCTGCTGGCTCCACAACATGCCACATATGCACCCAATAAGTTGTTTTGGTTCCTGTGCAAACACAAATTTTTCAATTAGTACGCTTGAGCCATTCATGTCTTTTGTCAAAGTAACTCAAAACTCCTGCTCTACACGTATAATTCCCCCCAGAAAAAAACCCAATGGCATTTTACAATTATATTTAAGGGCCTCCTTCACTTCTGTTTATAGGCATGAAGCATTCACAGAAAGCTCAGAAGAAACTCCACAACAAAGAAGGGAAAATGTATTTCCTGGAAAGAAGTCTTCCCCTTTTAGAGTATATCCAAGCAGGAGCGAAGGAACTGTCATTATAATAAGGAGCTCCTCGGGCAGGATCTGTGGCTCCCTGCTGCTGCGGACACACCAGCTGAAAACACCTTGTTAGCACAGCTAAAGCAGGGAACGCCGCAGGCACGTCTGTGTGAGGAGGGGGAGCACGGCGTTAGCAGTGCTGTGTTGGGTCTGGGCAGACCCCACAGCAGCCCCAGCTCCCCAGCCCTGGCCTGTGCTCACCAGCACTCGAGCGTGTGGGAGGGCACCAGGCCGATTCTGGCCACGGACAGGATTTGTCTCCGCAGGGCCAAGGTACAGAGAACTTTGCACCACCTCTTCCTGACACGTGTTGGATTGCTCTGTCCTTAGTGTCCATCACATACACCGACTTTGCTGAAGTACCAGGGTGACCACCTCAGACATTTCCTTGACATTATGTATTAACGGTAAAAGATACAAAAAAGCCGTATAAAGATACACAAACCTCTTGATGCCTAACCCCACAAAGGCACAAGGGCCTCACTCTGCCAGGGTACTCAACACTCCCCTAGATGCCTTGTGCTGCCAACCAAATCTTCCGGACTGAAAGGCTTTTACTGACACAGGTCAGGCCTAACACTGGAATACCATAAAGAAGAGCCAAATTATCACATGACAGTTGCATATGCAAGTGGGGGTGGAAGTCACAGTTGGAAATAATGAAAACCAGCATCGAGACAATGATTTGTCTCTGCCACAACAGACTGAACACTTACGCCTTCCTTCCCCATTCCTTTTCAAAACTTCATCCTAATTCCTGTAAGAATAAGTCTCAGTATTGTTTAAGTACCACCTCAATAAAGGAACGGGCTGTGATACAAGACATCAGTGGCTTGAACCATACTCCTTTTATCAGCTGCAGGAGGGCTGACAGGAAACCTACAACTAACCACAGTGCAGCCAGAATCCTCCCCTGGCTGAGCACCACGCACTCAGCCAGCCCAGCCTGCAAAAGCAGCACCGTGGTACACCAGGCATGCAAGGATTCACTGCTTCATGAAGCCGGCAGAGGAACCGGTTACTGAGAGAGGCTATTTATACAGGACACAGCCAAAATACCCCAGCAGTGATGTTAAAAAAGGCGCTGCGTGAGCGGAGATAAGTGAAGGCAACTGGCAGCTGTTTGGATCTGTGTGTTCACCTTCTTCCCTTCACAGGCGGTTCTCTCGCTGGCACTGCCCGGATCCGTGCTGCCAACAAAGCCTCTTGTGTACAAGTGCAGCCAGAGCTAACAGGAGAGAGAAGGTAGATGGAGACACACTGCAAGAGTTTAAAGTTCAGCAGATTTTTTGTAGTGCTTTGTCAAAACCTGCCAAACCTGCCTGCCAAAGCATCTGTGTCACTAAATGACTGTTAGAGGAAATGTGCTTTTAACAGTATCTACATCAAAAGGGCTACTATTTTTTCTATGAAAATGGGTCGCAAACTCATAGATGTAAGTAGAAGAAAATAGATAGCAACTCGTCTTAGGATGAGTGCGATGCAGCTAAAACTCTGACCATACCATCATCACAGAAATATCTGATCATCTCAGAAGATTTTCCTTGGGAGTAGTCAGAGTATGGGATACAAAAAAGCTCTTCAATACCTATAAAAGATGCAAAAGCAGCTGAAGTCAGACATAAAATGAATAAGCAGGACTGCTTACAACTTGCCATTGGACTTGACAGGGTACTTCCTTGTACTTAACTTTTTAGAAACAGGGATTTGTCTGTCGCAAGGAAGGGCAAAAAGAATCAGAGATCTTTGCACAATTAACAAATCTCAAGAACTAGAATTCAAACCTCAAAAAACCACGAAATTCTGATCCCCTAAGTCTCAAACCTACAGACAGCATCAGCAGCGATGTGTGGTGACAGCTGACACAAATAAATGCATTTGACTGCAGAAGTGAGTTTGCTCACTCCTGTTCTCACACATCACTGTCACTCAGCTGGCTCCTCTCTGCAGCAGTTTTCAGGCAAGTGGTTTTTCACAGAACCACAGAATCCCAGAGTGGTTTGGGTTGGAAGGGACTTTAGCAATCATTTTGTTCCACCCCCTGCCATGGGCAAGGACACCTTGGACTAGCCCAGGTGGCTCCAAGCCCTGTCCGATCTGGCCTTGGATGCTTCGAGGGATCCAGGGGCAGCCTCAGCTTCTCTGGGCAACCTGTGCCAGGGCCTCCCCACCCTCACAGGGAAAAGTCTCTTCTGAATACGGAAACCAAACCTGCCCTCTTTCAGTTTAAAACCATAAGCCCTAATCCTATCACTACATGTCCTTATTAAATGCCCATGTTTTGAGAAGGATCTCCTATACCAAATGCATAGATTAAAATGACCAGCTTATTCCCCATAAGGCACAAAGCTAGAGAATGCCTGCTCTCTAAAACATGAGCTTCTTTAAGAAGCTATTTCAGTAATTTTTTTTTTGCCACCTTCTCTGCAGGAAATATTTTTTAACTTCATTTGAACAAGTGGTCCCGTAACTTGTAAAAAGCTCCCTCGCCCACAGAAGACCAGATGTCGAGCTTCAGCTTTCCTCAGAGTAAGAACAAAACCACTCAGGGGACAGTTGGTTTCGATGCTAACACATCAAGAGTTTCATGCATTAGCCTATTGTTTACATAAACAGCTTCCTTTAAACAAGTGATGTTTTACAGGATTATGAAATATTTACTTCAGAAGAGTCTAAAGAGTCTCTTGAGTAACTACCACAGAGAAAGTATCACCACAGAAAGCATAAGGCTAAATGATAATACAAGCTAATTAGTTAAAGCAAGCAATCAAGTAACTCCATGGCAAAGTAATGGGATAAATAAGTGCACAGAGATAATCTTGCACATGTTTACTTCTAAAATGCCATTGCTTTGCGTCCTAAATCACATACTGTTAGCACTGCAAGTCTGCACCATTCGTTATTTGGAAAAAAACCAAAGGCCTAAAACCCAAATACTTTCCTCCGGGTTTGTTATCTTAAGGAAAAAAGGGTCAATGTGCCTAGGAAGCGCTCGTTTTGTAAGCACGCAGGCAATTTTCATCTCGCGCCAAGTTCCATTACAGGCAGCATTTGTGGAAATGCAAACCAGGGAGCTTTGCCTGAAGAAAATTTTACCACGGCAGAACTCACCCTCTCACTACAGGCCCCAAATGTATGTGTGTCAGGAGGAGTTAAGAGCTCCCATTTCCAGCGTCAAATAAGCTTAGCAGGAGCTGAACCACTGGGTACACTTCCCCTTTCTGTACCCTCTGGCAGCTGTGATTTAGGCCTGTCTTTAAGAAGAACACAATTTTGAGAAGAGTCTAACACAGTTTCTTTCATACTGCCCAAGCCTGGGCTTGCTGACCCCTCGAGGGGATTGGCAAGGACCAGTCTGGGCCCCTTCTGGGCTGTGGGGCAGGTGCTGACATCCCGCAGACAGCCCTGAGCCATGAGCATCTCCTGCTGCCCTCCGGAACATCCTTCCCCGGGGTCTCACAGCTGAAGTTTCTCTTTCTGGAGACTCCACAGTTGGAACACAGAGCTTTGTCAAAGGCTCCAAATCCGCCTGCTCCAGACACAGCTTCTCCTTTGGAAAGCAAAGACTGTTTTTCCTCCTCCAGCCACCTCTTTCCGACCCTGTCTGGCCTGTTATCAAAGGAAAAGCTTCTCCCACCAAAACCCCAGAGCTTTACTTCACCGGGAGCCCTTTCTCCTAATCTCCACGCTTCCACTCTTTGGCTGCCTCTAAGAAAGCTGCATCTCTTCAAACCCCTCTCTCCCTGCGAAGAAAACACAGGAGACAAGACGTCTCCAGGACACGATTACCCTCTCCTCAGATAATTCCCACGCAATAATTTCTCAGGATCAAGGTAATCACAGATAATATTCCTGCTGTCAGACTCCTCTGCACGAGCAGCATTAAGTACAACGTCCCGATGGTCCCACGGGTACCGACCACAAAAACGACAAAAAGCAGCCTGGAACATGACACCCTGCCAGTCACTTGCCATGATTTCATGAGTCAGAAAACAGCTCTTACAAATATAAACATCCTCATTCACCCCACCGAATGTGAATTTCAGGATCCTGACTAAGTGGTCTGGGGACTAAATGCATGAAAATCGCCAGTCAGCGCTGAAGTGACCGCAGCTACTTGCATAGAGACGCCGTCCGCTAAACGGAATTAAAATCAGATAAGCATAATTTTATTGGCTTCGGATATTATGGCTAATTATCTCGTGTTGCGTTCATAAATATTCAGCTGCACAGTATTAGCCTATTGCTCACATGAAACGCTACAATGCCTGGGATGAACCGGGCAAAAGGAAGCAGTGGGGAGGGATGTTTAAGTGATACTTAAAGCTGTCAAATGCCAGCACCGTTCCCTGCGCATCCCCACACCCCTGTCATTTCCAATGTACCATGTTAACACAACATTTACTGCCACGAGAGCACACCACAGTTTAAAAAAGAGAGAGAAACCGGACAGCGATGTGTTATTTTCATATTTATAACTACACAAAACTGCAGTTTAATGCAACGAGGGATTTTGTACAAGCAGCTATCTTCAATCTGCTCTGATAATTAAAGGTGAAGGAGTTTGAACATTAAGGCTACACCTTTCAACAACAACATCAGGTTTCACAGCACAAGGCACTTGCACAGCACTTCAAGGAACACATGAATAAGCTCAATTGTGTAAAACTTCCCTAATAAAAACCCCACCAAAAATAAACTACTTAAGAGCAAAAGAGATTTGGGAGTGGAGGAACATGAGTCAGTAGAAGGGCTTCTAAAACGAGCAAGTGGTTTTAAAAACATGAATACAGAAAAGCTGCTCCAATGAGTAATAAATACTAAATTCCTACTCAGGAAGAAACAGCTTTGTATTTTGGGAATTGCTGAAAGAAACGGAACAGGGAACTGCCTCGGTTTTGAGTTATAAATGGGAAAATACAAATCTCTAGGTAAGTTTATGTGGAAATATATAAGAAATAAAATTTAACAAACCTAGAGTGTGAAGATATTAAAAAGAGCACAGAGTTCAAATAACTTCAGTGAATTATAAAAAAACCCCAAACCCAAACAGTTCTGGAAAAGCAAGGATATAAAATATTCTCTCTCACTCAAGGCACAAAAAATCCTCTATAAAATGAATGAAAGCTCGAAATCAAAATTAAAAGACTGAAGAAACATATCTTTATCCAGGCGACGAAAGAGAAGGAAGGAATTCTGAAGAACTGTGTTTATAAAAATATTAACAAGGGAGCAATTGTGACAACTAAACACACAATAAATAAAAGAAATCAGTGTTTACCCTCACCCCCTTAAACCAAAGCAGAGATACCCAGGGAAGATGTAGGTAAGGTATTCTACTGAAGGATTATTTTGTCATCAGTCTACAATTAAGCGCACACCACCCTGAGATCCAGATAAGCAACAGTGAAATAAATGTTATCTGAGAACTCTCTCACAAACCCATTCTCAAGAGTGTGAAAGGGTCACTGGTAACACTCAGAAATAATAAGAACAGGTGCAGCTGCTCACCCACAACCCTGGGATCCAAGGCTTTGCCTCTGCATAGCTCCTTCCTTATCTTCTTTCTACCCATATCATGGTATGTTTTCAACCGACAAGTTTATCAGAATGACACTTCTCCTTCCTCAAGCTGACAAATTTACTAGAAATTAATACGTTCTTAGATTTCTTAAGTGGTAAATAATAGTGAGTATAAGACCTTTTACCTTCAGGCTTTGCACACGCCAGTGGAAATGCTGGTTCCAAATGCCCGGCTCTAGGAGCGGTCAGAAATCAGCAGATATGCACCAAAAGCACTCCATTCACACCCAAAGCCGGCCCAGGCTGCTCCCGGGCAGACCCACGCAGCACACCAGGAGAGAGCTCTCCTATTCCTGCTGATCATGCACTCCATCTGTGCCCTTCCTCCCCAGGGCCGCGCCGCAGCGGGATGCAGACAGCCCACCACGCACGTCGGGGAGCCTCCGCATCTCGCCAAGGCTCTGGGCACGGCCGGAGGACGCAGCTCTCCTGGGGTTCAGCATCCTTTCATCGCCTAAGAGGATGAGGGAGTCCATCCAGGAGGGTTTTCCACAGCCAAGAACCGATGAAACAGTGTCTGAACATGCTTCCTAGACTGTGAGACCAACTGGAAAGTATTTATCCAGATCTTGTTTTTTCTTTTCTTTTTAAATCCCACTTCCCTCTTCAAGCTGCCATGAAAACAACTGGTCCTCTTCTGGGAGTTGAGCATTTCCTGAAGAAGGGAACCCCTCTGCAATTCTGGCGCAGAGATGAAGCAAAACACAAGAGGCCAAGATAGCATTAGAAGGAAAGACAAACTTTTTCAAAAAGTTGATAATCTCCAAGTATTTCAGAGGAAAGTGGAAATACTTTCAATTGAGCGAGGCTGTGGAAGTAGAGGACTTGGCTCCTTGGACACAAGAGAGACAGAACGTGCACCCCTGGGTTCTCCTGGTTCAAGTCCAAAGCATGCCTCTCCCACTGTGGATTTCACAACACAGAAAAGGTCTCTTGGGTTTCAGTCATTGTGACAAGAATTTCTGCCCAAACAGACGTTTCCTGGGGGACTTTCGATCAAGCTTTTCCACGTAAAGCTGTTTGCATACTTTGGAGAAACCCGATGTCTCACACCATCCCGTGGCTAGTTTCGGTGCCTGAGCACTTTTACCGCAGATCTCAGTGGCATGAGGATTACCAAGTTCTGCTTCTCGTGGAGAGGAACATTTTCTTGGCTTGGAGAGGAACATTCATTTTCTTGGCTTTTTCCTTGAACAGTAAACAGGACTACAGGCATGGAAAGACACCCTCTGCCCACCGAAGCACCAAAACAATCAGTGGACAATTCAGTGACCCCCACAGAATTAAACTCATGTGGTCTTGGAAGAACACAAGATTTGACCCCTTCTGAGCATCTTGACTGTGACTGAAGAACACGACAGATGTGTACTTCTGTCACCCCTTTTATCTTCAAGTCGCCTCCCTCAGACTTCAGATGTAAACCCCAGGAGCTCACAAGTTTTACCACTGTTTTAGCAGGTCTCAGCCTACAGTCTTGCACGGGGCAGGAGCCTCTGCCCAGCAGCTCCACCTAATCATGGCACAGGCAGCACTACTTTAAGGAAAAATAAAACCATTGGAGAGCAATTAGCTGTCCTCTGACTGTATATCCCACACAACTGCACCTCTTACAGGGTGAACTACTTCTGTTAAACACAAGCTGTCATCTGCTTGAGGGATCGGAGATTGAATGTTTGTGATGGCAAGGGGTGAAAAGAAACCCCATGGAGGCATTTGTCCATCCCACCAAAAGCTCTGTTTTCCTGTGAAGTGGCCCAACCAGGACCTGGCTGTTGCAAGTGATTTTATGGGTGACTTCATCAAACTTATTTCCCCAAACACCTTCTCAGCTACAATTTCCTCCCTCGAGAGAGTTTGACTTTTAATCTAGAGACCCATTGTTTTTCTCTCAGTTCCTGAATTGTGACTCTCTTTGCAAAACCAGTTTTGGCAGGCTCAGACAGAGGTTTGGCCCACCCCGAAGAGCCAAAAGGCTCTGTCACTGTCCCATAGCCGACACGAAGTATTTACCAAGTGGTGCCTTCTCATAAATAATCCTTTTCCTTTGTTTACTTTACACACTACTAAAAGCAAAGCATCCCAATAACACAGCCACTGGCAATACTTATGAATTATGAGAGAACCATTTGGTATCAGAGAGCACCAGAACAGAGGAAAGAAGGATGCTCTGCCCCTCATATACTGTGGGATTTTGATCCAATATGATCATATCACACAGAATACCCTCCCAGAAGGTCTCAGCAACAGTGAGAGAATGTAGTAGAAACCTTTGTTCCTAATCTGAATAAATACACACAGAAAAAACCCAACCAACTCCTTAACGAGAAGACTTTAACAGAAAAGAAAAAGAAAAAAAGTAGTTCTGTTACTTTCTTTTCCCCCTCATGTGTTCCACACAATTTATTGAGAAAGGTCTTGGAGACATGAATCAGTGATTGCAAATAAACAGGCTTGAACAGATATAGTCTGTCTTAGTTATTTCTTCTTTTTGGCCATTTGTTTTTGTTTTAAAGCAACGTAACAGTTTGCAATGGCAAACACGAGCCTGTCAGGGACATTCCATTGGGACTGAAAGACTGAGCACCCCTGCAGACATAGTATATTCTTCTTTCACTACTACTACTGAATTTTTTGAGATACTGATGACTTGTCCAGCAGCCTCAACCGTATCCAGATGTTATCAGGTTTTTGATATGATAATCTGGAGGACTCTGGAAAGTGCTGAGGTTCTGGGGAGAAGGAAAGTTTATTTTTGGTCTTATTATAAATTTAAACTTTGTGGATTTTTTTCCAGGCATCATCAGTTACCGGGTTCAAGTTGGGTAGCCCACTAGAAAGTTTCAGAAAAGCCTGAGAAAAAAGGCAAGTTTATCCCCTTTCCCCCCCCTCTTTTTTCCCACCCTGCCTTAAGAGCGTTGCTATCGGCAGGGTAGATTTAAATGAAATCTCAGACTGGCATCTTGCTGACCTCAGTCTCAGCTGGCTAAACCCTTGCACCACGGCCGTCCTTGGCATCTACCAGAGAGCAGACACCAATTCAGCTGCTTGATTACGAAACGGAGAATCTGGTATGAGGAACTAGATCCATTCCACTGTCTGGAGCTCTGTTTAAAGACAGCTTAATTTCTCTCTCTCCCTAAAACTTCATTGACAGAAGCAGACTTGATATGTCAATCAGGGCAGAACAACACCACAGAGGATACTGTGCCTGCAGGACTGCATACACCACACTGGAGAAGGAAATGCTACTGCTACCACCAGCTGATGCTTGTTTTAAAGGGACCTCCAAGTTTTAAACCACACACCAAAACGTCTCGTACCACTTCCCTATCAGGGAAAGAACCTTTTTTTCAGTTGCTTTTTAAAAATTAAGATAAAACATCAGAGCATCGCCAACGTCATGGTAATAAAGCCAAGTTACGAAACAGTTTAAACAGCTATTGGATGTCTCACTGCACTCACCTGTTACACAAACAGAGGTGGAACAAAACAAAAGTGAGTTCATTACCTGTACTCAAAACAATTTCATTGTCCTCTGTCTTCCCTGCAGTTACGGACTCACTGACAGGGTCCCCTTTTCGATTCAGTATCTTTGAAAAGCCACTTGAGAGAGAGGAGAAGATGCCGCGGATGAAGTAGCCCTGCTGCTCGGCGTCCAGCGAGCGCACGGCTTGCAGGAACGGCCTGGCATTGCTGCTCCCGGCGTGCGGCACGGGCTCGGACAGAGAGCGGCTGAAGGGAACCCGGAACGGCCTGGTCCTTGTCGGGAAGAGTGTCTCAGGTGGGTCTTCGTGGAGATCCTCAGCACTGGTAACATCCATGCTTGCAGAACTTCTGGAAAGACTTGGGTCACTGCATTCCCCTTTCAAACTGGAGGAGCCCTCTCTTTTGCTTACCCTCCAGGGAAGCCAAGGATGTGTCTGCCACCTGTACGCTCGGAGAGGTTTCTCTGAGTCAAAACTCATCTGTTTATTCAACTTCTTGCTTTTCATTCGGTGGTGCCAATGATAGTCCTTCAGGGCAGCTGTGCCAGCATCTTGCTCCGACAAAGATCTTCTGAAGGTCCTGGGAGAGAGACTGTGATGCTTTTTGAAAGCACTCATTTTCCACCCTTTGGATTCTGGCGCTTCACTTACACTCCTTGTTGCTTAGTAGTCACGTAGCTGTAGTTCCTCACTCACCGTTTTACATCCCCACTTACTTTGTTCATGGCTGTGAGTTGCAAAACAGCAGAGGTTCCTCCTGAAGCCCTTGAACACCAATCCCAGAACCAGGTATTCCTACATCTCCACGAGAAGGACGTGCCCTCACCTCCTGTTAGAAGGGCTTCTAACAGCACACGAAGCCTTGCTGAGCTTGCTGTCGCTTCCTGGGCTGTCACATCTCTGCACCAAGCTCTCAGGAAATGACTAAAAGAGCCCAGCCATGAAAACCCACAGTGCCGTTCTGTGCCAATGACGCTTCACTTTTTTCAGTCTACATTAAAGACTTGGTTAAAAAAAAAAAAAGGAATGCGAAAGTACTTTGCTCTAGAGACACAGCAACGTCTCAGAAAAGCATTGAAAAATTGCAGCACTCGACTAAGAGTCATGCACGTGTTCTTCAGTTAAGTAGCAAAGTATATTACGATATATAGTTAAGTATAAAGTTTCTATTTACTACAGGTATGTTGTATCACTTAAGAGTGCCTCAGAGCTGCCTTTTGGAGAAAGGTAACACAGGCAGATTCACCAGAAGCCGGTGCTGGAAGCACGAGACAGGAAAGCAAAGGGGAGGAACGGAGCAAGGAGAACGAACTCTGCAACTCAACGCAGTGAGAGTGTAAATGCACCGAAGGGAAATAAGTAAAGAGGAGGAGAGAAGGGACCGAGAGGGTGGGTGGGACTTCACCAAACACGGGTCAAAGGGAAGGGTTTGAGGCATGGCAAACAGAACAGCGCAGCAGGAAGATATTCCTTTTTCTCCTCCCCCTTTCTTCCCTTTTTAAACAACAGAATAGGGGATTAGTTTTTATAAATCTAGTTGCAATAAATGAGATGGAAAGAAATAGTCCTATCTGTTTAACCAAGAGGAAAAAACCCTCTTGCCTTCAGTACAATTTAAGAAACAGCTGACTGCTTTAAAATCTCATAAAGAAAATATCCGCTGGTGAACTAAGAACACGCTTGCCAAGTTTTAGACCAGAACACTTAAATCTCAAGTCTACTCAAATCCCTGAAAATAGGGGGTTTATAATGGAAACGCTGACAGACCCTTGGCAATAAAGTAACAATGAAAACTACTTCTCTGGTTAAATAAAATGATAATCTGCTCTGGCAGACCAATAAAGCTTAACTGACCCACTATGGGATCTTGCCTTTAAGCTAGGCTGCATTCATCAGCCAAAGTACATTCCTGACAGCTGCGGATGCAAAAACTTCCTTACTTATGTGTATATATGGGAAAGGGTATCACTGCTCCCTGGAACAGAGAGGGAATTACCCTAAAACCTCCATCAAATGACAAAATAACTTCTTTATTCAGTAGCAAGTTAGACTTTTCCATTAAAAACAGCAGAAGCAACTATCTAAAAATGACCATGTTTAAGAAGTCATAACAAATAACCCCAGAAACAGCACAGATACTGCAATGCAAATTCTGCATCAAATAATGACACTGCCTCTTGTGCTTCGTGGACATCGTGCTGCTCAGAACGTAAGTCTGGAACGACAACACGTACCTACACCACAACTCTGCTACAACTTCCATCCAGAGCAATGAAGACTCAAGGAAGCACAAGGAGCCGTGAACACAGAGATACTGGTACTCCCGTGAAAATAAGACACAGACTCCACCAGGAAAAAGGTAGCTGGCTTTTGTCTTCTGCTTCTTGATCCCCGGGGGCTGCTGATCACCTTTGGTTGCAGCCCATCTGGCCCCACAAACTCAGATGGGTTCTTTAAAGTAACTCCTGACTTGACCCTCATCTATTGCTGGTAGCTGTTCTGCCCCAAGGCCCTGGAGCCCATGTTTCCAAGACTGAGGCAAAGCCAGCAGCATTGAGAACCCCAGTTTTAACCGGGTCTGCTGTTACTGGGTCTCCCACCCCTTCCAGCGATGGGTCCTCCTTCTCCTTGTTGAGCCTTTTGCTGCTACTGTGGCAGCAGTGCTTTGGCCAAATGCCTTGAATTGGGCAGTCTGGTAAAGCAGGCTTTACGGAACCTCAGGAGCAAGGATGAACGAGTCCAACGGATGACGATGTGGTTCGCTCCAGCGGCGCAAGCCATAATCAGCAGGGAAAGCTGAGAAGGCGAGGTAGGCTTCTGGTCAGCCCTGCGAGCCGTGTTTGCACAAGCTTCCGCTACCACACTGACATCTCCTTTTGGGCTGGGAGCACAGAAGGGCAGGAGAGGACAGAAAGCGCAGGCAGACGGTGCAGTAGCTGAAGCCCTCCTGGGTGTGCTTGCTGTGGAGTTCTAGTGTGCTTCGTAACTCCTGCCGATCTCTGCCAGGCTGGGCACCCGCACAGACCCTGCTCTTGAAACAGCCCTTGGAGAGCACTTACCTGCCCTGTCGGAGCACTTGGTACCTCTGAGGAGTGACTCAGCTCGGGTAACGTGACCCCAGCTGCACCAAGGCAGGGAATCAGCACAACAGCACTCTGGACAGGACGGAACTTTAGGCAAGACACTGCTCTCTGCATGAGGACACAGATGATCACTGGGATTCTCCCCTCCTTTTTCATCACCTGAGTGTACAGAGAGATCTCTCCATCCCCTTCCCATGCAGCTGGCATTACACTGATCACTGACTCACACAGAGCACCCCTTTCAGCCAGGGAACACACAGAAAGATTAACCACGTCTCAAGTTACGGCACGAAGCAACGTGCAAAACCAGTTATGGGTTAACTGCTACTCAAAACTGTTTTTATTGGTGTGGCCAGGGGTTGGACCACAGCTCTGTACAGACCTAACAATACAGAGAAAGGCTTCAATAAGCACTCTGCGTGAAGCCCAAGAACATCAAAGTCACAGTTTAGTTTAAGTTTGAATAATATTGAGGGGGGTTTTTACTTTTTTTTTCCTTCTGATTTCACTTTTTATTTCATGTTACCACCGCTTAGACGACCACATTTCGTGATCAAAGAAAAGTTACCATTGGCCCAGCTGAGGTTTCACAGTGCACTCTACAGAGGGTAAAAGGGTCTTTCTCAAAGTGCTTCTAAAAGGGCAGACAAGGTTTACATGTTTATTAACACAAAACCACTGATACACAAGTTTGCTTAGTCTACCAATAAGACAATTCTTTTAAATAGCTAACTCAAAAATTTTGGTCTGGGCTTCGAGTCAAACTGATCTCTCTCTTCCTTATACATATCGTCAGTAGCAACGATGTTGTCCAAAAAACCCCTTTTTCTACGCTAATCCGATGCCACTGAGTTAACACTGGTCTCAAGTGGCTCCAGCATTTCTTGTGTCCACAGAACACACAGGCGAGTTATTCAGAAGGCAGAACTCTTCCCTTGATCTGCTGTCCAGTTACTCAGGCTCCAGTCCAGTCCTTCCAGAGCAGCAGTTTATCCTGGGAAGCATTTACAGAGTCTCAGTATCACAAAGAGATCAGCTTACAGCAGCGACTGCCACTGTATCAGTGATGTGAGATCCCCAGCCCTGCCGAGCCACCCACGCAGCTGTCAGCAGGTAAAATAATGTCAGGGGAAGAAATGAGTTTGTCAATTAAGCTGAGAAAATGTGAAATCTTTTCACTCTTGTTTTTAATACCGACTGCCTACAAACGTGATCCTCCACTAGCAAACCTTCCTCAGTTTTTTTTTTTTTTTGGTAGTGTTTGCAGTTCATTGTGCCAAATCATTCATTTAGCTTTTCAGAAAATTACTATTTTCTTCCTAACAATCCAGCCACTTAATCACCACATTTGACATGTTTAACAGCATATATTTCACTGCTCCTAGATATTGGCGTAATTTATGCACAAAATGCAGATTTGCTACATTGGAACGTAACTGTATTTCAGCTTTAAGACTGTATTGGGAAAACAATCGTTCCCAACTTTATAACATTTCACAGAAAATATACACAAGCAGCCTTGCATTTGCACCGAGCATATGAAGATAAATCCTTGGCAAGGGCCTCCTGTGCGGGAAGTCCGCTCTCCACCACTCAGCTCTCCAGAAGAACTACCCAGCTCCGCTGCACGGAGCTTCAGCAATTTCTCAGAGCACGCTGTTTGATAAATACTACCAGCCAATTAAAAAAGTAAAAAAGCAATACCACGGAAAACCCCAAATGCACCATTGCCAAGCAGCTGGAAGGAGGAGAACCTGGCTCTGATGTTAAAAATGAATGTTTAATGCTTGCTCGCTCTCTGAAAGCTGTCTAGTGCTTGAGTAAAGGCACTATAAAGCGTGAAACTTGAGTTCATAGCTTATATTGTAAAAAAGGATGAACTGCACTCTCCCTTGACTGAACTGCTCCATTCTAAATTAGTTTTGGACCAAACAAACTTACCAGCTTCTCATTTTTAAAATTTTTTACCAAGAAATGGAGGGAAAATGGGGAAAGAAGAGAGTTAAAGAAAAAAAACAAAACCAAAATGCCACACAACCACCAACATTCATTCACCACCCTGAACATTTATTCACCACACTTGGGTTTTCAACCAAGTTCTCCCTTCTAACTGAGAAAATCAGCAGGCTAAACACATACCACTTCTGAGAAGATCCCAGCTCAAGCCCCCAGCAACCAGCCATCAAATGAGCTTTAACCTGTAGAAAAGTGAATCAAATTGCACCCTGTATCCTCCCCAGAGAAACCAGAAGGAATGCAGAGGGTCAGGGATCCTGGATTTAGCAGTCTAGCTCCCCTCAGCTCTTTTCCCATTTCAAACTAGCCCGATGCTCAGTGCACTGGAACAGCTCATGGAGGAGTAATCAATATATAAAGCAGAAATGAACACAAAAGTTTTCCAATTGACCCAACTCAACACGTAGTTAAATAGCACAGAAGATGAAAGATCTTTCCTTCCCTTTAAATTAGAGACTTTTCAAAATATTAAGTTTTGTTTATGCAAGGCTAAGTAATTAATGACCTAACATCCCCTTCCCATCTCCTATCACCAAGATGCATCTGTTTCCCCCTGCAACATTTCCTGCAGGTGGATATGACTTTTCCTCAGCTCAGCGCAGACCAGTGCACCTGACTTACTCGACCTCTTAATATTTAGTGTTAATTAATATTTATAAGTTACACAGAGGACGAATGAAACGGCACCTTAGAAATTACTGCATTTGGGATTAGGGTGACTGGAAGAGCAAGGCTTGGAGCTGGCACGGCTGGAAGCCAGAGATCCCTTACTGAGCCCAGACTAGAGCTCCTGAAAGCAAAGCTGCCACGTGTGCCCCTCACAAGCCTGGAGCTGGCAGAGCCTCCCAGTGACCACACTGCAAGCTCACCTGTCCCAGATAAATCAGGATATGCTGTTTCCACTACCACTATGCTGAGACTGAAGTGCCTCTGAGCAAGCTAAATGGTGATAGCAGAGCATTTAAATGCCACAGAGCACTTCAATTCCCTCACCTAACTTTCGGTGCCAAGGCAGGCTGTACCTGCTGTCCCTGCCCCGCGATTCCCAGCCCAACCTGTCGTTACAGCCACAGCTGCAGCCAGGCAGCCTGACTCGGCTCTGCTTTTGCCATGGTCTAGTTTCTGCAGGCAGGTACTCAAAACTCTGCAAGGTGCACAAGAATTTCCTCCTGAATATGAGGAAGAACTTCTTTATTGTGCAGTGACCACACACTGGGAGAGATTGTCCAGAGAGGTTGTGGAGTCTCCCTCACTGGAGATAGCCCAGACCTGTCTGGATGCAATCCTCTGCTCTGCCCTCTGGGATGACCCTGCTTGAGCAGGAAGGTGGGACCAGATGACCCGCTGTGCTCCCTTCCAACCTGACTCATTCAGCGATTCTGTGATTCCTGCTCTCTCCTTCCTGGGCAAAACTGCTACAATTTCTCTGCTGATACAAATGCCCCACGTGAAAGTCTCCTGGTTTCATTTTTCCATGCTGTTCCTGTGATCTGCAAGAGAAGCTGCTACAGCCCTGTCAACTGAGCAGAGCAGAGAGAGATAATATAAATTTATGAGATGCTGGGCTTTGGATGGATGCCAGGAAATGTTAGCAAGAAAATCCCATTTCAGTACATCGCGAATAAACCTGCAGAACAGCGATGCCAGGTTTTAATTTCACTAGCAATCTTTTGTTGTTGTTGTTGACAACCAAACACAGCTCGTGCCAAGTTTCAAGGGCCATAAAAACGTACATTTAGGAGCCAGCCAGGCACACGCAGCGGCTGAGCCCACACACAGCTGCGAGCCACGCCAGCCAGCCAAGGGTTTTAGCAACACGCGCTGGTGCAAATAAATAAATGCACGGCCTGGAGGTAAACACTCCGGCAACTGCTCTGCGGCACGGAAAGGCCTCGCAGCAAAATGACCCGCGTGGAGCGAGCGGCGGCACTCGCCCCAGAAATTTGGAGAGATTTAGGGATTTCTGTGGGGAAGGCAAGCCCTCGGCCCCGGCCTGCGACACAGCTGCCCCCACAGGTCTGGCTCCTCCGCGGCCTTAACACCGAGCTGTGAAGCCACTGACACACGCAGGGAGCTCCGGCCGGCAGGAAACCCTCTGCAGCCGCAGATCACCAACCTGAGCCCCTGAGGAAGGGCAGCTGCACTGACCTACCTCATTGTCAGCTTCTGCAACTCTACAAATAAATCAGTATGTTTATATAAATATAAAAACTCTTGACTACACAGAGAAAAAAGCCCTTATGCCCAGTCTGACACGCATTTCTTCACGATTACAGGGTGGGCTTAGTACCATCAGAAATATCACACACAAGCTGCTCACTTTGGTTTTTAACAGCCTTGTTTTTCAGCAGGCAGAATTAACTTCCAATCACCCCTCTTCATTCCCGACTGAAGTGTTTGGGAGTTTTGTGGAGAGAGTGGGGGAAAAAAAAATCATTACTGTGCAATCTTAAAGCAAGGGTTTTACCAGCAAAACACAGTTTTATTGCTAGATGCAATCCCTGTGTTCATCAAACCAACTGCAGCTTAAAATACTAAGAGAGGAAATACAGTTATACTATATAGACAACCTAATGGACAAACATCCCAAAAATGGGCTTGGTAACTCAACTTAATGGATAAACATCCTCAAAATGGTCTTGGTAACTATGCCCAAACAGCAGGTGCATTCATTCGAACTTTCCAGCCTTTATTTTTATGTAACTAGAAAGGAACATTTCCTCACTGCAGACTGCTGCAAAAATAAGACCTACCAACTCTCCACCAAGGATGGTAGGAGCTGGGTTTATCATTTCATTCTGTATATTTTTTAATTAGTTGCTGTAACTGTTATTTTATTCCTCTTATTTTGTTTATAATTTATTTATTATCTTATTTTATGCTTTTTTAAGAGTGAATAAACTATCTTTATATCAACAACTCTTTCACACAATACTAGTTTTGTAAATAAATTTTAAAATGTAAATATATTTTAAAAGCTTCTCAAACACTGGAATTACCACTGTAAAGCCAACTAGCAGCAAAAGATAACCACCAGCTAACTCACAACAATCTTCAAAATCACTGGGGAGTGTGCTCTTACAGTGTACATAAGTAAAGAACTTTAGCAACGTGCATAATTAAAGTCCTGCATTTATCATCTAAACACCACCAGTAATAGAAATACTCTGTCTGCTGTGACAACCTTTCAGATCCAATCCAACCACGAGCCCAAAACTGCCCAGTGCACCACTAAGCCATGTCCCTAGACAGCTTTAAAGCATTAGCCACGGACACGGGCACTGAGAGCTGGGCACACAACAACACACAAGGAAGAATTTACAGATCCAGAATTATTTTAGGCTCTGAATTTAGGTAGGGAAATTCCTTGAGCTGGATGAGAACTATCCTAACACCCACCTTGCAGCCCCATCAGAATGTTGCGTTAACATCAGCAAATTAAAGCGCAACAACCGACAACAATTCAGCGACATCTGAAATTTAAGATTAAACCTTCATCTAAATGGAGAAATAAACTCCAGAGAGGAAAGATGAAACATCCTGGTATCTCAAAATGCCAAAAGTCTGAAATTAAAACACTTAGGGGTAGCACGGAGAAAGGGTCTGTGAAAAATGCCAGGTGCTGTAACACTGGTACACCCTGCACAGAGAAAGTAGTAAAAGAAACAACCGAAAGAGAAGGGGAAAAAGAGAGATAGGGTGTTGCATGAAGGCCTTGTTGCCTTTGTAAAATCATGGCTCGGGCCTGTTACTTCAGCTAAGTAGAAGAGGACTGTGGGAAAGAGACACAGCTGAATGAGGGGGAGAAAAACATGCTGCGTGACCATCGAGTGCTCACATCATGGTGTATGGTGGTTGGCTGAATTACGTTTGTTGAGCCTTAAAACTATGTAAACAGATAACCGGCTAACTGCTTAAAAAGGCCGGGTTTCTGTAATAAAGGGGCTCTCCTTTGCACCTGCCTGGGGACTCCGCGTCGCTCGTTATTGCAACAATGTCGGGGGGGGAGAAAAAAGAGCATTTTTAAAACGCAAATGACCTTCTAAGCAGCAGAGTTTTCTCTCCACAGGTTGCCTGTCAGGAACAGCCTTGAATCAGTGCAGAAGCCCCAGGTCAGGGCCAGCGACGAAGCGCTGAAATGAAGATGTACCTTCCGCCAGCCCGGGCCTGCTGCGAGCCCGGCGCCAGGCCTGCAGCAGAGTGCAGCGCTGGCCACGGCGTGCAGAGCCAAGGGACGGAGCAAGGTGACCTGCAGGCACCGAAACAGCACAAGGCTCGGGGACAGAAGGGAGCACGCCCTCTTTGACTAAACCTCTGTGTGCTCGCAGTTTAAAGAACGATTAAAGGTGTCCAGAGCAGGACACTGCTCGTGATGCACCGCGCGATGGCTGAGAGATGGACCTGTCTGTCCTAACGCTGAGCCCGGCCTGGGAATCCAGCTGTACAGAAAGAGTCTCTCCCCAAAAGGGAAAGATAGAGAATAATTTCAACCTTTGAAGAGAGAGGAAGGAGGGAGGAAGAGAAAGAAGGTAATTTCTCTTTCAGAGACTGTTTAAGGAACTAATTTGTGACACGTGTGCACACACTTCCTCGCTACAGGACAAAACAAAGAAGTGGACGCTGTGAAAAAGGATTTGCAAGAAGCACAAGTCATTGCACCCCAGGCAGGGTCCCCAGCCACCAAAGCCATCCTGAGGACTGCTGCAGGTGTCAGCTGCACGGGGAGCCCCGTCCTCCACCAAGCCACGCACAACCACTTAGTCTCTTTTGTGTCTTTTAATTCATTATTATGGTACCAGAGATCACTTCTGTTTCAGGTTCCGAAAGGACTGGTTTTGTTTCATGAGGTGTGAACACCAGATGACCAGAACTGCCTCTCTCTCTGAGGTCAGTCCTTCTCAAACGGAGCACAGTCCCACCTGTAAGCCTGTGCAAGCAGCACTTCCAGTAGGCAGCCACTGTTCAGCAATCTCTTTAAAAAAAAAAAATAAATTCTCAATTATTTTCATTGCAAAAAATGTTAACCAAAAGGTTTAACAGAACCGTGAAAAAAAGAAAGGAAACAAACCCCCCAGAACGCATGCTCTTGCTTAGAGCAAAATCCTCTCAAGTTGACATTTCTGAAATGCCTTTTTTTTTTTGTTTTCTCACTTCATCGGTAAAAGGGAAAATGAGCTGATATTTGCTATTTTTACCTTAACCACACTAGCACTGTTAGTAAACCGTGCTCCATCCTCACCAAGCAGCATGGAACTGCTGTGAACAATAAAGTCTGACTTTGAAATTGCACCGTGAAGTCTCAAACCAACCTGCCAACAAGTCCAGAATATTTGCTCTAAATATAAAACACAAAGGCACTCTGGGTTTTATAAAGACACAGGCAACCACCAGAGTTAGACTAAATTAATGAGCTTGTGTATTCCAATTCCAACAGACAGGACAGCACCCGTCTGGCTTCACTTAGGAACTTGCTATAATCTCTGCCTTATAAAAAGGTTTTTACACATATGAAACACTCATATACCAGTGAGACATAAAATCAGGATGTAATCAAATCTCCACAGTTTTATGTACAAATCCCTCGGGACTTCAAGCTGCAAAACCAAACGTGAATAATTGCATCTATTTTCTAATAGAGACCATGTGCTCTGGGACACGAGCACACAAGTTTTCAAGGGCTCTGCGTAATATTTTCAGAGGTATTTCTACTTCAAATAAGCAATCCAGTTAAGCGGAGATAAACACGCACACACATCGGTGACCTTGTTTAAACAACGCACCAATCACTGTGATAAATCTGGTTGCCAAATCTAAATATAGACTTTCAGGAAAAAACAATGGAGTTTGAGTAGAAGAGGCCTTCTCCTATTTACTGTTTACCTAATTATCCAAATGAATGTGCAGCTTGGCCTCTCTCCCCTTTTCGAGCAGCACGACCACTTTCCCACTGGGAGCCAAGAGAGCTCTGGCTGTTACTGGAATCGCAGCATGATCCGGCACATTTGATGCTCCGAGTGCACTTGGTGCAATTTCAAAGCTTGTCTCACAGTTTGGGTATGTGCACAACTCTGCTTCCCCCAGACAGCCCCATGCCTGACCCAAGGCAGATAGGCACCGCAGGACTGAGTCACTGCTACAGAAACAGGCTTTTTCTAAAAATAAATAAAAAATTAAAATTTTTTTCAAATGAAGGCATGGGGGGAGGGAGAAAAATCCCATTCAAAATCCACTCTAGGTTTCCAACTTCGGGTGCCCAAGCAGGAAATGAAGGGAGGAGGGAGCACGGGGCAAAAGGAGGAGGAGAAAGTTCTTCTATTCAGGGTTATATTTTTAGACTATTACTAATTTTGTTTTGTCACTGTGCTACAGAAGCTAACCCTGTGTGAATTAATGCAGCATTATCCTTTCTAATTTTTGCTAAGTCCAGGCTGCAGTCTTAAACCTAATCTCCTTACGTGGGACATGGCAGGGCATTCGCTCCCCCTGCCCTGCTGTGGCTCCTATCTTCCCACCAGATATTCGTGCCTGTAGCATGCATCCAGCCATGTATTCTCTCTCTTCTCTCCCAAAGCATGTGGAAAACAAGGAGAATTCCCCCCTTCTGTGCTTGGAAACAAAATCTACGCACTGAGGGCACCGAACCTGAAATCCTGATTTGTTGTGAAGAGCACCAAGATCATGGGATTTATACCCACAACATACGGGAAGGAACACCGCCGAAATGCTTTCCCCTCTTGCTAAAAATACTCGCATCTTAAAGCGTCTCTGCCCTCCTCGATCTATGGATATTTATAAGCCAAATTTTGCTGGGCAGGCTGAGGCTAGAGGAGAGAAATCTGTGCCCTCTCTGCCCTGCTCTATTTTAGTCCGTAACAGTTACGCATCCCATTTACTCTTATTGTTTCAAAGCAACTTAGTTTTAACTTGTATTTTTTTTAACAAGTTGCTCTCCCCAGCTGTCATTATGAGGGTTATTGTCAAACTATTTTTTTATTTCCTTTCTGCATGTTTGCACAGCACAGGCCCAACCCATTTGCGACTTCCCTCCCTAGATGCAAGTTGCCACGCATAGATCAATTACACAGAAATACAATGACTTACAGTAAAGAAATCATTTGGGAAAAAACAAACATATGGACCTCAACTTATTTATAAATATCTTCAAAAAGGAGCCTGGAAACATCCCACCCCAGGCTGGCGGTGCTCAAGGCAGAAGTGGTGGGGAGTGCCAAGGGAAGAGGCAGACAGACAAGGATTTTATTTTTTGTCTTAATGAAGTTTTGTTTTCTTCTTTCCAGAAAAACAAGAAAGGCCAGGAAATCCTCAGAATCTGGCATTCCCAACACCACCTCGTTAGATGAACACAAGGTCCTCGCTTCCCGTTCCCTCCTCGCTTCAGAGCAAGCGAGGACGGAGCAGGACAATGCCAACGTCAGGAATGCTACAGAGAAAAAGCCCTGCAAGCCAACCCTGTGCAAAACTGGAGTTATTCTATTTACTTCTATTCCATACTAATGCATCCAGGTTTTTTTAACTAGGAAAACCCAGGTCAGGTCTTGGAGTCACTAAAGCTCCTCCTACACTTCTCATCTCTGGACCAAAGATTAACTGGCCAAGCCTCCTGCAAAATAGTCTCTTATCTGACCATCAGCAGCCAGAAGAGTTTTGGCGTTGAGATGGTTAAACAGGAAGGAAGGATGAAAGGAAAAGATCCCAAAGCTCAGAACAACTCTCTCTCCACTTGCAACCCCGATGGAGGGGAAAGGAGGGGACACAGGGACCCAGTTAGTGCTTCTCCTGCCCACACCATGCACGGAAAATCAGGAAAGGTGATGGAACACACAGAAAAATCTCCTTTCCAACCCATGCCTTGGGCTCTGGCTTTGGAGCAGCTGTGCCCTCCTGCATCCCAGCCAGAGTGCCAGGCACAAACAGCTTTAGACTAAAAGGTGCTGGTGCTTGGGACTGACACACAATTTTGAGACCCATGAGAAGCTGCTGTGGTTTTAGCATCATGCAGCTGGCATGCATGTCCAGCAACAGGGGCCAGAACTCACCTCCCTGTACAAACACACCTTTAGGGACAACTGAAACCAAAACAAAATCAAGTTCTTCCTGTCTGAAAAGCTGTCAAGCATATCAAGTCCTTCTTTTACCTTCTTGACTGTCTAGAAAACTGACAGAAGAAAACTGATTATTACTCTGGAACAAACTGTAGAAGAAGACAAAAAAAGGGGGGTAAATCTGAGTTTATCTCCTTAAAATATAAACCCCTCAAGGAATATAATTTGCTGCAATTAAATACAAAAAGCCAGTCCTCAAAATAAGCCTTAACAAAACACCTTGAGAGTTTAATAAGTTGTGGTTTGGTTTGGGGGATTTTTCAGTGCATCTGTTAATGCATTTACCTGGCCTGTCAAACATACTCCTGAAGTTCTCACACCAGATGAACACAGGAGCCAGAACAGAAAGTGGGCAAGGCAGTCTGGGATCCCTGAGAGAACCGTTTCAATAAAGAGGTTTTGAATATTTAATTATTAAACTAGAAAGAAGTCTCAGGTTTCAGCTTGTATCACATGAAACTTCGCTGAACTTATATTCACAAAGAGCAGGTTTAGATGAGATATTAGGAAGAAATTCCTCCCTGGGAGGGAGGGCAGGCCCTGGCACAGGGTGCCCAGAGAAGCTGGGGCTGCCCCTGGATCCCTGGAAGTGTCCAAGGCCAGGCTGGACGGGGCTTGGAGCAACCTGGGATAGTGGGAGGTGTTCTGCCCACGGCAGGAGTGGAACAAGATGAGCTTTAAGGTCCTTCCAACCCAAACCTTCTGGGATTCTATCATAAATTCATCCACCAGACACAGCAAGGTCACCATGGGAAGCTGCGCACCTGCCATCTAACTGTTGGATTCAGATTCTCACAGATGAGCAAGAAAACACTGATACCAAAGTGCTTGAGAAGAGCTGGTAATGCTACAGATATTTACTGCCCTACAGTAAATACACAGTTGCTTTTACACTTAAAAAAATTTAGTTGTTGATATGTAAAATAACCCTTATACAGTCTTTAGATAGAAAGAGTTACCTTAACAAGCTCTCTTTTGAGTCTGCATTTCAAGCCTTTCCTTTCTGGATCACTAAAGATTAGATACAGGCTGTATTTCTGATGCACAGAAGGCATGAGCTCTTCTTTCTCTATTTTGCTATTTTCTTTGCTCCCCATCATCCACAGATGATGTTCCCCAAGCAGCTGAGAAGTGGAATGCTCTGCTCCCAGAGCCAACAGCATGAGTCACTGTGCACTCACAAGACAGGGTACAAGATCTCCCAACACTTTCCCCCCAAACCCCAACCACTTCGCAAACCTTCACTGTGCCTAAATTAAAACAGCTTTTGTTATCAAGTGAATAAAAATTCACATTTCCTGCCAAGCCACTAAACCACATTTAAAGGGTAGAACGTGCACCCAATTTAGCATTTCTTAGTGGTTTAGGTGGAAATTCAGATATGCAGAGACTGACTGTGCAAAGCTGCAATGGTCATCTTGACAGAAGGGGGATAATTAAGTCTGTGAAGTCCAGAGAGAATCAACTCGACATCTGCTGGATCTCAGAAGTACAGGCAAAGGCCAGGAAATCCAAAACCCACTGCTCCCATCGGGCTGTTGTACCCTGCAGGAGCTCTGGCTGTGAGCTGACCTTGTAGGAGCACTTTGCTGTTCTGAGCTGTTTAAAACCTTTCACTTTGGTGCTTGTGGTTTTACAGTTCCACAGTTTCAAGTGTCTCATCAAAGGAACCTGTAAGCAAAGGTGGGAGGACACAAATACCTCTTAAACTGGCTTTGTTAACTAATCAGTCTTCAGTGGAATTTGAAGTCTGCAAAAAGTTTTCCAGAAATAGCGCATGATTTATGCAGAGATGATTGCACATCAATTTCTTATTCAGAATCTTTGTCACATTCACTGGGAAAAAAGTTGGGTTTATTTCTGTCCTTCATTCTTCTACCCTACTGGGTTCTTTCAGTTACTTTTCCCTCTCACTCGCCTCTGCTCTTCCCATGCAACAACTATCAAACACAGCCAATAAATGGATTAAATCACACAAGCTTTCCTGTTATAGTCACTGTACTTTTCACAGCTGAACAGTCCATATCCATTCCATTCCCATTTACAGGGATTGATCCCTGAATTGAAGAGGAGAGTTCATCCACCTGCACCTCTGCTTTCAGTCTATTTTTGAAACTCCTTCTTATAACTAGACTATCAAATGAATCACAGTTCAGTAGATTCAATAATGCAAAAAATTTCTATTCCAACACCAACTTACATTTTCTCTTTTTAAAGCTGGCAATAAGAGAATATTAAAATAGAAGTTGCAGCTCTTTTATCATTAAGATCTCTAGATTTTGTACTACATAGATATTACGGGAACTTCTGAATGAACCAGAAGGTGGCAATTTCTGGGTAATCCCATCAAAGCCAGAAAAAGGCAGGGGCAAGGGAAATCACTGCTCTCACATTCTTTTCCCATTATTAAGTGCAATACAATTAAATGCAAGGGTTCCTTGTAAAACAGCTGAAGCCAATCACCACAAACTACACCACAGGTTAAATTAGGCAGAAGTTATGCAGCAATACAAGAGGATAGTGACACACAACACAATGTCTCGCCAAGGGATGAATAAATGGGCATTTAAAGCTCAGAAACTTGGAGCCAGAAACGAGAGGGGAAACAAGACAGAGAGGAAGGGCAAGGGAAGAGAAGGAAGAAACGTGTTCATTATCTCAAGAGCTTAACTCCAGAGATTCCAGAAGGAGTAAAGAAGCAGCAGAGAGTTTCCAGTGCAGCAGCTTCTGCCACAGACAGGTCCAATGCTGCCATTACCTCGCCATACACACTTGACGACTGATGTGCAGCTCTGGAAATCTGACAGGTAGAAAGCTGCAATTTAGCAAGAACAGTTATTTAAAGCACTTACTCGGGGAAAAGCTGAATTTAGCTCAAAGAAGAGCTGGCTGCTGCCTGTGATTGCCCCAGATAGTACCTGGCCACAGCAAAAGTTTCACACAGGGACTTTTAAAACTTTAAAATCTACAGGCATAAGCAGGAAATTAATGTTTGTATTTTTTCTGGCTAGCCTAATTATAACTTTCAGCCCCAGAGTTACTTCCAGTATTCACAAAACCCAGTTTAAACTCACTCTTCCTACTACCTAAGCTATCATCTAATTTGTTATCTCCTCTCAGGCCCTACTCAAACTGAAACTGGAAACCTCATTTTCAAAACTAATTCTCTTACTGTTATCTGATAACAACCCTTGGGATTACAAATTTAATCACAATAATAACAAATGCAATGACATGTGAACCCGGATACTTCCAGCGTTTACACCAGCAGCAATAATTAGTGTTTTGTCGTGTCAGAAAGTGACTGCAGATTTACCTCCACAAGGAAAGTGACTGGAAGAATACAAGTAGCTTCCTTGCAGTCCCTTACTGAAGAGAGATACAAGAATAGGAATAAGGTTACTTTTAATATAATGTACCTTCAGAGGCCATACAATTTATTGACAAAGTGATTAAGATTTTTGCTTTTGAGAGGCTAAAATGTTTTCATTATTTAAAAAAAAAAATCAAAAGAAAATACATACCAAGTCCCCAGCAAACAGAAATACGAATTTACTAAATTTTTTTACTTTACGTGGCTCAATTTCCTCTCCCTCCTGCAATTATCTGTCTGCAGAGGAAATAGCACACAACGTTCTGTGCCTGGCTAGGAGGAGGTTCATAAGAACAATGAATATACAAGGTAATATCATGTTATTTTTAAACAGCTTTTTTTTTCTTTCTTGTTTTGTTGGGGTTTTTTTTTTCAAAGAATATTAAAAGCCTTTCTGCAGACAGGATTCTGATGGCTCCACGACAGAAGAATGCAGCACTGCTAAATGCAAGACAGGTTTAGAATATTTCTGACACCTGTGCTCTGCAGCACTGCCACTAAACGAGATGCTTTTCTTGGTAAATATGTTCTATAACATGCTCACTTGAACGGGCAGCAGAAATGTCACTGCACTCAGGTGATTAAATCCATACTGAAACTCCCTCAGCCATGGGTCCTGATACGACAGCTCAGGGGCTACCACCCTGCTCTGTATAAAGGTAAAGGTTCCTGAGGTCTCATCCGCAGCACTCAGGCAGAAGATATTCCTGATGCTTCAATAAAATTACCCGAGATCCCTGTTACTACCATTATTTACCTGCCAACAGACAGCAGTGTAAAGATGGCTGTTGCTTTTCTGCTATTTGAGAGCTTTGATGTGACAACTTGAAAGCTCATTTAACAGCTTCTCGCATCCACTGTCACCCTGCAGAACCCCCGGGCGATACGGCAGCATCATCTGCGGTGATGCAGCTGAAATAAGGGGTGTCACACTTAGAGAACAAAGGATACTGCTTAGCTGAGTCCTTCTCATTAAGTTTTTGTCGCTTTGCTCTTCTCTAACGTGTTGAGTTTTCCATCCAGCTTGTATTTTTGTATTTTATAAGACAAACAGCGTTCAGGAACAACCAGTTTCAGTTGACTTGAATGTCTCTTCAGGTCTCTTCATGGCTCAAGCTTATTTCAGTTTATCCCAAACCCAAAAAATGGTTTGCATTTTCTCTGCAGCTGTATATCAGCAGACAGGCAAATTAAAGAGTATTTAAAAGTAGCAGAGATCTCAGGAGAGGAAAGATAAATCCAGCAGCATTTGTTAGGCTGCCAAAACGCCATTTGCCAACTTTGACCATGACATTTTATAACCTTTTTGTTTTAAATAAAGATCAAAACCTTAGGATGTTCAGTTTCACCACTACTTCATGAAGTGCTCACAAGTTCTCTGGCATAACCAACCTTAAACATATTTATACATTAACAGGAGTCAATAAAAATATTATATTAAAATATTACATTCTATAGGGGTCACTAAAAAACCTACTGTCTCAAAGTATGTGGAATATAAATCCTGCTGAAATAGTATCTGACCACATCTGTTCTTATACAAAAGTCACCACTTAGAAGTCCCTTTTAAAGTCTGATGTTTCATGTAGCTCATTAACCCTGCAATCTCTGAAAGCTGCTGTAAGCTGTTGGTGGCTAATCAAATGCATAAATTTGGACCACACAAACCTATGATCATTTTCAGATCTCCTTCAAGTAAATCTCTCCCTAGCAACTACGAATGGAAGAAAACGTTACTTTCTAATGACATGAGAAGTGTTAAATAAAGAAGAACGGTCATCAAAGACTCTACTTAGTAAAGACAAAATCAGCCTCTTTTACAGCAGACTTTTTCTGCCAAAATTACATGTGACAACACAGACTAAGGTGGAGATCTTTACTTTTGCTGCTCCCCATCCTATAAACACTGGAAAATAAATACTGTAAGTGTCCTTTGTGCTTCTTTATAATGTTTCCTTCCTGTGCCATTGCTTTTTCCATCTGACTGCTAACTGCAGTGTTCCTTTTATCCATGGAGACCTGGGCAGCAGGCTGGGATTACGGAAACGAGGTCTCAGCACCCAACCTCCCCCAAATGCAGAAACCAGGCTGGCTTCAAGCACAGGCTTTCCCTGGGGCAGAACGAGTGCCTGTATTTACACACCCTGTCCGAGTGCTTTTTCAGTGGGTACACTTGTTCCAGGATCACATTCCCTTCATCCCATTCTCCCAGCATCCTCAACTTCCTAACATCCTCCAGGCATTTAAAAAAACCCACTTAACACACCTCCCCACAGTGTAAATAATGAGATTTAAGGAAAAAAAAAACCAAAATAACACAGCTCTCCAGGGGTTCTGAAATCATGCTGAAAGTTATCAAAGCCAAGGCTATTTCATGTTGCCCTTCTGGCTGTGTTTCCCTCAACAAAGAATTGTGCTTTCAACCATTGATGGACTAAAACTTCTCTGAAGAAACGTACACGAGGTAAATGTGTGCTCTAATCACTTAATATCTGCTAGACTTGCCTGTAAAAAAAACCCTCTATGTTAATTCTCCGACTGATTTTTTCTTTAAGTGAAATTTCAACTAGAATAATTCCCATTATCCTTATCTCTGAGCCTAGAAGAGACCTGGAGAGAGACTTTTGACAAGGGCATGCAGTGACAGGACAAGGGGGAATGGCTTCACAGCGTCAGAGGGCAGGGTCAGATTAGGTATTGGGAAGAAATTCTGCCCTGTGAGGGTGGTGAGGCCCTGGCACAGGGTGCCCAGAGAAGCTGTGGGTGCCCCATCCCCAGAAGTGTTCAGGGTCAGGTTGGAGGGGACTTGGAGCAACCTGGTCTAGTGGAAGGCGTCCCTGCCCACGGCAGGGAGGTTGGAATGAGATGATCTTTAAGGTCCCTCTCAACCAAACCATTCCGTGATTCTATGACATTTATTTTCACTCAGCTTCTTTTTCTAAAGACTGGTTAATTTGCCCAAAGTCCCAAGCTATTTCTAGAGAGATCAAGGAGATCTCCTCTACAGTTTCCTGTATTTGTCACACCACATCTGTCACAAAGCAATCAAGGAGATTACTCTGTTCCAAGTTACAGCTCCATTTTTCCTAAAGGCAGAAATTCATGGATTCTGAGAAGCCCTGAGTGAGTAAGGAGAGACCAGTAAGTTTGGGCTAGAAGGGAATAGCAACAAGACCTCCTTCCCAGCAAAGGGCAACACAATACTTGGCACGTCCAGTCCGTAACTTCCACACGAGAGAAGTGCTTGTGCCTGAAGTGCCCCCTCCACAAGCACGCTCTCAGCTGCAGCCCTGGCAGAGATGGGCAGCAGCCAATAACTCACACGAAAGTCCTAATTTCCAAGAACAACTTTTCATTAAAATTCACACACTGATAAAATTGGCACTTGGATAAACTTTACCGCACGTGGCTCAGGTTGTGTCCTCCTATCCTTATCCCAGCCTGGAGCAAAGAAGTTGTCCTGCTTGGGGAGGGCTGTTTCAGTCTTTGATAACTCATCTAATCAGTCCTAATTAGTTGGAGTCATTGAAGAGCCTTCTGCCCTATTAAAGAGTCATTCCCTCAGACGTGGCACTGCAGAAATTGTTTCCTGCTGAGGCAGTTTGATATGTCTGCTTTGCAGAACAGCAGCGTGAAGAGAGGTGCTTGCACCAGAAAGACACAAGGCTAATAAAATCAATTCTTGACATTTGAGACAGCCTCTTAAAAACAGTCACCAGGTATGCACATAATCACACTCCATAATTATACTAATTTGCACAATTAAGAGCTGGATAAACACCATAAATTTAAATGAAAAACCCCAGGCACAGGCTGGTGCTGCTTCTGGAATATTTTAAAATCCAAAATATCCGACACTGCTGATGACAATTTCTGTAACCACGCAACACAAGAGCACCTTACTGAAATCCAGACAGATACTTGCCACCAAATCAGAAGAATAGGAACAAAGCAGTAAAATAGTTTCTTCTACAGCTCATCAGCTTTGTTTTCTTCTCAACCTCATCTTTTGGTGCAGTCACAACTGACACAACAGTGTAAGTGCTCCTGAGATGCCTGTCTTCCGCAAGGTCCCCACTCCCTCCAAAACTTCCAAATTAGACGGACTGCTGCTGTTACAGAGCCAAGCTGAGGCAGAAATCCCAGGGCAGGCTAAGACATATTTTAAACACACATTCATCTGGATACCCATCTTCTCCACGGACAAAGGCTTTGGCATTGTCAGGTTGCCATCTCACACTGGAGACGAAAGATGGAAACAACAGCAATACCCAACAGCTCTCTGCTCGCTACCGCACTTCTCCTCCCAGGCACCTAAGCCCTTCGGAGCAGTTATCTCTCCCATCAGGCAAGATGTTTCCCGTACTCACCACTCCATGTCTTTGCCTGCATCAGCATCTTCCTCATCAGGCTTGCCATACTGGAATTTTTACCTGTGTTGTCTAAACCTGCTCAGGCCCAAACCAGGTGGAAGAGGTGAAAAAGAGACACCTGCATCTTGGTCTCTCTGCCAGCGCCGTGGCTTTCCCTGCAGAGGCTGCAGAGCGACTGGAGGAGCAGGGCTGAGCGCACACACACACACACGCGTGCATGCACACGCACAGGAAGCCTGGAACTGAATCAGTATTAAACGGAGCGACTTCCTTCTTCATGCTCCAGTATCTCGGCCGTAAACAAGCACTGCATATTAGCTAAGTGAAGCCGAAAAGTCCAGCAGTGAAGGACAAAAGAAGGGAGTGGCTCCAGCAAGGAATAACTATTTTAAATACACAAACATCTTCCCATCAGATTAAAACTAGCTTTTAAATTAGGCAGATTCTGAAGCCATTGTTGTGACAGGGTAACTCAAGACAAACAGGAGACGCTGCTTCCTCCTCTGGAGAGGTCTCCTGGATTTCCAGGACGAAACGTCCCATAAGCATTCCAAGTGCCTGGTCCAAGAGCGTTCATGAAAAGTGTTTCAGTCACCCCAGGGATAGAAGGCAAAGAAGCGAGAGGCAGATGCAGAAACAAGCTCCAGAAGAGGTACCAGCAGCTACAGCTGCTGCACCTGGCAGCGCAGGAGCAATGGAGGAGCAGAGGAGGGACGTTGAGCTTGTGTGTGGGTCAGAACATATGGCTTTGGCTACCAGCCTGCCCCACGAGGCAGCCCCCAGCTCTCCAGGAACAAGGTCAGCCTGGCAGAAATGAGTGTGCATGCAGGGATGTGGCAGCAGTCAAACACATCCTCCCCAACAGCGTTTCATGCACAGTCTGCTTGTATCCTGGGAGATCTCCACCTCACCACACAAAGCCTCGGGCTCCTTCGGTTTCCAGTGGCTTTCCCCCACCATTTTGTGGCATTTACCTCACGGCAGCTCCACCTCTGAGCAAACAGAGCACACCACCAGCATGCACCAAACCCTTTCGCTCAGATCCAGAGGGCTCTAACATTTGCTCCACTGCTGGCAACAAAAGCTCTGTTGATGGAGAAGAGAGCAGGCAGGTCAAGCTCTACTGACCCAAAAAGCTCCAAAGGAAGATGATGATTTCTTTGACAACTCCACTGGCTCCCCAGCAGGTCCACGCACTCGGCAGGCAGGATGAGCAAGGGCAAGCAGAGCCCACGAGAGAGACAGCAGCAGCCACTTGTGCCCAGCGCTGCGCTCACAGACACCCTGCTGCAGGCTGTGACAAGCTGGGTGGCTCTGCAGCGTGTCCTACCCGGTGTGTGAGGGGAGAGAGACACACACAGACTCTGCCCATCTGCTCTGTCCAGCAGCAGCTCTCCAAACCTGCATGCCTGCTGCCATCAGGGAAGTCCGCCACATCCCAGCATCCTTGGAAGGAGAGAAGAGGGAGGATGGACAGGGCAGTCTTGGTCCATCCCCAAGGGTCAGCCAAACAGTGACCATTCTCACCGTGGCTGGGACAGAGACACAGCAGCCCTTCTGCTCGCAGTAATCCAGTGCTTGGAAAACACAAGTCCAAAGGTGGGCTTCCCCCAGCCACCCGGGGCGGGAAAGGCTGAGACGCACGTGGCTTTGCAGCACTGGAGACTCTTCCTGTCTCTGAAAGCACACCAGAGTTATGGTAGGTCTTGGTCTGGAGCCTTCAGCAGGCAGTGTCTTTGCTGATAACACGACTGAGATATGGCCTGACCTCCGTGTGGTTTCTCAACCCAAGCCCCGCTGTGGCTGGGACAAAAGGCTGAGTGAGGAGAAAGCCGGGAGCTGGGCCATCCTTAGCCCCAAGATGATGAGAAGTGCCTGTCTGAAAGAGCTGCCATCCTCTGCATTTTCAGACATGCTTTTTATTTATCTTTCTCTCAAAGACCACTTATCTCATAAAAGGCCTTTTTAACATCTAAACTAAACCACTGAGAGATCTGCAATTATTCAAACACCCTTTTTATTACCACCTTGCAAAGCTGGCTACTGAAAGACCCCCATTTTTTGTTACTCTCTTAATAAGGCAACAGCAGATTCTTCTCCCTTCCTCTTTTCACCTTGTCTTTCAAGAAATCAAACTCTTATCAAAGTAAAGTACAATTAAATTGCTGATATCCCTTAAGGTTAACTGTGAGATCAAGGGGTTGGAGTCAATAAAGAAACAGTGCTGCTCTAAAAATCAAAATTCACATGAATCCAGGTACAGTGGAGAAGTTTCACAACCACCCTCCACACAAGAGAAGTCAGATGAAGAGAGGTGAGGGAGCACAGGGTAAGCAGTGTGAAAGCCCAGAGGCCTTTTGCCAAAGGGCTGCTTCTCTCCTCATTCCACCGTCCAAGCCTGAAAGGCAACACTTCATTATGGGAGAACTGCACGCAGTTTCAAACCTTGATTTCCATTTCACCAGGAAAATCTTGCTAGCACGTAAGAGTTGGACTGAGAAATTATCCCTCTGTCTTTGTTCCCCTTTACTCAACCAGGTTTGGGTTGGAAAGGACCTTAAAGCTCATCTCGTTCCAACCCTCTGCCACGGGCAGGGACACCTTCCACTACATCAGGTTTCTCCGATCTGACCCTGAACACTTCCAGGGATGGAGCAGCCACAGCTTCTCTGGGCACCCTGTGCCAGGCCTCCCCACCTTCACAAGGAAGAATTTCTTCCAATATCCAATCTAACCCTGCCCTCTGGCAGTGGGAAGCCATTCCTCCTGGTCCTGTCACTGCAGGCCCTTGTCAAAATTCCCTCGCAGCTCTCTTGTAGCCCCTTTAGGTGTCAGAAGGTGCTATAAGGTCACCCTGGAACCTTCTCTGCTCCAGGCTGTACAAGCCCAACTCTGCCAGCCTTTCTTCACAGGGAGAGGTGCTCCAGCCTTTTCTTCTCCAGATTATGTTCATGGCCCTTCTCTGGACCTGCACCAACAGGTCCCCATCCTTCTTATGAGGCAGAGGTTGGTGCAGTCCAACACGCCAGCTAACTGCCTCAATACACGTTTTTCTGTTTGCGTCTACCAAAAGACATTCAGAACTTAATTCTTCAAGTGTAATGAAATCACTGCTACAGCACAAAACACAAATCATTTCTTTAATAACCATCAGCCAAAGAAGGCTTCACATTAACGCCCTCATCTCTGCCAAGTACCAAAACGATTACCACACGAATATGAAGAGGGCTCCTTGGCAGGGTGATGTGATTATCACAGGGAATCTCAGGGGACACTGCAGGACACTTCAGACTTGCACCAATGTACCAACGCAGAGTGACTACTGCAGGCAGCAGAGGCTCCTCAGCCTGCTTGTGGAGGGGTTCCATGTAGTAAAAGTAACAAGCCCCAGGAAGAGACTGCTTGGGAGCAAAGTGGAGAAAACACTGCTGCTCCCAGCGCTCCGAGGAATCAAAGCCCTTTGTGCTTCAGAAAGGAAAATGTGAGAGCGGCTCTGCAGCTTCTCACACCCTGTAAGGGGAAGAAAAATGGTCTTGAATGTGTGATCCATTTAAGGTCACAGAAAGATGAGTTTGGTCAGTTAACCCCTTGAAGAGCTTTTCTGGGATAGACCAACGCTAACACAAGGGATGGCAATAAGGAGGATGCAGAGCAGCACACAGGCTTCAGCAAAGCTGTGCTCCAACTCTCCCACTCGCTTCCACTTTCAACACCACTTCCCCAGTCTTTGGGGCATTCATTCACCTGTTACACACCAAACTGAACAGAACGTTTTACACTCCACTGGTGAAAAGTCAATTACAGCTCCTCACCTGGTTCCAGAAACACAAGGAATCACGCAATTTCCTGAGCTGAGCCCAGGCACTCTTGGCAGCCAAGGCTTTCAAACAATCTTCAAAGATTTCAGTGTTAGACTAAAGCTTCACCAGCAGCACTCTAAACCTGTGCATCTCCCCTTTGCTTCTCACGTGATTACAGAAAGTTGTAGTAAAAGCTTGTTCCAAACAGAAATATAAGACCAAGCATATTTTTAATATTACATATAAAACCAGCAATTAGAATTTTTGTTCCAATTACAAATACACTCAAACCCAGAAAAATTATCACCGTGGGTAGGTAGAGTCACAAGGTATAGTTTAAGGTTGGGATCTCATTTATTTACGATACATGACTCTGGACCATGACAAAGAGGGTGTTGTGATTTCAGGTCACATTTGTACTACGGATCCACCAGCTCCTCTAATTTTACAGGCTTTACCAAAAAGGAAGGACATCCTCTCCCCACCCTTAAATACTGCTCCTTCTACAGGCTCTTCAAAAAAGAAGGAAAAAAAACCCAGCAAACCAACAAGTTGACACCCAGCACAGTGACCTGATGTTTTCCAGGCATCTGCCCTCCGATAAGCACAAAAATGCCTTCTGCTGGGCGTTTTCCCTGTTAACCTTCCTGAGCAAAAACATTAATGCTCGGAAGAAAACGGAACCTAATGCAGTAGGTAATGATACTAAATATAAGCAGTGAGTCAAATCACTTTGTTTCTCAGGCATGCAGCTCAACAAGTGTCGTTTCAGAACTGCAAAAATACAGTCCCTGTGCAGACCCTAAACCAGCTGATCATTCCTCATTTTTACGGGTTTTTTGGGGTTAAGTGAAGTGTATTCTTAGAAGTAGAGTTTCACAGAACTCTGCGCAACAGATGCAGTTCAGCAATTTCTTACAGCAACTGTTCCTGTTAAAAACCCTCATCACCAGTGACCATCTAACAAAACATTCTTACAACTGGCCTGAGAAAAAGGAGGGACAGAAGAAAGCACACAGGGAGTACTCCAGGGCACCGCTGAGATTCGTTTCAGACTGCTCCTGCCAACAAAACCACAGAATCGTAGCGTGAGCCGTTCAGGCAGGACAGATTGAACTGGCTTGGATGGCCATGCAATGGGTGAATCTGCTCCCCGACTCCTCCAGCTCCAGCAGAAAGGCAGGGTAAGTCCAAAGTGTGCAACGGCCCTTGGAAGCCAAGCCTCAAGGCTGGCAAAGTGACAGAAAGCCAGCAGGAGATGCCTCCCACGATGCAAGGGACAGTGGGAGGCTGCTTTTGAAACAGAAAAATACACACTTGTTAAAAAGAAGAGATTAAATATCTAATGGACAAGCCAATGGAGGAAATCAATGATGCATTAAGAGATTCGATCATTCTCAAAGTATTTGCGCAGTCTGCATTCAAAGACTCTCTTTGGGGAAAAAAAAAACCCAACAAAAAAACTCCCCAAACAAACCACAGAGCAAAGTATTATTAAAAAAAATTAATAAGTTATTTATTTAAAGCCTCCCTCTACAGATACTCACCAACTCCCTACCTCCCATCCCCACAAATTGTGTCCAATCTGGAAAAAGCCATCTAAGTGAAAAATTCCATGTTTTAGGCCTCTCCAATACAATGTCTCTCTCTGCACATTAATTAGGAATTAAGGTAGGCAAGGGAAAGAGCACTGAGACTACATGGGAGATCATCACAAATTTGTCTCCAGAGACAGTCTTTATTTGGGAGCAGAAGTATATTTATTTACTATGTTTAAGTGCCAGTAGCAATTCCACGTCTCTGTTTTGCTTCAGCAAAATTTAGAAAAGAGTGAAAATTATCAGTAACCGCAGGCAGCACTAACACTGCTGTGACTGATGGAACGATCAGGCTTTAGGGGCCATGGAGAGCAAGGGTGGGGCTTGTGGGGACAACCACATACTCTTCCAGAAACGTGCTGATAAAATGACACATTGTCTTCTTGAGTCCAAGACATCAAAACCAAATGTCTCTAATGACTCTTGACAGGACAAAAAACCACCGTAAAGAAGTCACAAACATGGAGCCACCACTTCCTGCAGCATGAATTCTGTAAAATACAGCTCGTTATTTTATCCAAGTCTCTGCAAAAATCAAAACTTCCCAGCAGCAGCTCTGCAAGTTCTCAGTACAGGGCTGAGGTTCACCCTCCCCTCAACAGTGAAGTTCACCTTGGCTGTGGAGGTCCGAACACGTGGTACAGTCCCCACCAAGGTTTCCAAGAGCTGTTTTATCTCAGCTTTTTCAAACCTCAGACTCCTTCCCTGAATCAGGTCTCCCTTTCTTCCCCAGCAACCTACATCCTCCGGAAGAAGTCCCCTTCTCCCTGCAGCTTTTCTTACTCATGTTTGCACGATCCACAGTGACAAAGAAGAGAAGGAGAGAAGAGGACAGGGGGGTAAGGTCAGGTCCTTTCACAGAGGGGTGTGCAAGGTGCAGCGAGCCTAGCAGAGGGGGGTCCCATGTCCTTAGGTGGGAAGGGACCTTAAAGCTCATCTCATTCCAATTCTGCTGCCACGGGCAGGGACACCTTCCACTAGATCAGGTCACTCTAAGCCCCATCCAGCCTGGCCTTGAACACTTCCAGGGATGAGGCAGCCACAGCTTCCCTGGGCACCCTGTGCCAGGGCCTCACCACCCTCACAGGGAAGAATTTCTTCCTAATTCCCAATTTAAATCTACGCTCCTTCAGCATGAGGCCATGCTCCCTTGTCCTGTCAGCAGCTACAGGTGGTGGCAGAACGAGACAGGCAGCCCAAGACTGCCTGCAATTGTCTGCTCCACCTCCACACAAAACTTGCAAGGATAAGGCAAAAAAATTCCCCTGAAATATGAGCTACACAGTGACAAGTATTTCTCACCTCTTACACAACATTCTTGATGAACAAATTAAGTTTGCTGCAGTATTTTAAAGTGAAAGTTTAAATTTTAAAAAAATGAAGTTTTAATATCTGTCAAAGGGTTTTGATAAGGAAGAAGTCGTAGACTGTTCTCTCTTCTCCCACTGCTCTCCCTCCCTTGGGACACAGGCAGTTTTCTGCATAAATGTGCAAGGAAAGGCACACTAAAGCCTGCTTTTGAGCTGCAATTTGAGCCAGACCAAAAAAAAAAAAAAAAAAAAAAAAAAAAAGGA
>VZTD01004847.1:1087756-1236732 GCA_013397725.1 Rhagologus leucostigma
GGAAAAAAAAAAGACAAGAAGCTAAATTCAGAAGATGGGAAATCTAAACCAAAAGATGAAAAAGAAGTGCACAAACGATGCCATTGCCAGTAAGGGGTAAAGCCTTTGTGGCTGACACACAGCAGCGAGTGCCAGCCTGGCAGATCTCAGCCACAAGGAGCTTTCAGCGGCCTAATTGTCTCCCTCAACTGTTGAGTGAACAACCCAGCCTCCAGACAAACAGGAAATTCACTGGAGATTGAACAAGAAACAGCCAGTGGCTCATTCTGCAGGTTAATGTGCTTTTAAATGAAATGAACTATAAAGACATTCCTAATCAAACCACATGTTTTAAAGATGAAAGAGAAGAAACAAAGGGAAAGTCAGGGAGACTGAGGATGGGAAGCTAAAATAAGATGAGGTATCTACAACAGATCAAATGGGGCAAAACCAGAAGAAATATGCACTTGGGTTAGTCTTTACATACACTCCTGGGTCCTCACCCAGGACTTTGCAGTCCTTCACCCAGTGTGAGCAAAGCTGGGAATGCACATGGCATTTCTCTAGAAAAATAATTCTGGGCTGCGTAGAAGAGACAAGTGCATTTCTATAACCCCGTGTTCAGCACAGGCAGGAAATGTGTTTGCACCTGCAGAACATCCATCTCACTTCTGATCACTGTTCCCAGTTCTTGCCACCAGCTCTGCTGGGAGGCAAAATAAATGATTTTCTTGTCAGCACCAGTGCAAAGAAAAACACATCAGATCTCAGCCTCCCCTGCACCTCTTGTTTTAGAGGAGGATTTCTAGCCAAAAGATGCTAAAAAGACAAAAGAACAAGTGTCTGCTCACACAGCTCACTTGCTGGTGCACCACAGAAGGAGTACATAATTCATCAGTATGCTAATAAATTTCCTATTTTATTGTAGGATACTGCCAAGTTAAAATAACAAAATACTGCTATTACTCTGTTAGTGAACTGTCTTGTCTCTGTAAGTAACAGAACATACAGTTAACTGACAGTAATTGCAGCTTTGGCTACTCTGCAAGGTACTAGAGACTCAAAGGTATCCATTTCCCTCATTCTCAATCACCCCCGGTGATATCAGATTTATTCATTGCAGCTCTATTGATAATTCCTGAAGTCTGAAATAGGTTTATTGCGGGTGCCAATATGGTAAGAGAAGGATGCAGATATTAATCTTTAACTGAAGGGTTTCTTTACCAAGAAGGTCAGCCAACCAAAATGACCACTTTGAAAAACAAACAAACAAACAAAAACTCCACCACCTTTCTCTGGGACAGGACAATGTGTCTTCCTCTCGCCTATTTAAAATAGTGTTTGAAATATTAAAGGCTTAAGGCTAAGTACTAAAAGTGCAAGAGGTATAGCAGCCCTTTTGCCTCCCCAGCTTGCCACCTTTGCAGGGAACTGCAGCCTTGAGACAGCTCACGGGCACCAAACAAGCCTGGCCCCCCCGAAAGGGAGGAGTCCTGCTCTCCATGCACCCCTGTCAGCTGTCCCAAGTCACTCCTCGGTGCTGAAGCATTCCTCTACCTTCCACTCCTCAACAACAAGGACTACTGAGCTCTGGAGGAGAGGGGACTTTTTTCTGGAAGAGTTCTGGTGGCAGTGGGAGGTCACACTGCTGTCAGTGAGAGGTGATACTGCTTCAGGAACGCTATGAAACCACTCCAGCACAAAATAAACAGAACCAACTGTTCTGTCTGTGGACTCGTGGGAGAGGACAGAGCAGAGCCCCCCTCCACCTGGAGTGATCCTCCCAGCAGGAATTTATAATCTTAGAGGCCAGACTGCTTAGGCCCTGCTCGATAGCAGCAGAAGAAATTTTCTGGTCTCTGCCTTTCTCCTCCTGGAATCTCCCTTTTCCCCCACCACAGACCAGACATGCTTAATGGCAGTGACTGCATACGAGGTCGTACTTCTGCTGCTGGCAGACAGCTGCCAGAAACCTACTCTTAATCCCTCCGTTTGGGCACGTTGGTAAGGAAAACAGAAGAGTTCAGAACCACAGGAGAATCTTGTAATTTACTCTCTGAAATAACCCACTGCAGTCCACGTGCAAAGGAATGTGTTTTCCCTCACAAAACCTCCAGTGAGCATTTCAGTCCCATGTCATGGTGGGAATCAAAACTGCCCCTTTTGATAACTCGTGGATTTACACCTTGGCTGTGTGAAAGTCTGAATAGGCAGTCTAGTGAAGCCATTGGTTTTCCTTTAGCAGAACAGAAAGGCAGTTGTCTTCAACTGTTTTGCACAACTCTTCCTCATGGCCCTTGTATTTTAGAGTAGATGAGAGGGGAAAAATAAAAAAAGCTACAAGATATGGTAGCCCAAAAAAGCAAATCACATCTTCACACCAGATTCCAGGTGTGTTGCTAAATGGCACTTTGTGAATTTTCCCTCCCATGTGCCGGTAATCCTGGGCTTTATTTGAACTACAGTTAGAGGCTACCAAGCAGAAAAAACTCCACCGACCTTCCTCTCTTTTCTTGTCTTCAAACGTTTGTCCGGAGAGGGGCAAAGCGTGAAGCAGGGGTAGCGTATGAGATGCCAATTTACGAGATGCCAGTTTTACTGCAGAACTTAGGAATACCTTCAGGCACAAGCACCAGCTGCCTTGTTTATTGGAGCAGAGTTGACCCAGCCACTCCTTGCTTTCTCGTGAGTGGGACTGTGAGTCACCAGTCGGCTGGAGAACGTCAGCTGACTGTTATGCCAAAGTTGCTCAAGTTTTTCTAAGAGGGGGGTAAGTCAGACGTTTGACAGGCTGCTGGACTGCAACCAGCGCGAGCAATAGGCAGACAAAAACTTAGCTCCCGAGAGAGAAGCCCTCCCCACCAGCATAAAATAGCTCTGGGATACCATTTTCGTGCAAGGCAAAAGGCATTCTGGACCCCCAGGGCACGGTTTCACGTGCTAACTCACCACTGGCGTGTCAGTAACCACCTAGAATAATCCGTGCAAGCTGGTTTTATGTAAATGACTGCTTTAAGGGAGCAGGGGTAGGGTGAGTGATGCGCACAAATCCTCTCGTGCTTTTACTCTCCTGTATGAAAGTACAAACTTGGAATTTGAGCGAGGGGACAGTAGAGATTGTTCCCTTGGCACGGAGAGAAGAGAAGGCTTGGCCTCTAAGGGGCACCTGCTGCAAAACTTTCTAATTCTCCTACAGGATGAAAAAGAGAGCAGATAAAAGATATCCTAAAAAACATCCCTATCAAAAGGATAAGAATTTTGATCTAAAAATGAGCAAGATGGCACCCCTCCTGCACGTGGGGCAGCAGTAAGGAAGGGAAACACACAGACAAAAGAGACAGGATGAGAAATACCGTGAACTACAGAAAAAGGAAATGAGCGAGGAGGAAGAAGAGAAATAATAAAGCCAGACTGGTTGTTTCGGGAGTGGAAGAAGAGATGAAATATAGGAAGTGTCATAATCAAAGTGCATATTATTGCTTCTTTCCTATAAAACCGTAGGGAACAAGATCATACAGGTATTTTCCACCTCAGCTAATGAGCGTGTATCCCCTGGCTAGTGAGTGCCAGGTGTATTTTTCCTATGACTGGAGGAAACGCTTGAATTAAAATTAAAAATAAAAGGGAATGCTCACTTAATCTGCTATGCAACCTGAGTCCCCACTTAAAAACGGCAGGGGCTGGAGACAATGAGAAATTGCTAGATTACAGAGGCCTCTGCAATGCAGTGAGCAACAGCTGAGGGGTAAAGTTGGAACACCACCAGCGGGCTTCGGAATGCCAAATTAAGTTTGCTTGCACAGTTGTTGCTAATAAAAACCACAATGCCTTTCTCTCTGTCTCCGCACGGCCTCACTCACCCCGCTCCGTACTGCGGGACAAGTAAACACAAGCAAAACCAACGGAAGAGCCTCAGGAAAAAACCCTGTCTCCAGCACCTTCCAGTATTCCCTGCAGTCAGGTGAACAGAGCTGCTGCAAAGCCAGGTATGGCTTCACCCAGGATCCTTCACCATGGTGAAGTCCACGGCTGACACAGGTGAGAGATGTCCCTCCAAGTGCCCAAAGACAAAGCATCCCAGCAGGAACGGCACTTCCAAACGGTGTCATTTCAAGCCAATGAAGTCATGACACACAATCAGACAGGAAAATATTTTCCTGCTATCTCACGGATAAGCGGAACTTGCTAACGTTTATTGAAAGGTCTGTTGGGAGCTACAAAATGATTTCTTCATTTTTTAAAGGCACAAACTCCTCACCAAGCATGAAGGGCTGTCCTGCAGCTCTCGGAGCAAATGGAAAGCAATAATGTGCACTGAGCTACAGAAGCTGCTCTGTCAGAGCTCGGTAATTACATGAACGAACTCATCTATTAACAGAGAGTCTAAATACAGCCCCTCCAGGGGCTACAACTCAATCACTGGCATTTTGAAAGGCACGGCGCTATTCCAAGGGAACCGCGACGGCAGAAGGGAAGACCAGACGTGCGGTTATCAGCAACGAGGAATTACCTACTTACGGAATAATAAATCGTGCTATTAAAAAAAAAAAACCCGCATTACACTACAAGGAACTTCATTTCACACAGGCCACATTTAGAAGCACATCAGTTAACTCTAATTTGCCTTAATATAGCAGATTAGCAATAGAAATTCTCGGCTTGCCTCTAAAGCGAAGGGTTTCCCAGCTGCATTAGCAGAGTGAAAATCACAGTGCTGCACTTCCTAACAACTTTATTGTGGGGAAAATGATTCTGACTTTAGAAGGCAGCTTCCCCTGCAGTAAGGAAGATGTGTCAGGGAATTATTCAGCCCAACAGCCCTTTGACAGTCAACCCTACCAGCCCTCCTCCTTCGCACAGGGAGAATAACTACTGGAGCACGATGCATTTTGCAGAGCAAACTGATCCCAAGAGCCCCCCAAAAAATTGTGTTGTAGCTGAAAGAGTCATCTTTCAAAGAAACACGTGTTCCTGACTGCTTTCTTATGTAAACAACACTGTAAAATAGGTATTTACTTTCACAGGTCAAGCTTACCAAAATTAATCACATAAAGTATGTGCACATTTTCTACAACTTCAGATTAATTCCACTTTATCATAGTCCTACAATTAAAAGACCACAATTCTGTAGAACAGCAAATATTTGGGGAAATACTTAACTTCGCTAAAGAATATCACAGTTTCCTCTTTTTGCAAGTAGCCATTATAGATGTCATCAAATCCACGCACGACTCTCATCCCTGTTTTAAACCCTCCACGGCACAAAATCCTGATCTTCACAAAGAGCAGCCCTACGTGCATCCTAGACATGTTACAGATTGTCCTGGTTCTTGAACCATGGTTAGGAAAAAAGGAACGCTTCTCCATGGTTCACCTCTCCCCATTACAACAGGGAGAAAGCACAGAGCAGAAGCTGCTCTTTTTTTTTTTCATCTATATTGTATGCAACACACAGGAAAAGCCCTTTAAAGGAGGAGGATTATTTGCATGTAGCAGAGCCCAAGAAGTCGACGAGCAAACATGAGGAAGGCTGCACAGTCAGATGTGATGCTGCATTCCTTAGCAATACTATCATGTTATTACACTCCTCTTCAAGGAATTAGGCAAAGCCGCAGTACTTCTGAAGATGAACAAAAGGAAAAAGGGATAAGGAAATGAAGGTGTGGCAAACCACAGCCAGAAACCAAAATTACTCACAAAGACACTCTTGTAAATAAACACGCTTTGTTGCCTGCTTTTTATTTTGCATCTTTGACATGCTTCTCTGCTTATATTTGAGCTTATGTTTGTTTTTTCTTTATAAAAAAAGAAGAAAACTGCACACAGCTCGGATTGTGTCTGTGAAAGTGTAATTCTGTACGAGCAGGGAACAGCCACAGGCCAAGTCAGCAACTTTCAACACAGCTGGCATCAGGGATTCCACAGACTATGGTCCTTTTGTTACCAGAGCTGAAGGACGTCAAATATTTCGCTCATTTGACTAGCACATGTTGCTGTACCGTACTTGGGTTTTATGCAGTCTAAGCTTTCAGTCTGAAAGAGAGAGGAAGTTTTTAAAATTTGTAATTTTGTATTTCCAAATGTGACTGAAGGATCAAACATTAGTCCACCACAGTAAACAAACTGGAATGATTGCTCTGACAAGATCTTAATGTTCTAAAATTTTTATCATCAGGTTTGTAGTAAAGCAGGATACTTGAATTATAATTTTTTTTTTTAAATCAGCCATTTTTATCAGATTTTCTCCAACAGAAAACATAGAGGAAATGGAAAAGCCACACAAGAATATGTTTGAAAGATCAGATATAAAAGGCATAGCGGCAGATCTTAAAGGGAAAACTTTTAATTGAGCAATGCTGATTGCAAATGAAAACAAAAGTTGAAAGAAAAATGTTGCTTTACAGTGTCAAGCGTTACTTCATGTGAACTTACACCAACCAGAGACCTGCTGAAATGTCAGACTTGGGGCTATGCTCAGACACCTCAATGCCCCATGGCAGCAGGTGCTTGCAAAGGAAGAAGCTCCTGCTTCTTTCCGCCCTTGTGTTTTCAGGGTGAAAACCCAGCCTAAAAATCACTTCCTTTCTGACACAGTGCCAGTGAATGTTTGGAGTAAATAATATCATAAGCACAAAGACCACTCCTTATGTTACTGAGAACAACAGTCTCCACACGTAGTTACTTGGCACAAGAAGCCACAACCATAAATTTCACTTTTATGATGCGTGGTTTTCCCTTTATCTTCAGCCATGCTGCACCACCATCCAGGGTTCTCTGGGAGACTCACACCCCAAGGCCCCAGGGACTCCCTTGCAGTCCACTACGCCTTTCTTCTCATAATACAATTCTCAAGCTTTCCACTAGTCGCCCCTGGGCCAAGTCCAGCTATCTCGTTCAGTATCCAGCATCTCTCCAAGAGGAACGGACACACTACGCTTACACCAGAGGCACTTCAGACCCCATCCACGGGCACAAGTCACAAAACAGGATACAGGTGTGCATGAACATCCAGTCAGAAACCTCCTGGGACTGCTGCCAGTAAAGAAATAATCATAAGGACAGGTTTATTCAGCAAGAGAAATTATAGCAGTTATGCAGGAGGCCTTCTTGTCCTGTTTCCTAGCTACGCACTAAACCTAGATTGGGTTTAAGGTACAAGGCTGACTCCTGCCTGGCACCATATTCAGAAAATGCATAAGGAAAATCCCAGCGTGAAAACTAAAACTGAAATTCAAGAGAGCATGTAAGCACGAGCTTTAAGCACGTAAAACAATGAGGAGGTGGAAGAGAAAGGGATACGAACATTTCTCTGAGGGTAAGTATTGAGGCAACTGTCGAGGGAGGTTCTCCTTCACACAATCCCTCCTCAATGCAGAGGAACACTTCAAAGCTAAGCCACCCCTCGCTGAAATTCTTCAATTAAATTGGAGCAGATACTTTGAAACGAGCTTCAAATTACAGAGATTGGCCCTGAAGGCCCCCTGTAAAATTTCTTTATTTAGATAATCAATAAAATAATGAAGACTGGAGAAAAAGTGGCCAGACCAGCACAAATATCCTACTTGAAAGCATGAAACCCACAAAAAAAGACACCCACAGTAAAAATAACTAGCAAACCCCTCACTTCAGCCTTCAGAAGCCATCTTTCTGCTGCCCTGAAACAATAGGGCTGTGTTCTCTTTGTGAGATGTTTTATTTCAGCCACCACACCCAGTTCTGGTAAGGGCAGGACGATAGCCGCTGATTTGTTTGCAAGATGGTGCAAGGTGAAGTCAAAGTTACTGTTCCTGTATCCTGTTCAATTTATTACTACTTTTTTTTTAATTTCACACTTGTAAATACGGAGACAAAATTCACTCTAGCGCTAAAAGGAAAAGGGTGGACGGGGTAAAAAGTTATCCTACGCAAGCCGCAGATGAAAACCCAAAGTAACACTGCGAAGGAGCCCAGCAGAGCTCCAGAACAGCCACGGGCAGCTGCAGGGGAAAGAGCCGGAGCAGAGTCCCTCGGGATCCGTGTGCTCCCCGAGCAGGCAGGGCGCAGGCTGGGCAGCCCAGGGAACACCGCAGCACAGCCTCCACCACGAGCCTCACCAGCTCAGCCCCAACCCGCGCGAGCTTCAAGGCAAGGAAAAATTCCTCCCTCCATACATTCGAGCCTCACAGCCTCTGCAAAATCAACACCCTACACGGAGCTCCTCTTCAGGAGGGAACAAGTCAAAAATCAGACTTGCTTTGCATATAATACCCTGAGCTTATTTTCACAGATGACCTAGATAGACAAATTATACAAATCCAGGCTAAACCAAAATAAACCACCACGTGCACTGGGGGGAGAGTGTGTGTCTAATATTTAAGTTGTCTGTCACATGGTACAGCAGGTCCTTTATCCAGACTGAGGACCTGAGGAGGACAAGCAGGTAACTTTTTTAAAGGCCCGTTGTGTTACGATCACCAAGCTGGCCACTTGGCCAGAACAATAAAAGGATTTCAGCCAAGCGAGCATTACTTCCTCTAGACCGTCTTTTAAAAATTAAACTCTGGAAAGATAACAACAGTCATGCTCAGAGCTAATTATAGCAGAAGCATTACAGCAGCTAAAAATGCTAAAATGAAGTGGTGGGAAAGGAAGGAAGGTAGCTTAAAGGAAAAAAAAAGCAGGGAATGGCAAACCTGTCACATGTGTGACACTTGGCCTCCGTGCAGTGCTCACAGGGAGAGGGAAGGTAGAAGCACATAAGGTCTGTGGACAACCAAAGTCCCAAACCCTGAGAAACAGTCAAACACAGACAGAAGACCCAAAAATGATGCGAGCAACCAACAGATGTATGAGTAATGCGCAAATTAAGTGGGAAAAATTAAGAAAAGATTCTCAGCCTGTTTTTTTATCCCAGCTGAGAGCACAGGGGGAAGACTATCCCGCTCCCATGCTCACACCCGACTCTCAAAGCCCAGCCTGGGCAGAGCACAGGTACTAGGTTGTTTTATTTTAGGCTAAAGGAGAAGACTGCACTCAGCAGTGATTTTAGTATGAGAACTGTTAGCCTGAAGAAATCCCAGAGCCATCGAGCCTCGTGAGGAGCAGCAGAGTGTGCTGCCAGGCTCCCAGAACAGCCCAGGCAGAATCTTGTTCTCATGTGTAATCTGTACTTGCATTTTCCTCTCATATTATTTTCTTTCTAACCCTATAATCAAACGCTTAGAAGCTACTTTGACAGCACACATACTACTTTGTCCTTCTATTCCTAAACTTTGGCTAGTAATCAGGTGATCCAGCAAGGACAGACTACTCATTTGTTTGGGAGTGGCAAATCGATGAATGGAGGAAATGCACAGCACCCTTTGCCCAGCACTAAGCCAGGTTAGTAGAACCTTCCCTTCTAGCAGGACTGGCTGCGCCTTGGGCTGTGTCTTCGGGGAACCACCTCCTCCTGGGATCAGCAAGTGTGAGAGCAGTAAAATACCAAGAAAAAAACCCGAGAAGCCTCTAATTAACGAAGCTTTCCAACGCAGCAGAGCATGTGCACAAACTGCCTCGCAATGCTGACCTACGGTCATAAGCCCACCAGAGGATCCAACACAGGCTGGAGGACACAGAGGGAGATCCAGCAGCATGAAACGACTGTAGAAATGACTGATGCCTTCCTGCCCTCCCCCAAAAATCCTCAAATCATTAAGGCTGCAAAAAAAGGGCTATTTTTTTCCTGCACATTCAAGTAGCTGTGAATTCGTAACTCCTCAAACCCACACACACTAACAACTGTCCTTATTTAAAAGATTCCTCACAGTTGCCACAAGCCAGGAATAAAATAGATACGAGAGTACTGCAAAAAGCACTGTAACAAGAAAAAATGTCAGCAGAAAAGATACCAGAAAGAGACAGAAAAGTTTTGATGCTTACTGATGCTAGTTACATGGTAGGATGATTTCCCCCAAATATCTGTAAAATCAGCTTGTAAAATTGGAAAACAAAAGTTTCACCGTCTGTGAAATCAGCACAAATACCAGAGATTCTGATCTGAAACAAAGTTCAGCTCCATGCTAGGTGGATTAAAAAAGCAGCGGGGTTGGTTCACCGAGGATGCCTAATCAAATGGGAACAGCACTCAAACAAACGTGTCCCCAAGCTGCAGCACGTTATCGTTCTTTATTCTGCACGGGGGAAAAACAATCCTTGAGACCAGCCAGGAAAAGGAGCTGGGACAAGCTTTTGATCACAAAAATAAAACTCAACGTTTAAACAGACAGCTGAAATTAGGAAAAAAACCCATTCATAATCATGTTCTTTGAAGAGATTGAACAGTGCTGGCCCTCCTCTGGGCCTGGAAGTCCAGCAGTGAATCACCTTTCCCTGTACTTTGTCTCAAACAGCAGGTGCAGCCAGGTGGGATATTGCTATGAGTCCATGATAAAATGCCATTTATCCCTGCAAACACTAATATTCATCAATTCTGCCTGCAGATAAAACAATAAATGTTTGCTTCCACAAATGGAGGCGATGTTATTTAAACCATGATACTATTCTAGTAAATCCGAGACAGATGGGCCACGATTCGGGGACAACTGAAGTTGCTGTGTTTATGATAAGGGAATTAGAGTGACAGAAAGCCTCTTGCTGGGAAACGTGGGATCTCGTAGATTTGCATTTGCTTCATGGAGATGAATGTTCTACAAATACACTATTCAAGGTCAGTGAGCCAGAACAGTTCAGAGGTAATGGGTCCATCCTAAAAGAGGGGACCCAAATTTCTAGGTAACCGTTCTGCAAAGCAGCATCCACAGAGTCTGGCAGGGCACTGCAAACAAACCTGATGTAAATTTTTGACATATCCCATTTCTCTCTCAGTGTCTGGAAACAGTAGGAGTTTGGGGAGAAGGAGGAAAGTAGGAGAGAAAATACTCCCATCTCTCAGATCACAAGCATAAGAAATAGAGGAAAAATGTATTTAAAGCGAAATTTGAATAATATTTTTCTTTAGAATGTTAACAGTGATACAGTGTCTGTGACCTACTGATACCAAGTAGACACAGAGTAACTAAAACTTCTCCATCTCATATAATACTGTTCAAAATACTGTTGAAATGAAGAGAGGATTAAAATGTACTGTACCTCCAGCTCCAACCTGGCTACAGGTTACTTAAGTTGTTGGGGTTTTTTTGAGCCAGTAAAGAAAGAGTCAAAAGGTGTTAACAGAAAAGTCAGGCTAGTATTCTGTGACCAGGGAAGCCAAATTTATCCCCTCCAGCAAATGCTGACAGAGCCATTACTCAGGCAAGGCTTCAGATAAGTCACCACTGAAGTCCTGAGTCCCGACATAATGCAGGGGTCCCTGCTCTTGGTTCATCTACCACAGCTGTTAACACACTGGGGGAAAGAGGAACAAAAGAATATAAAGGAAAAAAAAGGCAAGCTTGCATGCACTATTGCTACAAAATATAGATGCACACCGGCTACATGAATTTGATGTTAAAAACCTGGCATTCTTCTAACGAGCCGGTATTTTAAGGATGCTGTCTGAAAGAAGGATCAGACTAACAAGGCTGCAGGGCAATAATGAAGACATGAAGAAACCAATCATGTGTTTATTAACTAAGGCAGCTGCCAGAACTTACTTAAAATGTTCAGTTGGACAAGTAAAACTAGGGTAAAATTTAAGTGACCAGGTTTGCTGAACAGAATCTGTACAATTTCAGGCATGGCAGACGCTGTGCATCTTCTTTGTATCACACTGTCAGTCTGCTTTCTAACTGTGTGCCTCCAAACCCCAAACACCGCTGATCGGATCTTGCTGAACTTCTAACAGGGAGTTTTATTTTCCCACCTGAGAAAAATCTTCGAGTAACAAAGCAATTCCTTCACACTCTCTATTTCTCGCTTAAGCATCACCCTAGGAACTCCAGCGTGCTGATAATATTAATATCAGTGTTACTAAAGGCTTAGAGCCTGCAAGAGGAAGGACAGCCCTTTTTTTGTTTGTGTTTGGAGTAAATGAGGAAGAAGCTGAGATATTACAAGTTGAAACCACGGACAGAAAAAGCACGGGACGAACATGCGTTCCATAGCTTAAAATAAGCAAAAAATATTGCTTCCTGATGGTCAACCTTCAAATCCAAAGAGAGAGGAAAAAAAAAAAGGGATGTCTCATTCCAACAGGAAATAAAGGTCAAAACCACTGAAATCAACAGCTTAACATTCGAGATGGGGAAAAATAAACATATTGTTATTGATGTTCAGAGGGACAGGGTCAACAGGCAGCAGCAGCTTCCTACAGCACTTGTTAGAAACATGGCAAGTTTAAAAGGCCGTAATATTTGTATGCATTTATGCCTTCACTGATTTTACAAGACAAAATTACAACTCAACTAAAATGGAAAAACAATGAGCAGCTCAGGCTTAGCAAAACAACCTTCTAAACCTGTTTTCATCACATCTCCTGATTTAATGGTTGGCGTGACATGTCAGAAGTAAACGAGCTTCGTGTAATTATCATGTCTCCTGCTTGATCTCTGTCTTCCTCAAACACTTTTAAAAGAGCAAAACATTGCTTAAAATACAAGTGCAAGAAGCATTTCATCTTTACAGCAAAACCTGTTTCTTCTGGTCTTATCATTATTTTCATGAGAGGTGCTTTTACTCCTATCTTCCATCTTTACTACTTGTATCCATCTTGATGTGGAAACACTTTCAAAGTGTGCAGCAGGTCACAGGCTTAAGCACTGCTATTTTCTTCCTCCTTTTTTCCAAAAGTTTCTTAGGAACAATTTCTTCCTGCACCAATGAACCTGTTCCTCTGCATCAGACTGGAATTCCAAAGCCTCTTTGTTTACTTCCTCATTTGCACACAATCCCCCAACCCCCCATTTTTAAAACAGTACAGTTCTGAGAGCATGCAATTTCTTAATAAGCTGTCACTGGAAAAGCCTCAAGACAGCAATAATGCTGACACTTACCAGCAACCAGGTAGTTTCAAAAAGGAAAAAAAATAAAATCAAATCATACCTAGACTTTGCTGTCTATCCTCAGTACTAACAGATGTAATCACTTCAAAAGTGTCACACATTTTATCCATGCTTTACTTCTGTTAGAGCGGTTTGGATAGGAGGTTTTGACAGGAGGTTTTGACAGTCATTACATTATTCTTATGATGTTTTCCTAGGTCAGTAAATTTAGTTAGTGCATTTAATGCATCTTTAAAAATAGGCGTCCCACCCCCAAAGCCCAAACAGCAGGGGCAGGCGAAAGATGGGAGGTGGGGGGGAACCATGGGTGGGAAAGGGCCAGGTTAGAAAAATCAGTTTTACACACTAGAATTGCTGATTATGCCACTATTTTGCTGGGAGATTCTATTTTGATTTCAAATGCTCACCTAGCCTTCCCATACACAGCTTTCAGATCTCTTCACTGGTGTGCTGCAGCTCTTCTACTTGCTGACAACGAGAGAGACACAGACGAAATGCTCCAGGCACGAGGACAAATATTCAAAGCTACTGATGGGAAAGAAACTCGGGAAGCAGGAGCTTCGGAGTGATCATGGACAACATATGGAACATGAGATTGTTATGGAAACTGAGCCAGTACTGGAGACAAGTCTTGGATGCAAACGAGGGATCCCAGAGGATGCATGTTATGACCATGCCTAGATCAGGAGGATATTTTTTTGACGTTTCTGGTGCTGCTCCTGAGCTGCGAGTGAAGAAAAGCAATCTCAGAATGCTGAGCTGCAAGACTAAAACTATGTGGTGCAACAGCCTGAGACTCCACCAGCTTCAAGAAGCTGGCAGTAGTCTTGAGTTACAAAATCATAGAATGGTTTGGACTGGAAGGGACCTTGAAGATCATCCATTTCCCCCCCCCTGCCATGGGCAGGGACACCTTCCACTAGAGCAGGTTGCTCCAAGCCCTGTCCAGCCTGGCCTTGGACACTTCCAGGGATGGAGCAGACACAGCTCCTCTGGGCAACCCTCACAGGGAAGAATTTTTTCCTTACATCTAAGCTAAACGTACTCTCTTTCATTTTGAGCCCACTTCCCCTTGTCCTATCCTTCCATGCTCTTGTAAATAGTCTCTCTCCATCTGTGTCGTGGGCTCCCTTCAGGTACCGCAAGGCCACGGCTAAGCCCTCCCTTCCCCAGGCTGAACAATCCCAGCTCTCCCAGCCTTTCCTCCCAGCAGAGCCGCTCCATCCCTCCGATCATCCCAGCGCCTCCTCTGGACTCGCTCCAACAGGTCCGTGTCCTTCCCATGCTGGAGGCAGCTCTGCACAGATCCCTAATCCCAGCAAATCTCTGCCATTTAACAGTGCCCGACTCCTACTTTCTAGATGCCCTCAACCTTTCAGTCACAGCATCAGCAGAACACGCGGCTTTACTTATTACTGTCAGCAAATAACGCACATACCAAACCAAACGCTGCAGCACCAGCCTCTTGTTCGAGGTGCTGCATGTTTGCTGCAGCAAATTGTTTTCCAGGCATTTGAAAGATTTAAATAGAATATGATGCGACTTCTTTGCATTGACTACCAAATAAAATTAGAAATTCAAAGGTCTCGAAACTGGGAACATCCCAAACGCACTGAGAGAAACTGCTGAAGCAGCATAACCTGGAACATGAAATTAAAGTGGAAATACCTATAAGCATTCTTGTAAACAGATCATGCTTGGCTGATTGGGATAAAGGCTGGTGTGAAAGACCAGATAACCTACTGAAATATTCAGCTGCTGAGGATATGAGGGAAGGAAAGGATATTATTAAAATGTTTATTATGGTAATCATAGAAATTAATTTGAAAGAATCAGCTCCCACTACACAAGCCTCATAATGAGCTTATAGCCTAAACACTGATGCTTTGTCAGATTAAGCAGACTTTCTTCCTTTGTGTTTTTTGATGTGCTATAGCTACATGCTGGGTTTTTTTCTTTAAAAGACGTCTTCTTCAATATTCTATTACCAGAGAAATAGGGCTGAAAGACAGAAGTGTCAGCCTTTGAAAGGCAACAGGATTTAAAAACGAACTGAGGGGGAAAAAATGTCCTGTTATCAGTTAATATGAGACCTTTTCTTAATTTTTTTTTCAAGCGAGTTAATGTCCTTTTACTGTTCAGAACTCGCTAGTGGTGGGTTACAGAGATAACAGGATTTACACGATCATGACAATTTTTAAAATACCCCATCACTGTTACTAAATTTTACTTGTCCTGCAGACAAGTCAAAGCAATTTTTTTACTTGTCAGAGATGATAAATCACTTGTCGGGTGACACTGACAGGTGGATTTGTCAAATCTCCCGTGAAGAACTTCGGTCTCTGCTTTCAGGCTGCCTGTGAACTCCTGAGAGTGCAGTAACACAACTGATTAAGGGAGGGATTAGGAAGAGTTTGAATTTTTAGGGCTGCTGCCCCTTTCCCCAGCTTCCCTGGTATTTTTCTTTCTGCTTTACCATCCAAGTGGGTGCACAGCATCAAGCTGCTGCTGGGTTTTATTCTAGCACTTCACCCACAGAATTCCAGTTAAAAGTAGAGCAGTTTAAAAAAAGCTCCAAACCACACAGTGCATCTGAAAATACATTATTTGGCTTATAAATAACAATTTCTCTTTTCTTCAAGACAAAGGCCCACCTCAGGAAAGATAAAAATCAAACCCCGTTTTTTCTACCCATTCTGTTTGCCACTATGTAAGTTACTCAAAAGAAACAACTGGTATTTGAGTGAGAGCAAAGAAGCTCTGGCAGAGACGAGTGAATGGAAGTTCATACCTTGTGCTTAGCAGCCACAAAAAACATCCACTTACAAACAGCAAAGGTGGAGATGTTCCAGTGAAATACTTCAAGTACTGACACTGAACAAGTTTGACAGGACAACTAAGGCAAATTGTTCCCTTTTTAGCCCTTTCTTCCCAAAATAAATGAGAATGATGTTAAAATTCTGTCTGGGCTGTGCTTCTAAAAGGGATAAAATTTTGCTTAGGAGCCGTGGCGGGTGTAGCAGAGAGACTAATTCGGAAAAATAACAAGCTGCAGATAATGTACAAGAAATGAGAAAACACAGAAGAGGAAATGGTTTTTCCTACTACCCTTGGGAGTCGCAGCACTTGGGCACCAGGGCTCTGCAGAGACCTTTCCTGATCCGAAGCCCAGACAAATGCAAGTAGCAGCTAACACTGGTCCAGCAGATAAGAAAAGATGGGAAGCCTTGAAGTGAAGCCCAGAGGTAGCACTTCAAATGGAATCCTGCTCCGGGGCAAGGCAGCCTGTTGGTGGGGCCTCTCCAGGCACCAGTAAGCAGCACCTCGTCTTTCACACCTTTCATACAGATCCCCGAGTAACAAGGTGGACCTTTGGGTTGAGTTTCACCTCTAAGACTTGCTCTGCTCCACCCCCAGGACACTGCAGGCATGGCTTCCCTGGGATTGCACCGGACTCTGCTGTGTTCGGCATGTACTTCCATTGCTCTAAAAGTTCAAAGAGCCGGGAGAAGCAGCAAGGAATTTCCATCCTGCCATACAAAATGTGAGCTACTTCCCAGCTAATAAAAGGCAACTCCCTACTCATGAGCCTGTTCACTGGAACACCTGAAAAGAGCAAGGTTTTTCATTTTATTTTCTCTCTCTGTCAGCAAGGAATGCCAAAGAATTTGCAGGTTTCAGACGGAGGATTGGTTTTGCTGTGTCCTAGCATAATATCCATACCATCCTCTAAATATCCACATTAAATCCTCAAGCATAAGGACTTTTCTGTATCATTTTGACAGAAAGGTAGTTCATCCTTATTCCTGAGCTGTTGTAAAGCAGGACTTCTTCCTGCACATTACAGTAAGTGGGGAGAAAGACATTTCCAGCCACTGACAAAGCCCGAACAAATTGCCCGGCAGCAGCACTCAGTTCCCTGTATTCCCATTTATCCAGGGGCTGAGTCAGAGCTGCCTTCCCCCACTGTAAGTAGGCAGCGTGGAAATGATGACAATCTGTTTTAGAGGCTACAAGATGAACTAAGACCTTTGGTATTAGTGTAATGCAGACACAATTCCAATTCTAATAAAGTCATTTATTGGAGCTGCTAAGTGCAGCTGTTCTTCCCTCACTGTGCTGCGAGCAGCCAGAGTGAAACTGAGGGATGAGGCAAAGAAACCAAGGGGGAAAATGAAATAAATCATTTGGAAAACAGCTGGACAGTAAAATGGCCAGCCCTTAGGCTGGAGAGCTACTCTAGATTTACATTACCACTAAGATGAATCTAATTGCCATCTGGGTAAGCAAGCTACATTTTAAAAGACACATGTCTTTTAAAATTAATCTGCAGTTATTTCTAAAGATAAGCTTTAACTGGAGTAATACTCTTGCCAGAGAATCCAGAGCAGACTTGCTAAGTGTCTTTAGAGGCAAAAAGTTTTTTCCTTGGAAGTGCTGTGATTCCCCAAGAAAAATTTCTGAGGATTTCTTCCTTGCATGAATAATTTATGTGCCTTGGTACTCATAATATTAGAGAGACACAATTATGAACAGGAGACAACGCTTCAATTTAAAAAGTTGTTTCTAATTCAGGCTTCATTTGTACTACTGTGGAGGAAAGAGAATCACACTATCCACTCTCCCTCTTTCTGCTGTCACAGGAAAATTGTGCAAAGCATAGAGCCAGCCAACATCTCTTTTAATCCTAAACCAATAGCATTCAGATTGCGATATGAGTTTCAAGAATAAAAAAGTGAAAAAAAATCACAGAGGAATAATACCCACAGTAGCTCGTCAGAATATTAAGGAGATTGCAGATTGTCGAAGCTCTGGAATCAGATGCTGATAATTTAGAGCTCCTGCCCAGCTCAGCTTCCAAGTAACAAATGCATCTGCACATGTTGGGGAATAGATTTGCATTCATTGTTTCCTGTATGCTAATGAAGGGAAAGATTTAAAAAAAAAGGTACGAAACTTAGCAGCTATCCCTCATGGGTGCTGATGTTTCACTTGCTTTGCTGGATATTTCAACCAGAGAAAAAGAACATCCTAAAAAGCTGCAAACCACTAACAGCTTTCACATGCAATGCCTCTGGACTAGCATGGCCTCTTGTACCAAGCTTGCTTCCAACAAAAACAGCACCACCCCGCTTTCACCCAGCATCCTGCTGGCAGGAAACATGGAGAAATAGCTGGTGTACCCAGAAAACCACTGGGCCACTCAGCTTGGCACCTCGCTGCAGCTGGCACCCCCACGCTTGCTGAATTCTGCATTTTCTCCCCAATCACAGGCAGCTCTTTTAACCTCAGAGCCTTGGTAACGCTCAGCCCACTGCCAGAGGTTGCCTTTTGAGGCAAATGACTCCATTGCAGCTACTTTCAGCTGTATTTTCAGCCGCCAGACTCTTCCAGGACTCCATTCACAAGCATAACTCCAGCTCGTGTTTATCCCAGCACACAAGCCCACAGCCGGTTAGACACAAGGCACCAAGGGAGGCAGTGACGATTGTGACTTACAACAGTGGGCTACAAGAACAAGTTTCTCCTCCAACACCTTGCTGCCTGCAGCACTGGTGAACATCTCTTGTAGTTCAAGTTCTCCATTCACCTTCTGGTAACGGTTTTCCTAAGAGGGTTAAGGGCACTGTGCACCCGACCCCAGAGGAGCGAAGACAAGTCCAGCTCCAGACCCCAGTGGGAGCTGAATGTCACCTGTGTTGAAATTCCTTTGACATCGACACACACAAAACCAATTTCCCTCAGGGTTTCAATTTGCTGTTCACAGCAAAAACTGTGCAGTTAAAATTAATAGCATGCTCATTTTATAACAGAGGCACACACACACACACAGATCTGGCTACTCTTTGCTGGAAACCAAAAAGCCACCAAGGTTCCAGAAAAAGGACTGGAGTAGATTTTTTCTTTTGGGTAACCAGTGTTTATACCAACTTGACACCCAAGTGAAATGGAGCAGGGGGAAAAGCAGTCAGTTCTACAAGATGATGATTACAAAGGCTGCATCCACTTTGTGAAATTACATGAGTGAATTTATTGTTTTCCAATGAGGTATTAATCCCCCCACTAAGACTTATCTAAATGTTACGTATCTACTGAAAACTGCACATCTGCATCACACTAACTGTTTTTAGGTGTCCCCACGAAGAAGTAAACACACACCTCCTGCCTCAGATAAAAAGCAAAGGCACCACTAATTGAAGAGAGATACAGCTCAGCCTCGAACTGAATCACCAGCAGTGGAAACTACAGAGAAAGCCACGAGGAGCAACACAAATGAAGAACACCCCCGAATGAGCAGAAGGAATAAGAACCAGGATGTTGCTTCCTCCAGCTGTGCAAGTGCTTAGGCAATAAGCACATGACATAGTGCAAGGACAGGAGGCCAACGCAATGCCCTTCAGTGTCACAGGGCTGGCCAGTTCCATGGCGAGTAACGAGACTTCCAAGGAAGTACAGGCGTTTCCTTCCCTAATTCTCCAAACGCCCAGCTCCAGGGTCTCAGAATGGTTAGCAACAGAACTTAGTAAGGAAAGCACCCAGGAGTCAGTCACGTCATCTACCCTGGGTGTAAGCAGAAGGCCGCTTGGGCTGCTCCAAGTTTTCATCTACCAGTATTAAAAACTGGCTAGTGAGCTTCCAACGTTTCTCATGGAAGGCACCTCCTTTTGGAAGGGAATGAAAAAAGCAACCTTAAAGCGGTGAAAGTAGGTCACAAAGAAGCCACATCAGTAAAGTCTGGAAACAAAACAGGGAGGGATACCGTGTCAGCTATAGAATTGAGTGGTTATTATAAATGGAAATCAAAAGTACAGCTAGAACCTCTCAACTGGTAAACTGATGAAACAGATTAAGTACACTCCAAGTGATACACTACAGCTTTTCCTTTGTAAGTCTCCTGCAAAGCTATCTTAAGTTTTAAACTTAACTGCATGCTTTTTAGACTGAACTCGTGATAACCCTTCTGAACTCCATCAACAACAATAGCAGTCTTGACAGCAAAGATTTATGTTGTTGGGTATCAACCTCCCAACACCCCTCTGTCACCACAGCTTTCATTGGAGATTCATCCCAAAGCTTTTTTTAGAGCCATCCAGGTGGAGACTGATCTGCAAACAGATGTGGTGGTGATGTTTTACAACGGGATGGATATGTCAGCCAACAGATCCCACGGCCTGGCCAGCAGATACCTGTGGTCATCCCACAGAGGTGGCTGTAAAAGGTCATCAGCCTGAACACACAGCAAACTAGGGCCCAGCAGTCCACTCTCACCCTTTCTTTTCCCAGAATTAGTGAAACATCAAAGGTAATGTAACCTGTAATCAGAGCAAGCAGGTTCTCAGCACGGAAGAAGCAGGTTGACTTGATTCTTAGCACCTGTTTATAGGAACACCTACCTGCCCACAGGGGAAGCTACCTTAACTCCTACCAGAGCACTTGCTGTGCCCCAGGCTGTCTGGTTTCCAACACATTCTGAGAAGAGATTTGGACCACTGCAAGGAAAACAGTTACTGTCTCTTGATACTAACAGCTACCGCACTTCAAATGCTTCATACAGACAGGGATTATAATCTATTTTTTTAAAAAATGTGTAACTCAAAATATTGGACTAAGGAGAAAGCCTCCTTCTAGTTGCTTATGTATAATTCACAGTTGCTTACTGGCTGGCATATGTAATAATTACACATGACCTGTATTATATCACCATTATGTATAAGCAGCAGGTTAAAGGTGCCAAGAGAGCCACTAAACCCAAATTACCAAAAATGCACAATTTGAGAGAACTGGACAAACACCCCGATGAACTCAGGATCCAGGTAAATTTGAGACATGATGATTCAGGTGAATGCTGCTCTTACAGCAAACACACATTTATCATTGACAGCCATACTGCATTTTCAGACTGTTTTGTATTTTCACCCTTTTCTGGTTTTTAACACAGAAAAAGCAATGTATTCTGACAAAATAAAATAGCAGAAAGCAAGTTGTGCCAGAATTGGAAAGATTGATGCCCTTTCATACCACTTAGGTTTTTAACTATTATTACCGCATTCCTCTCAAATTTTTTTCCAGCAAAGTTTCAGACATATTTTTACTTTTACAACATGCAACTTCCCCATTTCCAGTACTGCTCTGTAATAAAAAAAAAATATGTTTCCTTCTTATCATCCCTCCTTTTGTCGTACACATTCATCATTTCTGCAAACAGAGGCCGTTTACTTCACATTCCTGACTTCCCTAAAAGTACGTCCGAAAAAAAAAAAAAAATTAGAGCGGAAAATGCTTAACTTCCGTCTGCAAAGCTTGTCTAGGCTGACAAAAAAAAAAAAGAGGCTTTCTTCCTAATTTGATTTAATGGTTATAATGATTTAATGGCTATAAATTGAGAAATTAGCAACCACTGGAATCCAAATGAGGAGAGTTGAGTTAGAAATGGCCTCGGTTCACACTGCTCTGACAGTACTTACAGGATTTGACATGAACAACTACAGGAGCTTCTTTAAGCAGAGGAGTCGCCAGCCAAGGGTATGTGAAAGAAAACTGACATAAATATTTATGGCAAGACCATAAAACTTTTTTTTGCTGCTTCACTATACGGGATATAAAATTCATTATCTCTAGGGAGTTGAGGCTATTTGAAAACTTCAGTGAGCAAGGCCTTAGCTAATGGAAGGAGTTAAGGAAGGACCCCATGAAATCCATTCAACAGGGTAATCAATCACCCCACACCTCACTGACATCCTAAGCAAGTGCTGCCAGAGAGCAAGAGAGAAAGGGACCCCATAAGTCAATGCCATTTAGAAGATAAATCCTCTCAAACCTGGTTTAGAAAGATGCTGGTTTCTTTCCTGATTTCTTATTTTCCAGGATACCTATCAACTACCCACCATCCTGAACAAAAAAAAAAAGATGGAAAATAATTACGGAAACATACCTCAAAATAGGAAATACTTAGTATTATTTGACGAGGAAGTCTAATGATTTCCTAGCGAGTGGGAGCACACTGTGTTTTTGGTGCGTGATGTACGTGTTCCAGTATATTTAAGCAAGTAGGAAACGCAGCAAAGGCAGCCTGAGGTATAGCCTCATGATGTAAATAAACATCTTTTCAGGAAGCTTTTTGTCTCCTCTTCTTTCCTAGTGCCTGCACTGCACTGTACTCCTAAGATAAAATCCCTAACTAACATGGAAAACCACTATGGATCAGCCAAGTGCTGGCAGAGCCAACCAAACTTGTGTTATGCACTGGCACCAGGTCTCAAATGCCACAGGAAGGATGAGTCTAATCACTATTCTATGGTTTTCCAGTTTTGATCTGTGATCTATTTTCCTCTCCCAGTCAGCAGTGAAGAGTTACCTACCTGAAATTAATGATTTAGGCACCACCCAGCCCTGCTCAAAAATTAAGAAAAGCTAATGGGCTGAGCTGGCTATCCAAACACCTTCATACCTGTGGTCCAGCCTGCTATCACTGTAATGAGACAAGTTTATTCCATTTTGAAGGCTGACAAAACTTTACCTTTGGCTTTTTGGGGAGTAAAAAAAAAAAAAAAGGAATAGAAGGAGCAAGCAGATGTCATCACCTGAATGAAAGTTCCCCCTCTGAGAGCATCTTGCCCTGCTGACCTACAGGTCTGACAGCTAACAGGGTATTTGAGAGGATTATTGATAGCCACAGAGGATGCAAGTAAAGCAGCAGGCTTAGGGGCACCCCAAACACAAGGCAGTGCAACCCAAGGCATGCAAGCGAAGCGCTGTAGGCATCTCAGGAGTCTCAGGAGATCTGGCTCCTGTTGCCAAGTTTCTTGTACGTCCTTGGACAAGTTACCTGACCTGTTTGTGCCTCATTTCCTCACCCTCTCTGCTCAGAGCAGCCCTCCCTCTCAAATAAAACCGTTAATGCTTTGGATGCACTCACACAGCAAGGCAATGAATGGTGCAAGTAAGTGAAACTGATCCTTCCTCCTTTAACCCTGATGGAATTGTTAATAAAGCAGTCACCATTTGTCAAGACAAAATGGAACAGAAAACTGAAGCAAAGCGATCGTTTAATTTCTAAATGAGATTCAAGGACTGCATTCAGCCCTCCCAGCCACTGCTACTTTGCACACATTTTCCTGGAACCCTCATAGCACACACTGTGCTGAGTAGCGCAGCATCTGTCCCCTATCTTGTTGAGACCAGTATCAGTGCACTAAAGAGTCAGCTAAATGAGGGTGTGAATTACCTCCACTTATCTCAAGCCAATCCACTGACTCAAGTAATGAGATCCTGAAGAAAGCAAGCAGGCCTTTAACTCTGCCATACGAGTATCAAACATGGAGCAGAAATCCCCCCAGAAGTGCCAAACCCACCTGTATTTCCTCCAAGCCCTCACTAGCAAAGGACGATGCGTATCCCAAGAGAAGAAATGTAGTTATGCTGTTATATTCCATGTGGTAACTTCAAGTTCTTCTGTGAGGGATCTCCCAAAAAGCCCATGTGTCATAAATTTCCAGGCTTTCCAACTTACTCAGCCTAACCCTAAAGACTGCTATTCCAGAGCTGGGGAACGCCAGTGCTCTCTGAGGAGAGCATGAAGCTGTTGTTGGTGCAGTTTGGCTCACCTCCACCTGGTGCCTGTCCCACAGACCCCGCTGCTTTAAGAGTGTTTCCTCCCTTTCCTTCTCACTCCCACAGCACACAACACTTTGCAGCTGATACAAGGACAAAGCTAGAGGTGCTGCATGCAGGCAATGCTAACTCGGCAAGATACGACGCTGCCTCAGGTGCTGGCCAACCCCAAAGTGCTCTGCTGGCTACCAGGCTTCCACAAAGCCATTGCCAGCAGGAGACACGGGGCAGCACAGCTCCAGACCTGCACTCCTCGAGCATTAAGCCTTGTCTGTCATATCGCTAAAGTGTCTTTCATTCCTTCGTGCCAAGAAGGCCCTAAAAACAGTCCTGTCACAAAACATCTCCTCCTGAAGCCCTAGGTGGTAGTGGGCATCCAATATTTGTTACACATGGACACAAAATGTTTATTCCTGGGAAGTTTTGTCTCCTTGTTGGAAATTTCACGTCGAAATCCAAGTAATCTTCCTCTTTTTCAATATCCTGCCTCCCAGTACCTTGCTTCAATTCCCTGCCACCAGAGTTAAGAAAGCTTTCTCAGACTGAATGCTACAGTATCCACGGTCTACCTGAAAGAATTTTCCATGCTCTTTTCATGCCATCCAGATTGAGAACAGGACCGAGGTGAAGAGGTTCTGCTGAATCTCTTGGACTGTTACTGTGAAAGCCTAACCCTGGGAGAGATTAAGTCTGAGATCATTTTTAGTCACAGACTCCTCAACACTTCTCTTCCTCTCACCACAGTACCGATTTCCATTCCCACACCTCCTTGGAAGCCAGGGCTGAATACGCACAATCCCCTCCCAGCTCCTGATACTCCACCGTGTAATCCTCCATCCACTTTCAAACACATTTGCCGTTTTTCATGTCTGCTGTACCCTTTATTCTCTGGTCCTGGCTACAAATTCCAAAAGACAAGCAAAGCAGCCTCTGTCTATACGGCACCCCAAGCGCATCTACAGCGCAGTACCGTGCAAATAAAACAAATTATCTTAAGACAGAAGAAAACGGGGCATTTTCAATTAAACCATTAATATCCAAGAATGCAGACGCAGTGCTAGAGGAAGAGAAAAGGTGCCTGCAAGTTTTAATCAAGCCAGAAACTCACAGAGAAGCATATGCATTCTTATGCAAATCTGCACCAGACGCATCGCACATCTGCTGAAATGGGTGTCGTTTTCCCACAGTTTGCAGAATTAATGTGTTTAACTAAGTGCCTGCCAGTGCTTGCAGTGTAAGAGCTAATTTCTAATGGGGTATTCCCAGTTGGAAAAAAAAAAATCCCTTTAGATAATAAAGGATCTAAATCCAGGACTTGGTTTTACATTTACTTAAGTGCAAAGACCCCTTCACCTCCAAGAGCTCATTACTTGCACTGCTCCAACTTGCTTTACAATTAAAAATAATCCCGACTCTTGGAGAAGAGCCTTTCTACAGTTTTGTGACCTTTAGAAAGCCTATTAAAGAGAATTAACAAATGCTATTCCCTCCTGATCACTTTTATAAAGGCTTTCTGAGATAGGAGAGTGTCAAAACACACAAAGGGGCTTTGTGAGAATTTTACAAACCAAAATGCAGCAATATTTCTTTTCACTCGGTTACTTTCCTTGCAGATACAATTCGTATTTCCATGATTACTATGTGTCTTCACAGAGGATTTCGAAAGAATCCAGATGACAGCTTAACTTCTGACCCTGAGGCTAAAAAGGCATATATGTCAGAAAATACTGAAGCCTCAGCTGTTTTTTATAAAAATCTATAAATATCAGTTAAAAGGAATCCGTGATCTCATAATAAGTCAACAGGTCACAGTTATCCTCTTCTTATCTTCCCTTTTTTTTCCCCTATTGTTTAAAAATAGGAAACAGCACCACATGAAAATGTTCAGCCAGAGATAAATCGTGTGACCGAAACACAGGAGTCAGGAAACCAGTGTTTCAAAATAATGTCATCCTCATTTTCCCCCGCATACTCTAGTATTGTTGATGCCTCCAAATATTTAAGTGACTTAATAAATTAGTAACCTAGGCAACATTTGCAACAACACAGCCAGCTGAAGGAGTCCAGCTAAAAACTCCCGAAAAAGAAATTTAAAACTTCATTTATGTATGAATTCCTGTCAGTGTTCCTTAAAAAGAGGAAAGGCGAACAGTTCTAATGTCAAAGGGCTGATTCTGCAATAAGATTTTGGAGTAAAGCAACCAAGGAGAAAACAGGCTGTGTCCAGCCCTCAGCTCCACCCCAAGACACCTCTGCCAGTGCACAGGAAAATGAGCACAGAGGATCCGCAATTCACCCCCTGCATGCTTGTAAGAATTCTCTGGAGTCAAAAAGGGGCTATTAGAGGAGCTGTCACAGAAGCAGGCATGAGCAGATCACCTGTAAGAGCACTTCACTCATCTTTTGATATTCCCTGCTGCTGGCTGGCAAGGGAAAGCAGCATCTCTGCCCACAGCACACTCGACTGTTTTTCATCCGTAGCAAACGCAGTCACTTAAAACCTTGGTTTTGATTAAACTCTGCCTTTCACAATGGGGCTCCAACTAGAAATCATTGTTACTTATCATCTCAACAAAACTAACAAAAGCTTTATGCTGTCGGTACTCAACGTCTGTCCCTCATTCGGTACCTGAAGGCTACGATAAGGTCAAATATCACCACAGCAGGCATTGTCCAAATACTCAGGAAATGACATTTCCCGGCCCAACAAGGTTTATCTTCCAAGCCTGCTTTTGCACCAACTTTCTGAGCGAGTTAAAAATAAGCCTATTGATCAGAAGGGGAAGAAACGCTCGTGAACACTGACCTTCCCTCATTTCCAACACAAGACTGGCTGCACGGACACCGTGCAGCTCTCCAGCTACCTTTCAGCTTTCCAAAGGTCTCAGCCACACCTCCGCCTTATCTCCTCTTAAATCTTTCCTAAAAGCAAATGTTCTCCTGCAAGGAACTGCAGCTCCATACACCCTCAGAAAGGCAGCAGCACACAAACCCCAGCCCAGCTATCTGCACACGTCTCAAGGAGGAGAAGACCCTCAGTAACAGCCATCTCACCTACCAGACTGCCTCACTGCGAGGAGTTTTTTTGGTTTTTACACTAACTACACCGTTCCCACCTCCCCCTTGCCACACGGCCTCTGGAGTACTTTGTAGCTGAGCTTGTGGAGACGAGCAGTAAGGTTCGGACGCGGAGAGGACGGGATCCCCCCGCGTGTTCCGGGCATCCTCGGCAGGTCCTGCACCACCGCAATGAAGATGCCGCCACCTGGTGGGACCTCCTCGGGCTCGGGTGGAGGCCGGGGGGCAGGCGGGACCCCGGGCAGGGAGGGTCGCGGCTCACACTCCCCATTCCCGCAAGCCCACGTTGGAAGAAGCCGGCCAGCAGCACGAGCAGGGCTGGCAGGAAAGATTCTGCTGATAACAAGATGCTACTCGTTCCCAAAGCCTGTTGGTACTCATCCATAGCAAGATGGTTTGGAGATGGATAATCTTTGCGTTTTCAGATATGATTGCAGACAGTGGAACAAAACAAGAATATAAAAAGAAAAGGTAGATATAAAGCTACTTGCAAAGTCCTAGAGAGGCAGGCCGTAAAGAACCAGAAACCCCTCAGAACAGAGTTGAAACCATTGATATAAAAGAGTTGAGCAAGGCAGACAACGAACTGCTGGAATGGGTAACTCACAGAAACTGGGCTTTTGAACTGAATTTCACATGATTCACTGAGCAGGAGACGCTTCTGCTCAGTGCCCAAGCCACAGCTATTTTTTAATCTCTGCATGACACTACGTACATTACCATGGCTTCAGTCCTGAGCACGAGCCTGGTATTTTCTGAGGGCCAATACTTAAAAGCCTGGAACTCAGGTTTGAGGCAGCCAGGAGATGTCTCTGGCTGGTTGCACAGGGTCTAGGGCTTTTTCTGGAGTCAGAGCCAGTGCAGCTCTGTCTGCAGATCGATATCCATGAAAAGGCTTCTAGCCTGTGCTTGAAGAGCCTTCTCCTTCTGCCAGGAGAAAGGGGAGCGAGGGAGGAGGGTCACTGCAGCGGTGAGGAATGTCTCCAGACTGCCCGCAGGATTAGAGGACAAGGTGATGAAAGAGTCCACATCCTATCTGCACTCGAGTTTGTACGACTACCATCGTCTTCTAGCACTGCTGCTAAAAGAGAAAGACATTTCCTAGTCCACATAAGGCCCCAGAGCAACAATGTCTGTTCACAGGATGAGCATTCAAGAACAGTCTCTTCCCCGTGCTATTTTTTACATATTTCAGCAACTCTTCTTTTGCAATTTTAGCACAGGAGCGTTTGCAGTGAGCTTAGAGCAGGCACATTATCAATGAATCTGACAACCCCGTCACAGAAGTTTGCAACCTGTTTAGACACAGACTGTACATCAGCCAAAAACCGATTCTGCCCCCATCACATGCAACATTTAACACCAATGCTGTGATGCTGGCTTTAGAATTCATTCCTGCAAAATCCATGGATGTTCAGTCAGCCACACCAGGCAATGTAATTGCTCTGTTTTCACAGTTAGCACTGAACATGCTGTCTATTCAGTTATTGCCCTGCCTCCTCCTCACAAAACCTGTTTCAAAGATCAGAGAAAAAGACCTTGAAACATGGGTGGATGCTTTCAAAAGTCAGTTATCAGCTTTACAGAGATAAAAAAAAAAATCATAGCATTAATCCAGGCAAGACACCTCCCCTCTCCTACCCCGTGCACACATGCCAGGAGTCTGAATGGAAGCCGTCACCCAGAACACATGTCGATACATATTTTACAGAAACATTAGTTGTGTGTCAAAACCAGTTCTTGGAAACATCATCTAACAGCACTCACATGATTTGTGTTTCACGAGCAATTAAACCTCTCACTCTGACAAGCAAATCTGCTGCTCCTGTCCACTATTCAAACATCAGGTTAGAGGAAACTAATTACATTTCAAACTCCGTCCTTGGGTAAGGAAACTGTATTTCCATGATAATGTCCTGGCTAATTCACTTAAGCAGAAGCTGCTGAACCTCCAGAACGCAGAGTGAAACAGCCACCCTTGGAACTAGTGCAGCTAAGGCAGGAAATGCAAAAATAGCCAGACTGTGATTTAGATCTCGTAGTGAAGTCAGACAAGACCTCAGTGTCACACTGAAATCACATCCCAGACATTGTAAAGTCCTACTGTATTCACATCACTGTCATACTGCTGGCAAGCCGCAGAGACCAGCAATGATGGGATTTTACTGCTAAATTCTTTTCTCTGTGCTAACACACGAAGTTTTACAGGCTCTGCAACCAGACCAGCTCCCCTCACGGCAGTAATTACCTCTTTGGACAGAGACGAAGTGGATGGCACACCACCGCCAAGCAGAGATGCACAGAAATAAACAGCTGCCTGTCTTTAAGTGGCTGCTGAGCTCTTTTTTCTTTAAAATACATGTTTCCACTACTAGGGACACTTTTCAGACAGTCACCTTTCATTTGGAACAACTTCCCTACACAGCGGTTCACATTCACAGAGACACGTGGAAGAGAAATGCAGTGACATCAAAAGCTGCATTTCTTGCCATGCCAGAAAACGCTTCTCCACTTTTCATGTGCTCGATATTCCTTCCCTCCCCCAGCCATTCATGGTGAAATAATTAGTGTTAGTGTTCTCATTGTTTATCAGACAATACAGACAATAAGGCTAAGCTTTCTGCTCCTGTTTTCTTTCGCTATGCTGCCGTGGTTCCTCAAACAACTGTGCAAGGCTTTACTTTTAATCCTATGAATAACACTTGTCACTCATAGGTTTGTAACCCATATTTAGCTGTGCGCAAACATGGCACAGTTTCAGCTTGATTCATTGTCCGCAAACTTCTCCAGATGTGCTCATGCAAGAAAGAAAAAGGCTAATAAGCAGGAGGAAACAAACAAATACTAGCTAATCCGATTGCAGTTTCTTGGGGAAGGAGACAAGACACTAGCACATCAGATCCTTTATGAGGGAGAGGGATAATGAGTTGTTTTTAAACACAGACTAGGAATAATTAGTTACTGTCCTTGGGCTACAAGATGTATTTTTACGTGCTTGGAGTGTATGCTGATTTTTATAGCCTGTGAGCTAGCTGGGCCCTGTCACAGGGAATTTCTTCCCATTTATCTACACGTTAGTGTCAAACTACAAGCACATCACAACATATGACTTTATCAACAAGCAATGTTCCTCACTGTGGCTAATTTTGAAACCGCATTCCTGCTTCCACTCATGGGAGATACAACCTTGGGTAACAATCAGATAGGCTGGTGCCAGACATCCTCTTCTTAAGTACATTCTCATTTTACCTTTAGAAAGTATTCTCAACAAACAATCTGGACGAGCTCTTCTTGGCTACAGCAGAGAGATATTTTTGCATAAGGCTGCATTTTATAGTCTCAGCTTTAGGGCGGGATTAACAAAAGCAAGCTAGGCAAGAAGCAGCAAGCTAAACACAGTGGAAACTACAAAAAATCCCAAACTTCTATTACAATTAATTGTGCTAAGTATAACTTTGCTCATTGATGCACCAGACAGAAAGCAGACAGACAACCTCATCCCACTGCACCAGCTTTTCAAGCTTCCAAAATAAACACAAAGGTCTTTGAACAGACCATGCTCTCCAGAAAACCTGCAGCCTGATCTTCCTCATTCAATATGTGTGAAGGCTCAGGCTGGTGGTACTCACAATAATTACCTGCCATCAGCCAAGAAATGCAGCAGAGTTCCTGCAGATAACTTATTCATGTCATCGTCGTGTTTCAGGAATAACGCAACCAAGTAACAGATCAGTGACAGGGGTAACAGAGAGCATTTGCTTCTAGTTTTACAGGTCAGGGAAAACCTGGAGAATCTCGTTGGGATTCAGGACGGGAGAAAGACGAAAGAGACAATCACCAGTGTAAGAGATGTTAAAAAGTACCAATAAGAAAGTGTTTTTACAGGTTCTCCATAATCATAGAAACATGGAACGGTTTGGGTTGGAAGGGACCTTAAAGACGGTTTTTTTCCCACCTCTCTGCCATGGGCAGGGACACCTTCCACTAGCCTAGGTTGCTCCAAAGCCCCATCCAGCCTGGCCTTGAACACTTCCAGGGATGGGGCAACAATAATAATATCAGACAAAGGTAACATGTGTACACACCACAACTGGTGCCTTTTCAAGGCTGGACCATCAAATTTGTTACAGGAGGGAAAACAAAATAATGCCTGCAGCGCTCTTCACTCTGAAACGTGGGAGTAATTATCGTTAGATTACCAAGACAAACAAGAGGGAGAGACAAGGAAAAGATAAAATAGAATTTCCACTATTTAGGTGCTGATCGAGAGATTAAATCCGACTGCACTTCAGCTGGGAGCCTAAACAAACCAGAGGCCCGGCCACATAAATCAAGCTAATTTTAAAAGGTTACATACCAGGGAAGAGTTTGACAAAGAAGGGGAAACAACCCCGCGTCCTGTACTGCTGAAGATTTTAACATCCTTTTCATAAATTATAAAGGTGCCAATTTAACACAGACCAGTAAGTCTGGGGCGACGGGACCCACCGTATCAGCACCTCCCAGGCCTTTAGTATCTCATTAATACTAATTAGATCCGGGAGTGCTCAGCCCTGCCGGCACCCGCATCCCGGGCACGCATCCTGGGACTGCGGGCACACAAAAGCTTCGGACGCGGATCCCAGCACCGGAGCATCCTGCACCTCGGGAGAGGGGAAGGCGTGCCGCGGGGTGAGCCCGGGGCTCCGGGAACGGGGCGGGGAGCGGGGTACGCAAGGAGCCGCGGGGAATTGCGAGCTTCGGCAGCGGGGAGAAAAAGAAAAGGAGAAAGAAGTTGGGGCCGGGAAGTTTTCCGCCGCTCCCCGCCCCGGCGCCCCTCACCGTAGACGCGGACCCAGCCCTGCTGCTGGCAGACCGACTCCCGCAGGACGCGGTCCAGCGCGCCGCCCNTGCCCGCCCCTGGCCTGAGGGGGAGGCGGGCGATGGCGGGAGGCCCTGCCCCGCTGCCCTCGGAGCCGCCGGCAGCGCTTTCCCCGGGACCGCCTCTCCCCGGGGCCGCCTCGGCGCGCGGGGCTTCGTGAGGCGGCCCCGGAGGGGTTTCAAGATGGTTGCTCCCCTCAGCGCCGCCGGGGGGGTCGCGGCTCGGGAGAGGCATCCCGAAGGAATACAAATCAGGGGATAATCCGGCTGGGGCCGCAGCCGCATGCCTCTCGCAGCGGCCCGTTCTCCCAATAACGCCGCAGGAACGCCAGGGTGATGGGTTGAGTCGCAAACAGCGGCTGCCGTGGGGTTGCCCGGGCTCAGACCTGCGCTCGCACGCCTGACCGAGACTGATAAATCTTTCATGCACTCGCACAGGCTGTTTCTCTCAGGTGCATGAGGAGATGTGCTGCAGGGAAGGGAGGACACCTGGCTTGATTAAATGCATTTCATTTAGGGGATTTGCGGGCTGGTTTATCTTGAATGCGTATTTACTGACCTCCCCGAGTACACCATGTTTTAATTTTCTACTTCCCTTTTGTGCTTAAGGTACGTGTTCTTTAAAAGTCTAGAATAGATTAGCTGTGAATCACAGAATCACTAGGTTGGAAGAGACCTTCAAGATCATCGAGTCCAACCCTTGCCCTAATACCTCAGCTAAACCGTGGCACCGAGCGCCACATCTAATCTCTTTCTAAACGCAATAAAGCGTGCATCCTGCAGTGTCTTTTAAATCATGGCGTTGTGGCTTGAATTTTCAGGGAAGGTGGGCAAAGGGGTTCAGCTTACTTTGGGTGCCATCCCTGTAACCTCTTGGACTGAGTCTGTGCCTGTCCATGATCGATGTGAACCGGGTGGGTTCTCCCAAGCGCTCAGATCCAGCGATTATCTCCATTAGCACAGGCTGTGTCCAAGGCCTCGCCTCTAACTAACTTCTGCATTAGTATAAAGGCACTAACAATTCTTTCTTCATTGAAAGAGCAGTTGATTTAGTGTGGACCTGTAGCAGTTGTGCTGCCATAAAGCTGCTTTAAGGTAAATACAGCTCCCACACCTCGTAACAACGCTCGTGTCATCCTGTTTTGTTTTGCAGCAGAGCAGAATAAGAGGGTTTACACAGCAAGTTGTGGCTGAAGAACAGCAACTTCACCCAGAAAGGAAAGACCGTAACTCTCTGAGCTCTGCAGCTTGGCAGGTCCCGATCCATTGCCCGAACCTGAAGGTTTGTCTCAGGAATTCCCAAAAGCTCCTCTTGGGAGCTGAGGGCTTGCGAAGTGGCAGTGAACAGTGCCCTCCTGATCCAAGTGAGTTGGAGTACCCTCACACCGTGTAGTTATGTCTGCGATGGAAGCTGCATTAACTGTTTCAGTGGAGGAAAAAAGTCCTGCCAGCCCCATGACTAATTGATGAAACCTCATTTCTGTGAGCTTCTGTCTCGTGCTTGACTGAGAGCTTGACCTGAATCTCGCCCTACAATTGGGTCATTCTCTACCCAGCTGGGAGAGAACAGGATGAGTTCTTCCATGGTGGGCATATGCACCCTGCTGTGATTTCCAAGCTGAGTTGGAAAACGAAGAAACCTCCTTCTTCCAAATGTTAGGTCGTTTCGTGATTGGCAGAACCGGTGTAGTCCGGTTTCCTACAGATTCATACCTGATGTCTGACAGAGGGTGGACACCCTCAGTGAAGAGGCTTGTAGGATCTCACTGCCTTACCTTAATACCATTTTTCATTATTCCTGCAGGGGTTCCCCAGGATTAGCTCTTGGACCTGTATCCCTTGCTTTGTTTTGTTTAAAACAGACCAGCGAGTTCGGCACTTCCTGAGGTTGTAGGAGGTAAGAGACAGGATCAGGGGAAAGAAAGATCCGGTGAGTTCGGTGGTGTCGGCCTCAATTCTTTGGGAAAAAAAGGATTTTAAAACTACCCCTGTAACCAGGAAGAGTAAAACCAGGATTAAATCTGGTGAGGGTTTGACCCTCCACCGCTGTGACAGGGGTGTTTCTGCACAGAAGCAGCACAGCTGGGACACCCAGTAACATTTCCTTGCTCCTTCCCACCCTAAAACATGTTCTGCAGCGTGGCTTCCAAAGTTCTGGGAGTTGAGGGTGTGCGGGATACTCCTTCCAGAGCAGACATCTGCATAAATTGCCATAATAATGCCATAAAGCAGTAGGAAAAGCAGTTTTTCCCTCCTACATGCTCTCTACCCCTGCTCATTCGCACTGCTCCTGATAATACAAAATGTACATACTCTCCCAGCTTATCCTGTAGTGGCCACAATCCAATAAACTCCTCAAGGTTTTCCCTCCTACTCTCCCCACAGCCCCCTTCTTGCCGCCAGCCTCCCGGACACATCCCCATCCCTCACACGAGCCTGGGCTCTTTCCCTGCTGCAGGAAACACGCACAAGTGGGCACGGGGGGAAAGGGGGATGAAGCTGCTGTGGGAAGCAGGAGAGGAGCTGGCGTGTTGCGAGGGAAGGATGTGGCTGCTAAGCTTCTGCCAAAAGTGGAGTTCTAAAAGGCTGGAACGACACTGACGCAGGAGCGGCGCAAGACACCAGCAACTGGTTCCCATCAAGTGAGGACTGGTTGTATCTGCAAGTATGATGAAGCCATCCTAACAGCAAGGTCTGGAAGGACTGGCTAGTGTGGTTTCTGAAATTCACATGGCAGCAGAAGACAAAACCCATTCTCCAGCCTCTATTCCTGGCGTTCGGGGCAACATAAACAATAATAAAGAGCAGGGATGACTAAAATAGGAAGGCTGGTTTTGCGGGCATGACGGGAGCAAAAATAGACATATTTTATAAATAAAGATGTCCTGGAAATCAGAGACTCCCAAGTTTCATGCTCACCAGTTCAGCTGTTCCGGCTGGGGGTCTTCTCCACCAGCAGTGCTCAGGGGATTTGTGAAGGCATAAATGAGCAGTAATATAAGCACATGCATGAAATTCCCTTCGTGTAAACCAGCCCCATTAGCTGATCTACTTGGGGATGTCATTTTAACCCACAGGCTCTAGTTAAATTAGGGCTGGGGGTTTGCTCAGAATAGATTAAATCCAAGTATTTGAAGAGAGCTGCACGTGTATTTTCATTAAGCCCAAGACTGTAGGTGTTGTAGAAGAAATCAAACTTACGCCAGTGTGACTTGAGAAAAGAAGGCTTTTGAGCTGACCTTCTTCCAGGAGAATGAATTCATGTCTTCAGAAGTGAGCAAGTCTCACTTCAGTGATCTTATCTCAGGAAAAAAAGGCAATAATAAAATGAGAAGAGACGTGGAGGAGGGCGGTAAGGGCAGTGGAGTGATGGGATAGATACCATATGAGGAGGAAAGACTAGAAAAACAAGGAGACTCCAGTTTGGAAGAACAAAACCTTGGGACAAATAAAGACAGAAAAGTCTGAAGAGGTCAAGAGAGGTCTGGTATGGGCCTGGAATTCTTTTTCCCTTTTCTTCACAGCACAAGAGCACGGAGAGAAACGTTCAGGAGCCAGGTCTGAAGCAGACAAGAGGAAGTACTTTTTCACACAACACATAATTACACTGTGGAACTTGTTGCCGCAGGATGTCACGGAGGCCAAAAGTATAAACGAATGAGAAAAAAACCAAAAGGGATTACACAAATTCATGCAACCTCCGGCTTAGGAAGTCCCTCAACTGCTGATTACCAGGAGCTGGGAGGATATGCCGGAGGAAGGATCACTTTATACTCTCCCTCTTCCGATATCCCTTCCTAAGCATGTGCAGCTGGCCACGGCCAGGCCCTAGTTGTTGCCCAAGGTGGACGTTTATTCCGAGCCAGTCTGACAATGCTTGTATCCTCCTGGGAACTCCCACATGGGTGGACCCTTATGGACCAGAGGCATCTCCTGGAGAGACACGGGACTGACCCCTAATTTTGTTACCTCCAGCCCGATGCGGTCACAGCAGAGTCCGTCGTGGCCACTCTTTGGTGATTTAGGCTGGAGTAATTGAGGCCAGATTGAGCCCTGGAACCTTCACAGAGACTCTTCCGCTTTCCCTGCCCATGGGATTAAGCACTGAAATCTCTGTGCTAAAACCCTCTTTGAACGGGGATGGCAGATAATGCGCAAACTGATTAAAAAAAACCCCCAGCGCTGGGGAAAGTTAAATATTAAAGAGCCAAGGCCCAGTTTTAACTGCTGCTGCCGTCCCTCCTTCATCTCGTGCCAACTGCCTCCAGGATACATGTGCTGACACTGAATTTCTACCTCACAAAAGCGGCCGCAGCATGGGCTTTAAAACTCAGACCGTTAATACTGGGATAGGAAGCAGAAAAATAGAACAAAGGCAGCGAGGGACTCCTCAGGTTCCCACTCTGCCCGTGCCCAATCCATCCCTGCAGCATCACAGGGCATGGTACCCCTGCCCCAGTGAGGCATTGTGCCCCTTTGACTTCCCAGCATTAGTTGGTCTAAAATACTTTGCTGCCCGCTTTGCCCTGCTGTTAACCAAACTATAATTTTCACTAGCAGAGAGGAGGGATTTGGGAGAAACATCTGGTCTCATTTCATCAGGATAACAGCTCCATCTCTATTTATACACACGCCGGGATCGTTGTGGCTCTCAGCTGTTCTTCTCCCGGCAGCCCCTTTCAAGCTGCCGTGTCCTGCTCCGCTGGGGCAGGCATCGGGTCGAGGCCAACCTGCTGCCACGTGAAACAGGAACCAGGCCCAAAAATGTGGGCTTGTGAGAGCTTGTCCTCTCCACGCTTGGGGCTCGCTGTCTGCCGGGCTGGTGACAAAGTGCCTTGATGCGTGGTTGCTCCTGTCCTTCTATCCTGCTGGAGAGAAAACAGGGAAAACCCGTCTGGCTAGAGAGTTTGCTGGAACTGGATGATCTTTAAGGTCCCTTCCAACCCAAACCGTCCCATGACTGGGAAAATAATTTTCTCGGTAATCCCAGAGACTTTGCTGGTCGGGGATCGGGCGTGCCATGAGTCAACCTCATTGGTCTGAATACACAAACTGGCTTTTCTCTAAGGTGCTAGCAAATAAACTGTGACCCTGCAGAGACGCGGGAGGGTCAGGGACTCTGCCGGGGAAGGCAGCACGTCCTGCTTAATTCACCACAGTGGGAAAAATCCGCTCTGCTGCCTCCACTCCAGTGCTCACAAGACATCACATCTCATCCAGCATGTTTAAAAAACCCCTCAAGTCAAATGGCCAAGCACCTGGAAAATCACCACAACGCACGTTCAGCAGCGCAAGTCACAGTCTAAAAGGAACGCTCATACCCTGAATGATGATGGGGTGTGGGTCGGCATTAATCATCTCGGGCAAGTCTGTCCCACTGCCCTGCTTTTCCCTCGAACGGGCTGTTCCTCTGCTCCCATCCCGATCCACTTAGAGCCCCACGTGCCCCCGACACGCAGCTGTTTCAGCATCGCTCCCCCTCCTCTTCTCAGCACCTCTGGGCTGTTCGTTAATTATTTTCTTAGGCTCAGATGCTAAAGGAAAGGGCTTTGTAACCCGAATGGGACCAGCGTTTTCAGATGCTCCTATTGATTGTACGAAGGTTGCAAACTCCCTGGAGCAGGGTTGAATTTCGCCCTGCATTTATACCCTCCAATGTGATCCTACCCCTTCGATGTGCTCCTTCAGAACACTGTTCTCAGCTGTGACCTGAGGTTGAGTAGATCAATATTTGTTTACTCATCTTGGGTCTGATTTTCATATGCGCTGGGTAATCCAAGTCCACCCGAAAGCAACAGATAGGGCCACTCCTGCCTGTTGCATGAATCAGACAGAAGTGTGGACCCTGGAACACCAGCCTTTCGGAGCAACTTGAGGCAGGAAATATGACTCAGTCTTGGGAGAACATCATCCAAGTATAAACCCTGGTGATGCTGTGGACAGTTTGGGGTGAGGGGTGACCAGCTGAACCCTTGTGAGCTCTTCACTTCCATGACTTTTCTGGCCAAGAAACTTTTTTTTCCTCATTTGAGTCAGTCCTTTTGCAGCACATCAAGTATTTTTGCAGAATGTGTCACAAGTGCACCAAACCAGCCAATTTCTATGTAATTGCTGAAAAACGTTCTCTCAACCTAAGCAAAACTATTCAGAGGAGACTAAGGGAGCAGCCTGAGATAACGGCACCTTATCCTTCCAATGGGGTGTTCTTAGGGTGAAATGGGCCTTAATCCCAACCCCTTCATAAAAAGCAAATGTGAAGGCATATGCAGCACTAAATTTAGGTTTTTTTCCCTCCTCATGAGATTTGGGGATGAGGGAAATGAAGAAGGGCTGGTGCTGGAATAGGTCTGATTTTGCATCTTTTCTTTGGAAGCAAACTCGAGGAATGGCTGGATGTGGCCATGCCAGGATACCTGAATTCTGATCAAAGACTCTCACAAGTCAGTGCAGGACCCTTGTTAAAGAAGGTGGAGCTGCTCAAATCCTTTTCCAATGACAACATGTCCCCTCACCTTGCAGGTCAGGAACATCCAGACATAAAAAATCCTTCAGCCTGTGAAAGCAGTTAGCTGGCTTTAAAGCCCAAATGACTTTTTTTTTTTTTTAATTTCTCTTTTTAATAGTGGCTTGCCTGTCTGCTGCTGCCCCGACTTTAAAACAAAATAACCAGCCTCCAGCAACCTTCAGAGCAGATCTGTAAAACTCTCCAACTGACTCTAACAAGCAAAGGCAAGACTGTGACAAACCTGCCAGCTTTCTCTTCATGGGCTGGATCATCTTCAGGGAGCCCAGGACTGGCATTTAAAAATGTAGCCTTTGAACAGGTCCTTTTTTTGTGATAAAGCTGCTCCCCAGGACACTGGGGAGGTGACGACAACAGATGCTGTGATGAGTCAGTGCAGAAAAGGTCGTGGGATGGACGTAGGGTCAGTGAAAGGCTGCAGTTACTGGACTGTAACTCAGCCAAAGATGTTTGGGTTTTGCCTTTGAACAAGAAATGAGGCCAGTAAGGAAGGAATGATTTATTTGTCCCTATTTTTCTTGTCAGGCTCCCGGTTAGATGACTTGGCTGGAACTTTGAGCAAAGAGCAATCGCTAGATTTATCCACATCTCTAGAATCACGGGCTTCCTTCTCTGGGCTGCCTGTATTACAGATGTTACCAACTTCCCTCCGCTGTGTTTTTGTTCTCCCTTGCCCAAACAGATGGGTTCCCTTCCTTCACTATTGTGAGCAGAGGCAGATGCAAATGAATAGGCACTTGTGCTCTGTTGTGTGGTTACCTAGAGAGGCTGTTGTTTGCCCACAAAGGCTGTACCAGGACACAAATAACCTCGTTTGGTGTAGCCCGGAGATGGCTCTTCACTACAAATACAGCCGTGGGGTTCTCCACGCTGCACTTCCAGATTTACCGTGGGATCGTTCACCAAACAGGAGCGAGTGCTGTGAGATGCTGGCACTTCAGAAGAACGGAGGAGCAAACTGCTCCTCTCCCCTCCCAGTCCAGCAACCTGTTGTTCCTTGAGATGTTTGAATAAGTAAAGAAAAAACACTGCTCTGGAGCTTGTAACAGCTCACACACACATGCACAAATACAGCATCCAGCCTTCTCCCCTGTCCTGTGAGCAGACCCTGACAGTTGATACATATTCCCTTGCACCACAAACAGGAGCTGCTCGTGCTTTTACAGGGGCTGGATACCAGTTGGGGAATTCCCTCCTGGACCACACAAAAGTAGCTGGCTGGAGCTGCCGGCTGTCAAAGCCAAGTCCAGCCCTGCCTCCTGCCAGGAGGGTACCTGCAAAGATGCTGGGTTGGAGATGCATCCTTGCTGCTCACCTGTGAACCTCCTGGGAGCAGAGCCTATCCCGCAGGGTCGATGGCCGTGGTGGGTCCTGGCCCAGGAGCAGGCATCACGGTGACATGGATGAGGTACTCAGTCCCTGTGAGAAACACAGAGGTGATTAAAGCTTCCTGCCAGTGCTTGTAGTTGTTCAGGCTGCGTTTAAAAGAAGATGTAGGAATCCCAGAATCCAGGGCTGCACAAAAGACAACCGAGTCTCAGAGCAGGAAGCGTGGAAAGTGGCTGTGTGGTGCTTGTCACAGCAGCCCTTCAGCCCTAAGAGTGCAACCGAGATATAGGATTGCGAGGAGGAGATTCAGGACCGTGGTGCAGAGGCAGGCTGAAAATCACAGAAACATCCTGGGCACTTGAGAAGAAGCACCTGAACAGCCGCACCTCCACTGAACACAAGGATTTCAGCCCATGACAACAGCCACAGTCAGAGCAGCGATGTAGCTTTGTGTTCCTGAGCAGTGTTCTCTCCTGAGGAGAAGGTTTGGGCTCCCTTGGTTGCCATGTGAGCCTCAGGTCTCACTCCTCAGGCCTTTGTTCTTCCTGCCAGGGCCTCTGCAAGGATTCTGATGCTCTCTCCCATCAGGTGAGACAGTACTAACCTACCTGGGGATTTATTGTAAGAGACGAGCAGCAACATCCCTCCAGGAGGCACCTGCTGCTCATGCTGTGCCTACATAGCATTTGGGGCATCAGATATTCTACCCCAAAAAAGTTAAAAGTGTCCCAGGAAAAACCACTGCCATGCTTCTCCAGGAATAAAGCAGGCATTTGGAGCACAGCTGACAGCAGTGCTGTCCATGCAGGAGGGGAGAGAGTCCTGAAGGTGTTGAGCAGACCGGAGCAACACCGGGCTGCTGGAGCACAGGGAGAAGACCAGCAGCACAGGATGGTACCCTTTTTACAGTCCCTATTCTTCCCTTAATTACAAGCTTAAGTAATGGCTAATAAAGATGATCCAAAACAAATAAATTGAGCTGCTGCTGTAATTAAGTGGCTTTTGCTGCATGCAGTGAGCCAGACCCATCTGTGTCGTAGCTCAGCAGAAGCCAGGAGGCTTCCGCAAGGGATTCATTTCAATTGCATCTGAACTGCTTCAAGGTGGAGCTGACCATCCTGTTTCCTACACTGCCAGCCAAGAAACACTGGCCTGTCCCCCAGACAGTCATCCTGGGCACAGGCACGGTCATTCACAGACATTGAAGTTGGTTGCATCTGCCTTCACGGCAGGTACATTGAGGTGAGGCCTTCCTGGCCTGTGGGAGGGAAGCTGGAAGCTGGTGGGAAGCAGCATTTGTTTCTGTGGGCAGAAAATACCACAGCAATGACACTCGATGGCTGCACCCCTGGTTTTTAATCAGGGCTGTACAGCAGAGACGAGAAGCAATTACTGCTGGCCGTTTGCTTATTTGATGGATGAAATGAGCTGACAGGCTCCCTGCGGCAAAGTGCAGCAAAAGGCTTCTCAAGTTGTCCACTTGAGCTCACAGGTAAGGGCTGACGCCTGGCAAGGGCAGATGTGAAGGACAGCGCAGCAGAGAGAGCCCACGCTGTGACTGCCCTGCAGATGTGCAGCCTGAATTCCAGGAGCCTGAGCTCCCAAACCACAGCTAATGCTCCCACAAGCCCCCGCTGTCCAGATGTGCAGTGCCCAGTCCTCTCTGCAGGTACAGTCCGAAATGTTTAGGGCTTCCCGTGCGTGAGTGCACATTTTTCCCTGAGAAATACTGAGCATCCGGGAGCTGCATTGCGTATTTTTCCTCCCACCTCTGTATTTTCCATGGGAGTGTACTCTCAGCGCTTCTGTGACCACGGATGGTATTTTAAAATCCACTTGTCCCAGAGAAGAGTCAGTTCACGGTCCTTTTGCAGGGTTCCAATCCAAGGTGTGCATGATATCTAGTACCAACCTGGTATATCTAAAAATGGTACCAGCACTCAGCTTGAGCCTGCTCCCTCCTCCTTCATGTCACCACGAGGCACCAGGGCTAGTGGTCGTGACCCTAGTAAGAAAGGCACCCTCTCCCTGAGCTACTAAAACACCATCTATTGGAGCTAATCCTAGGAGGAAAAAGGGGATACACGGAAAATCTCACGCCCATTCAGGTGCAGTGCATCCCTCACTGCGGCACATCAGCTGGAGCCCTGATCGGGGCGCAGATCCTGTCTCTCAGTCCCACTGCTGCTACTTTGCTCGTTAGAGCTCTTGCGGGATTTTATGAGAGGAAGTCACCTCTCTCCCTGATCCCGAGTGCCAGACAGAAGGGTGGCCACATGCAAACACGCTGCCTCACTCGCAGATAAGGACGCCCAGGTGGCGTGATCGCCGCTGCCACCCGGGAGCTGCCTCCAGCACAATCAGCCAGCCAAGTCCACCCCGCGCCAGGGAATACGCCTGGCACGGCACGGGCTGGACAGCCACGCCGTGCCTGTGGCACAGCCACACCCAGCCCTGGCCCTGGGTCTCTGTCAGGCAGCTGCTGTGTGGAGAGCAGTAACTGCTGGGTGTGCTCCGCTCTTCCTCTTAGGGCCACAGCTCTAACAAACAGCCACGCTTTCTCCACCCCCAGTTTTTTTGTCTCGTCATCCCTGCCCCCCATACATTCCCGTCCGCCTTCCGGACAGAGGGTTTTTATAAGATGTTTTCAGCCCAAGAAGCACGTTATTTTCTCTGAAAATAGTTTCCTCCAAAAATCATGCGCAAATGGCAGCGCAGCTTTGGAGCGCGAGATCCCCCGAGGGGAAAGGACAAAGCTGTGGTTGAACTATGGGATGGAGAGTCAGCAGATCAGGGTTCTCATCCCCTGACTCTTCGAGCTCTGACTCAACCCAAGGCCCCTGGATGTTTGGTTTCCCCATCAGGAAAACCGGAGTGATGACACACTGCGATGGCAGCACACAGCCCTTTTTTACTGCTGGGAACCACCACAGGCTTCTGCAAAGGCACACTGTCTCACTACCGAAAAAATAAAAGTAAAAAAAAAATCAAGCCTTTGGAATCCAAAATGCTCCTCTGCAAAGTTTTCGACTGGTGTGGTTCACTGAAGCTGCAAAGATCTACTTGGATACTCTAAATATTTACCCAGCATTTTTATATTTACCCAGTGCTGAAAGTGCCAGTCAGTGCTCAATGCCCAGTCCCCTGGGGATGCACAGCCGTGCCCTGGGATGCTGTGCTGGGAGCAGGGCTGTGAGGAGCTGCAGTGACCCTGCTGCCTCCAGGGCATCCTTTCTTTTTTCCCCATCTTCTTTTCCCCGTCATTCATCTCTCTCCTTCAGCACCCTCTGGCTCCCCCGGCTGTGCCTGCAGCTCAGCCCCACAGCAAGGTTTCCTCTGCCTTCCCCCCAAGCCCAGCACTGAAGATCTTTGCTCCCACACCACCGTGCTGGAGCACTCCGAAGATACGCCTTGGCTTTAGCTGTAAGAGCTTTATGAAACGCTGCCCTGGCAAGAGGATGGTAGAGCCTTCCCTCCTGCAGGCTCTGCTCTTCATCCCGGGACAAGCCTCCTGAAGAGGAGATGCTCAAGGCTGCCGAACTGGCAAAGCTTCTGGTCGTGTGGGATGCCCCATGCCCTCCTCTGCGGCCACACAAGGTACAGTGGTCACTGCAAAGGCTTGTGGCGTTCACTGGATCACCGAGAATAATCGAATACCCTTACACTGGGGAAGGAAATCAGGTCATGTTCCTCAAGGGAGCTTGTACCTGCCCTGCCTGGCTCCGGGATTTGCTGTTCCTCTGCTCCCCTCTTTCAGCTCCAATCGTCCCCCTCTCCAGAAGCCCCTTCACTTTGGATCTCTCCTTGTCCCCTCTACAAACACTGACAGGGTAGTGGCCACCAGCTTCACACACAGAGAAAGCCCCGCTCTGGGAACTTGATAGTGCCTCCAGCTCCCTCTTCAAACCCTCTGCCCTCTCCATTTGCCCTGAAACCCTTCTTAACGTGAGAACCTGCTTGTTTCTTATAGTGTTTGGGCAACACCTTACAACAGCATAAGCCCTGATTTCCCCCTTTAAATGCTGCTCTAGCATGAAAAAGTTACCTCTCTTCAATGACACCTCTCTAGGCTCTTACCAAGGAGAAGAGAGAGTCTTTGACTCCCTTTAACAAGTGTGGACACTGAATTGACACAGGTGACTTGGCCAAGATCTTCAGGAGCAGAAGCAGCAGCAGAGCTGGAAGATGTTGTAAGTCCCAGCCCAGTGAACTTACCAAAGAGCAGGACAGAAACAAAAGTTTCATGAATGTTGGAAAAGGCGTAGAAGACTAAAGAGAAGAGGGAGGTCAAATCCAGGATGCAAGGCAGTGTGATGTCCAGGTCTCCTTCTTCTCCCACATGTCACTTCCAGTGTCTGCCAGCCCATCCCGGCCTACACCCCCACCATGGTGGAGTGTTCAGGATCTACTTGCCATGTCCTTGAAAAAGCAGAGCTCTAAAAACCTGAGTTTTTAATTTTTCCCAAATATTTGCACTGGGGAAAGGGGATGCCAAGCTTGAGATCCACAAGGCCTCGTGTACCTGCACCCAGGAGCTAAAAACCCACGAGTCTCCTGCAGTGATCAAAGGCTAAAAGAAAAAACATCCCAAATGGAAGCACAGCACAAAACTGTCCCAGCACTCAGTGCTGGGACATGCTCCTCAATGCTTGCTGCCCATTTCCCACCGCCTCCCATGGGACAACATCCCCTGTATCGGGAAGACCATGTGGAAAATCTGCCGGGCCTCAAGTACCTGCACTAAGGAGTTAAAATCCATAGAAGTCTCCTGTAACGATCCACCCAGGCTGGAAGAACAAACGCCTTTCAGTGCCCGGGCGATGCTTGCATGGTCCTTCTCGCACCAAGCTCTTCGTGCTGAGTCGTCTCCTTCGGTTTTCCAGTCCGGGAGCGGTGTCTCTCGTGCCTCGATCACCACCCTGAAGTCCAGAGGGGTGAAAATGCGGCCTTTCCTCAGCGCAGCCACGCCGGTAATTCCCGAAGGAAAGAAATCCCTGCCTGGCGAAGCAGAGCGGTTGCTGGGCTGTTGCTGCCATCTTCTGCCCACCTGGAACTTTGCCGCTCGCAGCTCCGCCGGCCTCGGCCCTTGCCAAAGGGAAGGCGGTAAGGAAAATGCGGGAATACGAGAGCTTGGGAACGGGCTCGTGGTCAGCTAGGTCCAACACACCTGGGAGATCCAGGTGTGTGCCGTGCAGGTCGCCCCCTTCAAGCCTTGGCGCCGTGGTTGTGGGTGCGGGTGAGGGGATGCCGAGCTGTGCCGACGGAGAAGGGGCAGGCTCTGCCTGAGTAGCCACACTCAGGAGAGGAAGGGGATAAATACACTCCGTCAATGCAATTGCTAAGTGGGCTGTTGCTAGACGCAGCGTGAGCCGTTCACGGTTCTTCCTGAAAACACAGGGAAATCAAATGTTTAATTCAGAGGGAACAGCAGGACTGCGTGATTTCTCTCCTGACACCCATCTAATAAGGGTATTTTTGGCAGGGAAGCAGAGTGAGTGGTGTGACTGGCACTAAAGCTGCGGCGGCAGAGCGTGGCGTTGATCACAAGGTAAGGACACAGAGCCATTGTTTTCCAAAACTGCAAAGACTTTTGTCTCTTTGTTCAGGGCTTTAGTTCCGCCTGAACCGCTGCCTCGCAACCCTCAGATTACTTTTTTCCCCTTACCCTGTCATTTTCGGCAGAGTGGGATGCTTGGGGGAATCTTTTCCAAGCAGTGGGCTGTTAAAAGATGTAAAAAAACTACTAAAACAAACTTTTTCAGAAACCAAGCCCCACCACGGGTTCAGCCCAACAGATCTTCGGCCCCTTCCCTCCTTGGGAATCCTTGTGTCACAGGTTTTTAAGCAGGTGCTGTAGCAGATCCCTGCAGGTGTTGTATGAGGACATGGTGCAGTTGCCAACCCCCTGTGGCACAGTCTCGCTGGTTCTTGGCCACGGGACGTGGACTCAACCAGGGTAAACAGCAGCAGCAGCTGCTCAGGGGGCAGCACACGAAGCATAACCCTACAGCTGGGTATTTCAGCTGTCAAAAATTTGTCGAAAAACCCGGCATCTTGTCTCTTCGGCACGTATCTGTACAAGCTGAGGTGATCATTTCAGGTTTGCACCTTGATTTTCCCTCCCTCTAAGCAGGGGAAAGCATGCAGGTCCCCCAGAGGTGAGGATTCCACAGCGTCCAGGTGGGATGCAGCCAGTGAGAGCATCAGTCAGCAGCCCTGACCTGCTGGATTTCAACAGCCTGAAGGTGTCAGGGGCTGCAGGAAAGGCAACCCTTACAAACTAAACCCACACCGATAAAGTGCAAACTTTAGAACTGTTCGACGCAAACTTTCTACACAGAACTGGACATTCCTGACGAACCTGTTCGGTGCTGAGACACCACAGGCCACGTGCAGTGGTGAGTTATTCCCCACTCCCCTCGGTGGGAAGCATCCTGAGCAGGCCCTGTCACAAAGCTGTCTCACCACAGAGGAGCTCCCCATGTGTCTCCCCTGACGGGCTCCAGGGCAGCAGCTCTGCTTGTGAGCGGCAGTGTCTGTGCCACTCAGCCTTCACCTGGGAGCTGTAGTGGGCTGTCCAACTCCTGCAGTATTCAGGAGCAGCCGCCGGCTGAAATGCCAAGTTCTCCACTCCTCTGAAACATGGAAACGTCCCCAGACAAAGCCACTGAAATGAAGCAATGTCCTGAGGTTCATACAGAGAGACGGCAGCAGAGAGGGGCCAGGCTGCAGGGATCATTTCTGTACCTCGATCCATGCCAGCCCCCTCCTCCTGCTCCTCAGCAGAGGCGATTACACGGGCTGTCTGAATGGTACAGGAGTGACATTTTCAACACAGCCTGGAGTTAATGTACTCCTGCTTGTAAAGTCGGCAGCAAACACAGGTCCTTGCTTAGCAGAACGTTTCACTTCACTACATCAGAGCCTTGTGCTGGGGCAGAGGGAAAGGGATGGGGCTCCTTTCTGTAGAGGTCCTCCTCGGGTGGCAGTACCCAGCACACCCCTGGTGGCAGGGGCGTTCCCATGGCCTGGAAACACTGTACCTTTCAGAAGTCAATGACACGTTCTTTTCCACTGTGCCATATGCACATTTAAATGTATACAGAGAAAGAGTTGGTCACACCCCAGCTTCCCGCTTGCCTGAGAAAAACCTCACTCACCCCGGCTGAGGTGCTCTGTTGCACGGGGTGCTGGGTGTGCCTCCAGTCTCGGGTGACAGTGGCAGTGGGAACGACATCAAATGTGAGCTGGCTCCGAAGGGCAGCACAAGCCCCAGCAATGGACTGCAGCTGGAGCAGAGGGGAGGTGAATTGCTCACGAGCAGCAGAGCAGTCGACACGGCCTTCGAGGCCGTCAGTGGGGACAGAATCACAGAAAGGGTTGGGCTGGGAGGAACCTTCAAGCTCATCTCATTTCAACCCCCTGCCATGAGCAGGGACACCTTCCACTATCCCAGGTTGCTCCAAGCCCCACCCAGCCTGGCCTTGGACACTCCCAGGGATGGGGCATCCGCAGTTTCCCTGGGCAACCTGTGCCAGGGCCTCACCACTCTCACAGTAAAGAATTTTTTCCCATTATCCCATCTAAGCATCTTCGAGGAAGCTCTGGAAAGTTGCACTGGAGTAAAAGCCCTCCTCAGCATGTAGGTTATGCCTCAACACTACGTCCAAGACCTCCAGCAGGTCCATCTTCTTTCCTCACTCTCCTTGCAGGCTCATGTGGGAGGGCAGGATTGTGAGAGTGGATTTTGCAAGAAGATAAACCCTCCTCTTCCCCCTGCTCTGCTGCTCCTGGAGAACCTTTTGTGCCACGAGAGCATTCCAAGTCCCTACCAGGAGGATGGTTTTTTCCAGTTTTTCCTTTATCTTCTCCATTCCCCAGTAACACCCATCCCCGTGCTGGAGCACTCTCCAGACTAGAAGGGGTAAGCTTGGGGAAGACTCCTCAGAATTATTCTAGCAATTCTCCTTTTTTTTTTTTTATCCTCGGAAACAGAGTTTTGTGAGCAGTTAGGCCCCTGGCACAGGAACTCCAGAGTCCTGGTTCTCTAAGAAACAAAAATATTAAATCGTGAAATCCCATTTTCCCCTCACCCTTTTAAATCTTCTTTCACTGGGCTGGAGCCAGGCTGTCATTAACTCCTGGTTGGGAACTGCAAGGCCAGAATTGTGATGTGCTTAGTGGCAATGCCATGAAACCCCACCCACTCCCATACCAAAGGGCTTGTGTTCTTAAAGAATAATGTGTTGGGATAATGCTTTAGAAGTGGATTAGTGGATCCTGATGCTCCTTCATTTGCATTTTCCCCCCTGGAGCACGTTTGAAGGCGTTCAAATCATTTTTTTACTTATTCGATGGTATTTTAATCCTTAAGTAATGGCTCAGCTCCACAGAAATATTTACATAGCCGCCACACAGCACACTCAAGGATGTAGAGCAGAGGAATACCCAGGAGCTGGTCTGGTCCTGCGTTATTTCAACCCCAACAGCAGACCCCAGGAGCAGAAAGCCCAGACTCAGATGCAGACTTCTCATGCATCATTCTGCCCCTTCCTTCCCTGCAAAGCCCCATGGCCATCACCATAAATACCTGTGACTGAATTTGCAGTTAAATGAAGCCTTCAACCACCTGCTCCTGCACAAGGCCACAGGAAAGGTCATCATCTCCAGGCGTAAGCTGGCCTCTCACACTGCTTATCCAACCCCATCAGCAGGCTGGGGGCCACTTTCCCCCCTGACAACAGCCTAATTCAGTGTGTGGGCTGCAGTCGCTGGTTATGGGGGCAGAGCACCATGGCTCACTTCCAGCTGCTTCTCACCGTGTGAGCCTTACAAAGAGAAACTGAGGCTAAGCAGGGTCCCACTGGTGCCCATTTGGGAGCCACTGCCATAGGAGGGGTGAAGCACAGGTTGCCCAGAGGAGCTGTGGTTGCCCCTGGATCCCTGGCAGTGTCCAAGGCCAGGCTGGACAGGGCTTGGAGCAGCCTGGGACAGTGGAAGGTGTCCCTGCCCGTGGCAGAGGGGTGGAGCAAGATGAGCATTAAGGTCCCTTCCGAGCCAGACCGCTCTGTGATTCTGTATCAGAGTGGTGCCCCAGCAGCAGCGCGCCCGTCAGCAGCTGCACAGAAAGGTCTGAGCTGAAATGGGGACCAAAACGAGAACGATGGCAGGGCACAGGTTTGTGTGTTCTGAACGGGGAGTGCAGTCCGTCCGCCACCAGCAGTGGCCAGCAAGGAAGGGACACTGCTCTCCTGCCTTCCCTCCGCGTAGCCTGCCACACTCCCGGGCACTTTTGCGCGGGGAGAATGAACGCGCTTGTGACCCTGCCTCAGTCCAGCTTGGTCCCGGGAGGGGCCCTTACAGACACTGGTACCTTCATAAGAGCCACTGCTAACAAAGGGACCCTGAGACGCCACTAATGAGCTGGCTGTTGCTCTTTGAAGCTTAACGAGAGAAACTTGAGCTACAGCGGGCTGCGGGGCCACAACAGTCAAACCAATTCATCTGTCAGTGCTTCAATTTGTCAGTGCTGAGCCCTGCTGTTCCAGCATCACATCGGCTCTGGCTCCACGAGCCGCTTCTTCAGCGCTGCCCGTGCCGCAATACCCCTCCCGGCTTCCTCCTGCAGCAGCAACTCCAGTCCTGCTTGCCAGTGCCTTAGACCCTGGAGGGAGTTCTTTAACTCTCATCCATCCTTTAAAAGCTTTGCAAATTCATCACATCACGCACGGCTTCTCATTGCAGAAGAAAAGAAGTGGGTGTTTAGCTTATTTCACTGGTAATAGCAGAAAATGGCCTATTGCAGCAAAGAATTTGTCCAAATAAGCTGCGAGCCGTAGCCTTCCTGCAGATAACATCCAGCTCATTTTAGTGCCCTGGAAGCACTCTACAGGTGTCTGCTATTGAAGCATCATTGTACTTTAGATAAATGTGCTGCTTAAAGATAGCTGTCAGCACAGACTGCTGAATAATGCCTTCATTTTATACACTCAGCCTGTTCCCCAAGTTATTGGCAACACCTCAAGTTGGTAGTCTGACCGCAGAGAAATAGTCAGCGTGATGGTGGAAGAGCAGGACCCCGACCCTGTGGCACCCACTGGGCTCCCAGCAGTGTTGAAGGGCTTCTATAGGTTACACTCAGGTTACTGCATTTATTAGTTGTCAGTCATCACCCTTCCATCAGTTTGCCCTGGTGGAATCGTGCCTTTGGTGTGCTCAGGTCACACCACTGGAGGTTCCACGTTTTGGTTACACACCGTACGTACAGAAATCCTAGATAAGCAGATTTTAAGCCAACCTAACAGCATATATTCTTAAACAGTATTACAGCTACAAGTACGCACCACTGAATGCTGCTTCCCTCTGCCATGTTTTCTTTTGTTCTTCCTTGACTCACATAAAAGGATCTTTAAGCCTTGAGAGACTGCTGTACGTTATAGCCTCACCTCTCCAAGGACAGAGAAGCCTTTCTAAGGCTCCCATTCCTCTTTCACACGTGTTTATCTAAATTAAAATAATAAGCACCTTCGTTGGCTCATAACTCTCAATTATTTTTCAGGTTTTAACCCCTACTTCTTAATCCGATGTATAACTTCAATAGTAATTTCATTTTAGCTCTTTCTTAAACAGCCAGCCCTACAGCACAGCCCTCTACTCCTTTTGCTGCTCTACCTCTCCATAAGCCCTTGCTGTGCCTCTGCTGCATCCCCACCCATGGGCTGGGGCTCTGTATGAGCTCAGCCTGGGGGCTTTTCTTCTTTCTAAGCCATGAGTAGAAACGCTGATCTCTAGATCAGCTCAGCACTGCTGGCCTGGCCTCAGACCCTGCTGCCCCGGGCCTGGCCAAGCGTGTCTGATCCGGGTGCTTTCCCTGGACCTGATTCCAGCCTGGGGGCTGACTTACCACCCGGACTTGAGTCCTGTTTCATCCCTGCGGAGGTGCCTGATGCCTGGATTCTTAGGGTGTGTCAGCACTCTCTCCTCCAGCTCCAAGAGGAGCTAAAACCTTGGCTACTTATTTTATATTCTAATGTTAGCAACTCAGCATAATTTGTTGCTCTTGCTGACTATCTTCCGCTGTCCAGGTGGCTCCTGGGCAGCATCTTTCCTGGAGCAGCGCGTTTGTCCCAGCCTGTCGCTGTTGTGCCACGAACGGTGAGAAACGACACGACCAAGATCTGGAGAAAATGGCGTATTTAATTAATTATAAATCGATTTTTATAGCTTGGGTTGCCAGCATGGCGTAAGGTGATTGGTTCTTTGCCCCACCACCTCTCAGAAGGGTTGGTGGGAGCCATTTGAAAATATTTTCTTCAGAATATTAAAACAACTCTGCTGAATAACAACAGGTGTAAGATAGAGAGTTAGTTCACAAAAACCCGTAGCAGTGTTTTCCATAGCTTTGGTGAGAAACACAGAGCTCTCACAGAATGCTGCAGAAAACTGGAAAATTTCTCTGCTGAAGCTTTTCAGTGTCCACACCAGCGTTTTCTCCCTGAGCAGCAGGGGCTGCGCTGGAGCTGGGTGTTTTCCCTTGCAGTGGCTCCGTGGGGTCTGATGCCCCCCTTCACCCCCACCTGGATGGCAGGAGGCACCCTTGGGATGCGTTCCCCGTTTGAGCTCCTGTAGCTGAGCCCTGGCACCCCGCGTGGAAGCTCCTGGGTGCTGTGGGAAGGCCGTGCCTCCCACTCAGGCTTCCCTGAGCCGAGCTTAGGGGTGCGGTCAGCTGCTCGGGGGCAGTGGTGGCTGTCTGCTCTTGCTTGCTGAGCAGTTTGGTGTTGCCTCCTCCTGAGCAGCTGCTCCTCAGCCCCACGCTGGGGCCACCAAGCAATTTGGGAAAGGAGTGCAGTGTTGGCTGGGGTGTTTCACACCCCTGCTAGGCAGAGTTAACTTGGGGGGGAAAATTGTGACTACCCACAGGGTGTTACCTTTTTCAGCAACTGTGAAGGATTTCTTTAGTTCCTCAAACTGTCTGGAGTTTCAGTACTTACAATCAGCAAAAATTGGAGTGGAATATCAACGGAGCACAGCTTTCAGAAACTCATTTTCTTTTTCCTTTCAAACTGACAATAGGATTTTAAGAAAAACTTTGAATAATGGATATACTTTTGAATAATGGATGTTTCACAGCCAAAGTCCCTTGACTTTTCTTTCTGTGCCTGAATGAGAAGCCTTTTAATTGCACAACACGTGGCGAGGAGGTACAAAACGCTTTGTGTCTTGTGCTGCTGATTAACTGATGCATATACTCCCATTAAACATTCAGAGAGGGCTAAGTGTATCCCAGCCCGAAGCTGTGTGCTATGCACGTTGCGTTTTTATCAGCTAAGACTCTGCCATGAGATGTTTTGTGATTTTCCTTGTCTCTGTCATGGCTGCTCATAATTTTCCTCTTTTGTGTGTGTGTGTGTGTGTGTGCTTTGGATCTTTTCTGCTTCTGGGGAGGCATTCTCCCACCTGGAGAGCTTGTACCTTGTGCTCTGGGCTCACGCAATGGGCTGCGAGGTCACCTTGTGAAGTGAAGGAGACTCCTGAGCTTAGGCTGTGGAATAAACTCTGTTTTCCAGAATAGCAGTGAGGGGTTTTTGTTTTTGCAAGGGTTTAGCTGAGAAACGGTGAAAGAGGTGCCTGGTGCCTCTGCCAGGCTGGATGCTCTGTCACGGTGGGATGGAGAAGCTGCAGTGCACGGAGCAATCGGAGCCCCCTGGAAATTACTAGTGTGGGATGCAGGCAGGGGAATCAGCAGGAGCAGCAGCGGTCTGGGTGTTCCTCGCTCTCATTCCATCATGTTGCTGTCTGTCCTTGGAGCTGGCTCTTCTCCAAGTTAATTCAGCTTTCATGAAAGTTTAACTCTGCTGCAGAAGGGAAGAGACAAGTCGCCGTGCCCCTGAAAAATGTAAAGGGTGGTTCGGGGTCAAGGGTTTTTTTTTGTCCTCAGTTTCCCCAGTTCTTGGTGCAGTGCCCGGCACTCTGAGTGAGCCCAGACGGGCTCAGCAGAGTGAAACCCTGCTGTGACAGTACTTCCCTAACTTCTGTCTGCACAAAAAAAACCCCCCAACAAACCCCAAAACTTAAAACAAGAAGCTATGGCCCCAGCAGCTCCCCACTTTTCTTTCCAAGCCCAAATTCAGGCTGAGGACCAGGCCTCAGTGAATAAATGCTGCTGGAGCCTGGCTCTGTCCTGCTCCCAGCCCTCTGTGTTGTGGCTGTGAGGGACTGGAGCTCAGTTTAGAGAGTGAAATCCTCTGAGTTTGGGCTGTTTTGACTCTCGGCGTTACCCCACGGAAGGCCTGCGGAGGCAGCCTGGGGTGGCACACAGGGTCCTGGGGGCTCCCTGCTGCCGGGAGTTTCTCTTTCGCTGAGAGGTTTTTGCGATCCTTGCCTCTGCAAGCCATGGGAGGCTGCCAGCTGGATTTCTGGCTTTAGACACAGCTTGTTCTCTCTCAATTTTGCAGCTTCTTGCCTCGGAGTACAACTGCAATTTAGCTTTATTTCACGAAATTTGACATGACTGGAGACCGTGATTTACTGGCCTTGGAGGATACGGTACGTGTAACTGCGGAGGGCGTAAGTGGCTTCTCGTGGCAGAGGAGCCATAAATTGAGATGAAAAAAAATGAGGGAAAGCGTTGCCGTCCGACTTTACAAGGCAGCAGCGGGAGCAGGACACAGCCGAGCGATCTGTGGCTGTCACGGCTCTTTATCGGCCCCGATTGCCTGTGATAAAGCTCCTGCGTGCCTCACACGGGAACGGACCGGCGTTCCGGGCTCTGGCGAGACACAAGGTGGCAATGTTTCCAAAAGGACACCCTGGAACTTGTCGGGGCTGAAGGATTTCCAGCTGATCCCGCTTTCCTCGCTCTGGCGGAGACCCTGGGGAAGGGTCTGCGTCCGGCTCACCCCATCCAGGGCCACCAGCAGAGGAGCCTGGGGGTGCGTGGGGGCAGGTGGGATCCCCGAGGGCAGCAGCTGGAGGAGGGCTGCTGTGGCCCTGGCCTCGCGTTCCCACCCGGGGCTCGGCATCCCTGCCCTGCTCCCTCAGGGCACAGGCACCGGCAAGTGTCTCCTGGGTTTCTGGTGTTTCTTCTGGGGCTTGTTTCGACACCTGCGTCCCTCCTCTTTGCCTTCTGTGCCCTCCACACCTTCCAGCAGGCCCAGATCCAGAGGGACGTTTTAGAGTAAGGAGATTTTAGACAAGGAATAAAACCTTCTCTTGGTGTTTTTTTGTTCTGTTTTGTTTTGTTTTGTTTTTTTACTTAATGCCACAAGAAAAGCTGCAGGATTTGTCTCACTATACAAATTGATTTTCCGTGGTTGAGCAGGGGGTGGTGTGGGGCAGGTGGAGGAATTACCTCTGCTTGGTTTTTTTCGCATTTGCCCGACAAAAAATTTCCGGGTCCCTTGGTTTTACGTGTTAATTTTCAGCCTAAAAGTTGTAAGGCATCGCAGTGTGGCACGGGAAGGGGTGGTGTGACAGTCTCCAGGCTGCTTGTGCTCGTTTTATCTGCAAATGGCTGCATTTGCAATGTGTAATGATCTCTGTGAGGCAGTTAGAAGCGAGATAAACATCAATTTTATGGCTGGGAAAACATAAGGGGTGTTGCACAGGAAAACGAGAGGACCTGAATACTGAAAACTCTCCTCACTGCTGCTGGGTTTAGCTCCTGTCTCTCCACGGGCCCCTGTGCATCCCAACCCCTTCCCGCGGTGGCTCCAGGCAGGGGAGATGCTGCAGAGCCGGTTGTGGTGGGATGCAGGAGCTGCACAGCCCCTCCTTTAGGGCTGGGGGATGCAGGTAGCCAGGACTTAATATTCACAGCCAAGAGTTAGGGAGGGCTGGCTGAAGTGGGAGTGAAGTAAGGCCAAGATCAGGAAGTTTTTTGGGGATTTGCTTGGTAACAGGAGCTCATGCAGAAGGCTGAGGTCACGGCCGTGCTGCATCCAGACTGGGGCTGTGTTTTGATTTTCACAAATAACAGCTTTCTGCAGCTCTGTTTCTTCACCAGACACAACGCAGGGTATAAAATGCTTTTTCTAATATGCCGAATGCCTCTGGAATGCAATTAATATTCTTGCCTAAGTCTCCAAAAATTAATAGGTGTGTCTGGGAGCTGCCGAGCACGGCTGTGTGTGCGTGCAGGGGGGTGGTGGGGAGGGACAGCTCAGTCCACCCGAGCTGGGAACGACCTCACGTGGGGAAGGAAGGTGCAGAACCACCGGTGGGAACTGGAGCTCACAGAGGGGCTGCGGGAAGACGATGCTGTGATGGCCGGGTCACACCCACGGGATGGTGCTGTGGCTTGTAGGTGGGAGCAGATCCCATCTCAGCTGCTTCAGGAGCTACCCCTTCCTCCCACCAGGATGCCCGTGGCCTGGGAAGCTCCAAATGCCACCCCCAGCTGGATCAAGGCCTCTCACAGCTCCTTCCCTTTGAGCCTGGGAGGGGTGACCAAGCTAATTATTAATTAGCTGCCACTGAGGCTGACTGGGGATGAGGGCTCTCCCCATGTGGTGCAGGTGCTCAGCCTGTCTGGGAACCTGAGGCCTGGGTGGTTTTTGTTTTCTTGCTCTGTGTGACACGAAATTGGCTGTCAAATGTCTCAGAAGCTGGCAGCACGTTCGGGGCTGGCGTTTTTGCTGTGTAGAATATTTAAGATGAGTTTTCATGTTTTATGTAGCTCATTTGCCGCTTGCATTTCTGCCCTGCGTGATGCTCAAGACATCTCCCCCCAAAAAAAGTGTTTTTGTTTACATATATATTTTTCACATTTATAGGGGGCTGAAGCTCAGAGATTAACAAAGCTTCCTATCAATTCTGCTTAAAAAAAAAATAAACCTCATCTCAGAACCGAGTAGAAACGGCATAAATCACCTCGAAACAGCTTCGGGCACTGAAGCCACCTGAATTTCTGCTCTTAGGTTCCAAAGGTTTCAGATGAGGTTGGGTTTGGTGTGGGGGACTGACCCGAGAGCCCGGGGCTGTCTGTGGTCAGGGCCCCAAGGAGCTGCACGAACACACCCTGGGCGTGAAGAAAAATGTTTTCCCGCCTGATCTTGTTACTGTAACAACAGCAGCGAGATCTTTTACAGCGGGGGCACGCGAGGTTTCAGAGCGGTAGCGGTGTCCCTCCAGCTCTGTGACAAACGCTGTCCGCAGCACGTGCTGCCTGCACTGCGATAGCCCTGTAAAGCTCGATGGCAGTCCCGGGCCACAGGGGCATTTCCAGGAAAGCTGTGACTCCTTTAAAATAGTCATTTCTTGGCTAGGTGTGATGACGTTACAAGGTTGTCCTCTTCTTCCCCTCTTCCTAGCCCGTCTGAGCCTTCTATCTCTGTTTTTCCCTTCTGTCGTTTTCGTTCCCCAGCTCCTTCCCTTGGCTCTTTCTCTTTCCAACACACTTCCCTGCTTTTGCCTTAAAGTTGGTGTTCCCCTGTCCATTTTAAACCACTTCTGCTCAAAGCTTTACGCTGCTGGTAGAGTTTCTTACCTCTTCCTCCCTAGCAAGAATAGAGTTTCCACACATCTCAAACACCAGCATCACAAGTTGCAGCTGTTTTCATGCAAGACAAGCTCCCAAATCTTCCTGGTAATCCAAACCTCCCAGGTTAGGCTGGCAACAGCAGCCTGAGGATCACAGATTTGGAGTAGTTCGGGTTGGAAGGGAGTTTTAAAGGTCATCTAGTCCGACTCCCTTTGCAGTGAGCAAGGACATCTTCAACCAGATGAGGTTGCTCAGAGCCCCATCCAACCTGACATTCAGCACTCCAGGGATGGGGAATCCACAGCTTCTCTGGGCAGCCTGTGCCAGGGCCTCAGCACCCTTGCTGTAAAAAACTTCTTCCTTATATCTAGTTTAAATTGACTGCCCTTTTCAGCGTCTTCATGTGATGCTGATTGAGCCCTGCAGGCTCCCAATATAGATTTGTGTTGTTGCTAGAAAGCAGGTTGGAAACATCCAGCAGTCACCTCTTGGCTAGAAACCTAAAATTATTAGCCAGAAACCAAGTGGAATTATGTTATTTGTATTTATGAAATACCCTGCCAATCCGTGTATTTTTAAAGTGTGATTCTCACGGTTTCTAGGGCTCCTGTCCCGCTTCCCCCGAGACCTGATCTGCCCATGACAGACCTTTTACTTCAAAACCTCCCGAAGTTTTGAAGGACAGCTGTGAAATGGAGAGGAGATGCTTAATTTCATTCTGCCGCAGCAGCTCAGCAGCACGAAGACAGCGCTGCCCTGGTTTGTGTTTCTCCCAGTCGGATTTCTGTACGGCTGAGTGCTAAGGATATTTTTTTTTGCTTGAAATCTTGAATTCTGCAGAGACCGAGCGCTTATTTCTTAGGATCACCAGGGAGAATTTCTTTCTCTCCCAGCAGGGTGGAAATTTGAAGGTCTGAAGCTATAATGTATTTTAGTCTTTCAACATCATTAAAGGAGGGAGTTTCTGACAGTGCCACCATGATGCAAAGCAAACTCTCCTGCCTGTGAATCCCCAATCAGTCCGTGCTGTGGTGTTACACTGGAGGTAAATTGGAGGCTCTGGGAAAGGGGGAGAAGGTGACACATCACTAAACTGCTGGGTGGCAGATGATGGACTTTATAGCTAGCTTTTAATGTGGTTTTCTATGACATAATTTACCTTAATTTGCCCATTTTCTCAGTTTTTAAGGTGCCTAGGGGAGTTCAGGGTAGGGTCTCCAGGCAGGAATCCCTGGTCACTTAGAGAACAGGGCCATTATAGTGCTGTAACGACTGAGATGAGGCAGTGCTGGGGTGGAGCCCAGCTCCACCCTGCCCAGATTCTGCCCTGGGCAGTACATGGTGGGATGGACGTTATCTGCTTGACCTGTGGCTGGGTCTGAGTTAAACCAATCAGGTTTTATTTATTATTATTTAGGAAGTGTGAGGATGTATAGAGGAAGATTTCTGCTTCATAGAATCCTGGAATGGTTGGAAGGGACCTTAAAGGTCATTTTGTTCCACTCCCTGCCATGGGCAGGGACCCCTTCCACTATCCCAGGTTGCTCCAAAACCCATCCAACCTGGCCTTGGACACTGCCAGGGATCCAGGGGCAGCCACAGCTTCTCTGGGCACCCTGTGCCAGGGCCTCACCACCCTCACAAGGAAGAATTCCCTCCTAACATCTAATCTAAACCTCTGCTCTTACAGCTTAAAGCTGTTCACCTTTGTCCTATCACTATCAGCCCCTACTTACCTCACGGCATTAAAAAACTCCGCAGGAGAAATATCTGGCTTTTTCTGAGCTCGGAGGGCTGCGTGCTCCTTGTCTTGGGTGGGAGGAGACCCAAGTGATGTGAAAAGTGACCCTCAGGAAGCCAAGAGCAGCCTGAATCCCCCGGGAGCCGAGCGAGCAGCCGGTGTGGGGTGGAGGAGCGGAGGCTGCCCTTTGCCCACTGGCCCATGTGGAAGTGGACTTTGGAAGTGGCAACAGGGAGCAGAGGAAGGGCCCCGGCAGCCTCTGAGCAGGTGTGTGCGGCTGCTGTGGGGGGAGGATGGTGGTGGGAGCCCCTGGCCAAAAACTGGGGGGGCCCATGGTGGGACTGAAATAACTGGATGTTTGCGCCTGGGGGCTATTTAGGGCAAGGGTTTGCCTGGATGGCACCTAGAAGGGCACAGAGCCACCTCTGCTCAGACCCGAGTGTCTTCCAGTCCTGAAATGACCCCAAAGTGCCTTAAACCTTGAGTGGGAGGAGTGAGGAGGGGTTCAGACAGCATCTGGCCATCTCCCTGCGCTGGGGAGCCCTGCAGTGGTGGGGGCACTTGGGGTACAAGAGGAGACGTGGGGGGCTTGATGGTGACATCCCCCTGGCAGCTGGGGCTTCACCCATGTGCTGCCCTGGGCTCTCTCCAGGATTTCCTCTTCTGCATGGGACTGTTGTAACTAAATCTAAATATGTAACTAAATATAGAACTACATATAGCTAAATATATAACTAAATATAACTCAGTTCCGCTTGGAATCCTTGCTGGAGCTGAAAGGCAGGAGGAAACCCCTGTTTTCCCCCCATCCCCCATCACAAGAACAAACCTCCCTTTCTCCTTCCTTGCTCATTTCCTTGAGCAAAACTCCTTGTCCTGCTCATGGCTTTGCCGATGTCCCTTCCCTTCCTGCATATCAAACGGGGTTTCAGTGCTGTGTCACGGAGGTGAGGGGGATTTCTCACCCTCTCACGGCTTGAGGGGGCTCTGAGTGCTGGGGCTTTGCAGCTGGGAGTGCAGGAGGATCCTACCTGGGTACAAGGGGGCTTTGTAAGGATGATAGGGACAAGTTTTATAGCAGGGCCTGTAGCAATAGGACAAGGGGTGATGGTTTTAAACCGAAAGAGGAGGGATTTAGGTCAGGTGTCGGGAAGAAATTCTTTCCTGTGAGGGTGGTGAGGCCCTGGCATGGGTTGCCCAGAGAAGCTCTTCATCTCTGGAAGTGTTCAGCATCAGGCTGGACGGGGCTTTGAGCACCCTGGTCTAGTGGAAGGTGTCCCTGCCCATGGCAGGGGGGTGGAACCAGATGGTTTTTAAAGTCCCTTCCAACCCAAACCATTCTGAGATCCTTGTTCTGGGAAGAGCTGGATGTCTGTTGCTTTTAAAGGCAGACCTTTTCATCCTGGTGTTTTAAGGGGCGCTTCAAGTTAAGGAAGATGCAGAGATGAATTTTCCTTGCCTCTGGGCATTTTGGAAGGGATCCTGGGTTTCCAGGATGCTCCCAAAAAGCAGAGGGTAGCTGGCAACGGGCTTCAAAGGGGGCTTTGAGGGGGTTGAAAAGCTGCTGATCCAACACACTGTGACTTATCATTTGCAGGCCTCTAAAGCCGTTCGGGGCTTAAGCTCCCCAGAACCAGAGAGGATTTTGCTGGCAAGCTCGTGATGGAGCCCTGGGCCCCCGTGCAGCCGCCCCAGCCCCGGGAGAGGCCGGCAGCCCGGGGGCCATGGGCAGAGGGGCCCCACGGCCCCCCGGCACCGCTCCGGCGGCAGCTCCTGCGCGCAGGGCAGGCTCCTCGCCCCGGCTCCTGGCACGGGAGCCACGTCCCCGGCCACCCCCGGGACGAGGGCCACCACCCCCGGGGTGACACCCGCCAGCCGGCGTCCCGGGCCGAGCACTGTGACAGCAGCTACCCCAGCCAGCCCTGCTCCAGGTGAGAGCTGCTCCTACTGAGCCCTCTTCTTGGAAACCCGCCTAAAATAAGAATTGCCCGTTTCGCTGCTCGCGGGTCCTGCCCTTGCGGCTGCACAGGGACGCAGCGTGTCGGGAGGTGATGTCCAGCTACTTGAGCGGCCCATGACTTCTGTATTTAAGGCTGTGTAGCATTTGCAGCTCTGATTTCTTCTTAAAACCGTGACTTCTGTGGTTGCTGTTTGACAAGCTCCGTCTCAGTCCCGAGGTGCATTTTTCTTACAGATTTGATTAAATGCAGTTCTTTTTTCCTAAGTGCGAGGTGAAACATGAAAATACAAGCGGTAATATAGGAGCAAGAGGCAGCCTGCAAGCTCAGCTGCTGAAACAGTGGCGAGTGGACGGATAAAATGTGGGCTGGAGGATGCTCTCAGTGCTGAGAAAGAGCTTTGAGCGCTCCAGCAAATCTGAGTTGATTTGCCTGAGTTATTGCCCTCAGTGGAGTCAGCACGTGGGGTTTTGTGCTGAGCTTGTATGATGCAGATGGGATATTAGGAAGTCAATTTTCTCTCCGAGGGTGGTGAGGCCCTGGCACGGGGTGCCCAGAGAAGCTGTGGCTGCCCTGTCCCTGGAAGTGTTCAAGGCCAGGCTGGATGGGGCTTGGAGCACCCTAGGGTAGTGGAAGGTGTCCCTGCCCATGGCAGGGGTTGAAATGAGATGACCATTAAAGGTGCCTTCCAACCCAAACCATTCTGGGATTCTGTGAAGCTGGGCGTTGCCTGGAGCTGCAGTGCACAGCTTTCTCATAGGTGGGGATGGGGAAGCATCCAAACCTCCTCCTGCTCCTCCCAGGTGTGACGCTGGAGCAGTTTCTGGCCCTGCCACAGAGCAGGAGACCTGGCTTTATTTCCGTCACCTTTTCTGCCCCCGAAGGTCCCGAGCAGGAGGGACCCCGGATGTGTCCCTGGACCCTGCGGTGGTGCCCCTCCGTCCCCACACCAGTGTGCTGTGTTGTGTTCCAGGCAAGGCTGTGAAGACCCCCCCTGGCAGTACCCAGCAGCTGGCTACCGGGATGGCTACCACTACCAAAGCCACCAGTGGCAGCCCGTGGCGTGGCAGGGCGACAGAGGTACGGGCTCGTCCTGTGGCTCGGGGGATGGAGGCAGCTTGCAGGAGAAAGGATGCTTTCTCCAGGATGGGTTCTTCTGCCGAGGCTTGCGCACATCCAGGGCTTCCTCCTGCCCACGCTCCTGGGTGCTGGTGCTCTGTGCAGCACTGGCTCCCTGCTCGCATTCAGGAAGCGTGAGCAGGAGCCAGGTGCACCCAAGGGATGTTTGATCTTCATTTCCGTGGCTAAAAACCTGTGTCGTTCCTGGCTCCAGCCTGAGTTGGACGGTGCTGCGTGATCGGGATGGCCAGGGCCTCTTCTTTGCTCTTTCTGGGCTGAGCAGAAGGGGAGGGAGGAAAGAGAGAAGGACATCAGAGCTGTGTTGGCAAGCGTGTACAGGGCGTTATCACTTCTCCAGTGTGCTGGGATAACTTGGAAGCAAACCGGGCGGGCACGGCAAACTGCCTGACTCACGGCTTTCCTTTTGCACCTCCGCTGTTGCTCTGGGAGGGCTGATGCTGAATCTTGGTTCTCTCTAGACCTGAGGCAGGGGAAGTCTTACGGCAAGAGTTACCGGGACCAGCACTACTACAGGGGCTACCACCCCAACCTGGCCACGGGCCCCCCAGGGCAGCACAGGTAAAGCTGGGAAGTCTGCACAGCCTCGTGAAACCGCCTGCTGCAAAATTAGCGGGTTGGTGGCTGGTTCAAAACTCCCGGACCTCCAGCGTGCCTCCCTTTGCTCCCACCTGCAGGACGCAGACCTACAGCTCCTATGAGGAGAGCTACAGCTCCACTGCCAGCAGGGAAGGGACAGGGCAAGGAGCCCTCGGCAGTGATTCGGGGGAGGCTGGTGGCCAGCCCAAAGAGGTAAGCTTGAGATGGGCAGGGGTGGGGGATGAGAATCTCTGAGAGATTTGGGAACAATCCATATGTCCCCTTCCAGGCTCCTCTCCACGTAACAAGTGACAGAACAAGAGGAAACAGCCTTAAGCTGTGCCAGGGAAGGTTTAGGCTGGACGCTAGGAAAAGTTTCTTCAACAAAAGGGTTGTCAAACCCCGGCACAGGCTGCCCAGGGAGGTTAGAAGAGGCACCATCCCTGGGGGGGTTTTAAAGACAGGTAGATGTGGCAGATGGGGACACGGCTTAGTGGTGAACATGGCAGTGCTGGGTTAATGGTTGGACTCAGAGGGCTTTTCCTCCAAGATTCCATGATTCCATGATTCTACCCTTCCTAGGGAGCTGACAGCTGTGTGTCACTGTCAGCTCTGTCCTCCACGTCATGCTCCATCATACTTGTGTCCTGATTGATGGGTTTTGCCAAGAGAAAATTAAAAGACCAAATCGAAGCTGCTCTGGTGATTTTGCTCCTGGGCGATGCTTTTTTCGGGTTTCCAAGCCCCATCTCCTTGGCTGTGTTGAGGAGCTCACGTTAGGGCTGGGAAAGCTGTCGGACTACAGCTGTGGCTGATGTAAATCATTTTTCTAAGCTGTTGGGTGAACCCAAGCTGGTGCAGGGCGTGAGCTGCTCGGGTGGGAATTGGCTGTGCCGTTCCTGCTGGGCACTTTCCTGGAGCAGCAGAGCCTGCCCCGCTGCCTGGGAGCAGGAAGGCAGCAGTGTCCCTGGTTTTTGAGCCAGGTTTGTGCGTTCCCCCTTCCCCGCAGCCCTCCGGCCAGCCCAGCCTGCTCCTGCAGTACCACGAGTCAGGACTCAGCTCCAGCAGCCATGAGCTCAGCCAGTACATCCGTGACGGTGCCGACCACTACGACCCTGTGCTTCCAGGGTCCTGGAACGTGGGGCAAACAGGTGAGGTGTGATGGGGGGCTCTGAGGAGGGGGAAGCAAGGGAATGAATGGCTGGTGGTGGGATATTGGCCGTCTCTCAGCTTGGTCCTCTCCTGGAGGAGGTTGTGCAGGCACAAGGCGTGACTGGGGGGCTGTGGGGTCGGTGAGTGGTCTGGGGGCTCTGCCTGGGCAGATGTAGGAGCTGCTGGGCACATCTGCTGCTTCGGGGGACAATTCTTGCACAGAGGGGCCAGTGGAGGGCTACTTAAGTTGGGGGACAAGGATGGGACCTGGTCCAGTCCTCCATAGTGGATGCGGTGTGGGGTCAGTGTGAGGGGCTCACAGTGGCCTGTGTGTCATTGCAGGGGGGCCCTCGGGCTCCACCTCGACCCCAGCAGTACCCCTCAAGTTCCCACAGCTGCACACGGCGCTGTGCTTCGGAGCCGGGGGCCACCTGGTGCTGGTGTGTCCCCAGCGCCGTGCCGAGGGACAGCCAGCCCGAGTCGAGCTGCACAGCCTGGAGGTAGGACACAGCCGGCCCTCCAGGCCCTCTCGGTCCTCTCCCTGGAGTGGCTCCTCTTGCCCTGAGGGATGCAAACATGGTTCACAACCCAAGCAGCCTCCTCAGCAGCCTTCCCACTCCTTGCTCCCGTCTTGTCTCCATCCCACGTGGACTCTTGAGTCTCCCTGGTGCCAGCCTGTGCCTGGGCGTTGCTTTCAGCCCTCAGCTCCGTAACCCTTGGCGCCTGTGACCTGCTCACAGTGATCCCTCCTCACGGGGACAGATGGGGTGTGTATCTCTCCAAAGGACAGCTCCACTCACCTTCCTGAGGTGCTCCAGGACAGAGGCCACATCCATCCCCTGAGTCTCCCACAGCATTCCAGTCTCCTGTTTCACCTCCAGAAGGAGGCAGGTGCCATCTCAGCGGACATTTCTTTGCTGGGCTTTAGCACTGGAGTCCATGTGATCGTTCAGGGGCTGTGCTCTGCGGTTACCTTAAGACAGCACAGGGTTCACTGGCACTGTTGAACCCTTGGCCAAGGCACTGGCTTTCAAACAGCCCAGCTGGGGCTGGTCTGATTGCTGGAGTCCAGCTGCGGAATTTACTTTGTTTTTTTAGGCAATCCTTCATGGCACGGAAGAGCTGGAGGAGCTGCAAGCCTTCCCGGGGCCCCTGGCCAGGTACGGCAGCACAGCAGGTCCAGGAGCTGCGTCCTCCTGGCTGTCTCCTTTCCGAGGAGACGTGAGCTCGAGGCAGACTCGAAGGGTCCCCGCGGTTTTGAGATATCTGCAAAGGCCATGTCTAAGTTCAGGCTGGGAGCCCAGCCCCTTTGAAGCAGCCTGGGTTGGTTTGGATTGTAGGACATGGTTTGTTAGAATATTCATAGGATGTGGGTTTAGTGCGGTTTGTATATCTGACCTTGTTTTGTCCTCGTTCTGTCCCAGAAAAATGATTTTTTTTGTTGTTACTTTGGATGTCTAAAGCCCTGGGTCAGCCTGTGGTTTAGCTTCTCCTAAGTTTTTTGTCCCCTGGGACGGCTGAGCCACAGCAGGGCCAGACCCAGTATGTACCTCCATCCAGTGTGAGCCTGGGGATGAATCAGGGTGTGTTGCACCAGGCTGTCTCTATTCCGTCCTGGCTTAACCAGGATGTCTCCTGGCCGCTGCCAACCAAAGCAGGGAGAGAAACGGAAAAAGCATTTACCAAGCAGAAGAGCTGTGTATTCACAGAGGCTGGGTGGAGGGTCTGGAGCTCCCCCTGTGCTCTGCTCTCGTGAGACCCACCTGGAGTGCTGCAAACTGTTCTGGTGCCACCAGCACAAGAAGGACTTGGAACTGTTGGAGCAAGGCCAGAGGAGGATAAAGGGGCTGGAGCGACTTCCCTATGGAGACAGGCTGAGGAAGCTGGGGCTGGAGAAGAGAAGGCTGTGTGGAGAGGTCACAGCACCTCCCAGGATCTGAAAGGGCTACAAGGAAGCCAGAGAGGGTCTCATTGCCAGGAACCGTAGTGACAGGACGAAGGGGAATGAGTGCGGGTTGAAAGAGAGGAAATTTAGGTTAGATATATGGACAAAATTCTTTCCCGTGAGGGTAGCAAGGCCTCAGGTTGCCCAGAGAAGCGGTGGATGCCCCATCCCTGGAGGTGTTCAAGGCCAAATTGGACAGGGCTTGGTCTGGTGGAAGGAATCCCTGCCCTTGGCAGCGGTGGTTGGACTAGATGAGCTTTAAGCTCCCTTTCAACCCCCAGGCCATTCTGTGATTCCGGGTTACCACTCGTGCCAAAGGGTGTATGGGGAATCTCCATGTAATATGTTGGAATGATTGAGTCAGGATCAACATCTCCATCTGCAGTTTCTCTCTCCTGCCTCATCCACTCTTTCTTTTTAACTGTGTGGTTATTTTATTGTACGGCAGCGCTTCTGCCCGGCTTGCACGTAGCTTAAGGGTTTCTGTTTCGGTCCCAAAGGGTTTCTGTGGTCACAAGAGTGACCCTCCACTCTGCCTCCACAACAGATTGTGCCTGCTTCTGCAGCCTTGGACATCCGCGGGTGTAATGGCAGCACAGCAAATCCAAACTGTTTCTTTGCAGACGGATGGAGGAAAATATTACCAGGAGGGCAAAGAGTGGGTTTGAAACGTACTTTGCATCCCTGAAACACAGAAATCTTCTAAGAGTCACTCTAAATTTGAGTGTGTTTGAGCTTAAAAGTAGTCATTGTTACCGGGGATCTCCTTTCCTCCAGCTCTTGCTTGGAATCTTTGGCATCCCCATCAGTGAACCTGGGGACTGAGCCTGAATGATGTCCTAGATTTGCTTTGCCTTGGGTTTGTTTGATGCCCCTTTCTGCTGCTGTAGGGAAGATCTGCACAAGGTGGATGTGATGACGTTTTGCCAGCAGAAGATAACCACAGGCTGTGATCTCTCAACACAGAGGGGCAGAGATTCCTCTCTCCTCTGGAAACTCCTGGTCCTCCTCTGCCGGCAGAATGGGGTAGGTATCCCATGGAGGGGGATGGCCCTTTTGATCTCGGAAATGAGACAAGTAATACGTCCCTTAGGTGCCTCTTGATCCAGCTGCTATTTTTGGGGGGGGGGTGGGGTATACCTTAAGAGAATCCCATTCCCATGCCACTATCCATCAGTTTGATGCTGCCTGGATACTTGGAGCAAATCCTTCTCCGTGATTGCTTTTCATCCTTTGGGAACTACCAACAGCCCAGTGAAGGGGATGGTGCCACCTTCATCGAGGAGGCAGCACCTACGTTAAAAGGGGGCCATTCCCTCAATCCACTGAAGCCCACCCAACCCAGCCTGTAGCTGCTTGTTGGAAGCAGGTGGATAAAGCTGTCGGAGGGAGGTGTGAAGGCCTCGCTAATTGTGCTGAATCCCTTTCCTTCCAAACCCGCGTGCTGGGGTGGCCACAGCTGGTCCTGCTGGGGGCCTGCGCTGGGATGGGGATACAGGTGTGAGAAGGGTGCGGACCGGCAGTGCCGTGCTCGTGGGGCAGCTTCCACGTGCCTCATTCCTTCCCTTTCCCAGTCCATGGTGGGCTCGGACACGGCGGAGCTGCTGATGCAGGACTGCGGGCGCCAGGGCAAGTACAAGAGGCAGGACCCTGTGATGGGCCTGACGGACGACGAGTGGGCGTCGCGCCAGCCGGGCACGCTGGACCTCATCACCGGGGAGGCCCCTCCCGTCGTGGAGACACAGGCACAGATAGTGGAGAAGTTCACCAAGCTCCTCTACTACGGCAGGAAGAAAGTAAGTGGTGAGTGGGATCCAGGACGTGGGGCTGAAGGTTTCTTTTCCTTGGGCCCGTGGGCCTCTTCAGGCAGGTTTTAAAGGGAAGAGTGGTCAAGAAGTGACTTGTGGTTGTGGGATCAACCCTCCAAGCTGTGTTTGCACAACAGGACTTGTGGCAGTGATTTCCCACCACTGGGAGCTGGGATGGGGGACCCAAGTGAAGATGAGATGCAGAGGCTTTCACCAGCACTTCTACCACACTTAAGTTTCATGGAGTCCTGGAATGGTTTGCTTTGGAAGGGACCTTAAAGGTCATCTCGTTCCAAACCCATCTGCAGCTATGTGATCTCACAGGATACCTAAGGAGCAAGGAGAAGAGAGGAGGGTTGGATGCAGAGCAGCTTGGGTGCCCAGACTGGGATCCCACGGCGCGGAGAGCTAACAGGCAGCACAGACCTGGAAATCCAGGAGACACCGCATTGCTTTGAAGGTCCAAGTTCTTGTAAATTTTCAAAGTAGAAAGGCAAAGGGACCTGGAAGAGATTCGAACATGGAAGAGATTTTTGGAGGATGCTGCTTAAAGCTGGAGAAGTTACTGGGGCTCTTTTCTGAGCTGGGGGAGCAGAGGAGTGAGGAGGAAGCAGAGTTGGTGCAAACCCTATTTCTTCTCCCCCTCAACTGCAGGAGGCTCTGGTCTGGGCCATGAGAAACCAGCTGTGGGGCCATGCCTTGTTCCTCTCTAGCAAGATGGACCCTCGGACGTACAGCTGGGTCCTCACCGGGTAAGTTGGAGAAGCTGAAGCAAGGTATGATGTTCCATGGCTGGCTTTCCGAGCCTGCTATCCCCTTCAGTGCCCCCTGACCTGGAAAAGAGCATTGATTCCAGCTGGAGCCCTTCCAGAGGGGGCAAAGGGGACAGTGGGTATCCATCCAGATAGGCCTGAGTCATTCAGGCTTCCCAATGGACAGGAGAAACCGAGTGGGGGGCTGGAAAGCAGGAGGAAAGCCACTCCCTGGAGATGGAGAGTTAATTTATTCTGAGTCTTCAGCTTTGCCCATGCTGCCCTAGCAAAGACAGCCACGGGGCAGGGACAGCTGAGCCATCTTCCCTGTGATCCAGCCCCGTCCCAGCTGTTCATCCCACTCGTATGAGCGTTTTCTGGTGGAATTTAATGTACTTAGTCTGGATTGGGTTGATCCCTTCAGGGAGAATTAAGCAGAAATTTTCTGTCTTGTGGAACCCGAATCCTTTTAAGGAGGTTTTATGCAGTGTTGTCCTGGAGACCTGCCTGCTCTGAAGGTAATACAGATCCTCATCCCCAGGGGCTGATGATCCTCTCTGCCTCCTGTTTACAAGGGCATGGAGTGATAGGACAGGGAGGAATGGCTTGAGCTGAAGGAGGGGGGATTTGGATTAGATGTTAGAGAGAAATTCTTCCCTGTGAGGGTGCTGAGGCCCTGGCACAGGGTGCCCAGAGAAGCTGTGGCTGCCCCTGGATCCCTGGAAGTGTCCCAGGCCAGCTTGGACAGGGCTTGGAGCAGCCTGGGACAGTGGAAGGTGTCCCTGCCTGTGGAAGGTGTCCCTGCCTGTGGAAGGAGGGTTGAACTAGAAGGCAGCTTCCAGCTCAATCCATTCTTGGATTCTCTGGGAAACCCTTCAAGACATCAGTTTCCTGGGGCATTTGGGATGTGCTCGGGGAGGTGAATGAAGGTTTGGGGTCCTGGTCTGCAGCCCTTCTCTGCTGTCTCCTCACAGGTTCACCAGCACACTGGCCACCAACGACCCGCTGCAGACCCTCTTCCAGCTCATGTCAGGAAGGATCCCTCAGGCAGCACTGGTCCGTGAGCAAGAGGCTGGCCCTGGCATGTGTTCCCCTGTGCTGTCACCTGCCTGTGACACCCACCTTTTGGTGACCACCTCTGCTCACCTTTGCTCTCCTCGTCTCCCTCCAGTGCTGCGGGGATGCCACGTGGGGGGACTGGAGGCCCCACCTGGCTGTGATGTTGTCCAACAAGGTTGGAGACACGGAGCTGAACCAGCGAGCCATCGTCACCATGGGAGACACTTTGGGTGAGCTGGGAGCAGCTGTAACAGGGGCGGGCGCCGCGGTGTCACCGTGCTTGTCCCCGCTGCGGGGTGGTGCTGAGATGGCTGTGCCTGTAGCCCTGGAGCTGCGGGGCCTGTGGGGTGCCAATGGATCCTCAGATGAATCGGGCTCAGGCACGTCCATTGGCTGCTCTTGTGGAGATGCCTGGAGCAAGCAGCTGGGCCCAGGGAAGGCATAGGTGACTGCAGGGACTGAGCCTTGCTCCCAGTGGTGGGATTTTATGCCAATAATGGCACCCCGCAAGAGTTGGAGCCAGCCCTGCTCGGGCTCCCCTAGTTCTACCCCTGAACTGAAACCTCCCGAAACAAAAAGCAGCAACTGTGGAAAACGGGCAAAAAACAGGGACAAGGGAGGGATCAGGGTCTGCGTGGGCAGAAAAGTGAGGCAGTTGGGTTTGGGTTTCTGCGCGAGCTTGAGGGCCTCGCGAGCAAAGCTGCCCACACGGTGATGTCTCGGGACTGAGTGTTTGTCTTTTTCCTCCCATGCAGCCAGCAAAGGAGCAGTCGAAGCAGCTCATTTCTGCTACCTGATGGCAGATGTTCCTTTTGGGTACTTCGGAGCAAAGGCAGATCGCATGGCCCTGCTGGGCAGCAGCCACCGGTGAGCGAGAACTGGAGGCTGGGGTTCTTGCCAGAGTCACCTGTCCCACGTTTTCCCCAGCCCTGGGATCTCACTTTTACGCAAAAGCGATCCCTGTTTGGGGTTTTTCCTGCTGCCTGTGTGCGCTCTGTGTGGGGCTGTTTGGGGAGGGAGCTCTGGTCGCTGACCCTGCCCCTCTCCTCTGCAGCCAGGCGTTTTCCCAGTTTGCCAGGACAGAGGCCATCCAGAGGATGGAAATCTTCGAGTACTGCCAGCAGCTACGACAGCCCGAATCCTTCCTGCTCTCCTTCCAGGTAGTGGATATGCTCAACTACATCTTGTGCAGCAGCTCAGACTTGCCCCAAAACATGCACCCCTCTCCCTGAAGCCTGGAATTCAAGCTGTTCCTGAGGCTTGTCCCCTTACTGGGCTTTGGGAATGATGGGGAGGTTGCCTTGGCCAAGGGACTCGTGCAGGGCAGATTTTTGGGGTGCACAGTGTGTCTGATCAGCGCTTGCTCAGGTCTCATTGCCTTCCTGCTCTCTGGGTAACAGGTGAGCTTCTCCTATTGCAAGGCCACCCAGCTGTTGCTGCCCTGGGCACTTGGATTTGGATGGATACATCCCTGGAAGTGCCCAAGGCCAGGCTGGATGGGGCTTGGAACAACCCGGTCTAGTGGGAGGTGTCGCTGCCCATGGCAGGGGGGTGGAACCAGATGAGCTTTAGTGTCCCTTCCAACCCAAACCACTCCAGGACTCTGTGGAGCCGCCGTGCTCTTCCCTGCCTGGTTCCAGGAGAGGGGGCTGGATGCCTCCATGGGGACGGGCGGAAGCGGCCCCGAGCTGCAGGGTGACCTCTGGGTGACGAGGCACAGGCTCCAGGGCGCTCCGGGTCGCGCTGGGGTGACGTGCCACGGCACAGGGCACCCACAGACTTGTCCATCTCCCTGCTCCCACCCGTGGCTGCTCTGCTTCCCTCTCCCAAGGTGTACAAGCTGCTCTACGCCTCCCGCCTGGCCGACCACGGGCTGCCAGCCCAGGCCCTGCAGTACTGCGAGCACATCTGCGCCACGCTCCTGCGCCAGGACCCGGCCGCGCACCCCGTCCTGGCCCGGCAGGTGCTGAGGGTGAGTCTGGGCCTCCTGCATCCCGACCAGGGCCTGATGCCCGCTCGGGACCTGCTGGGGTGGAAAACATCCTCAGGGTTTCCCGTGGGTGGGGGTGGCTGGCAGCTCTGAGCAGCCCCCCAGGGTTTGCTGCCGAGTACAGCAGAGCCAACACCTCCACAGGGTTCCTAATCCCCATGGATTCAGGGCAGGAAACAAAGGTGTTATGCTGACTGCCAAGTAGGAGCGGAGTCATTTGGAAACAAAGGATGTTTTTAAGTCTGGAGGGGGTTTCTGAACTTGTAAATGTCACAGACTTAAGAAGTGAAGTCTAAGTGCACATTTCCCCTCCAGCACATCATCTACAATTCTCTCTGCCTCCTGAGGGGTGTGTTTTGGGGTGACAGTGAGAGGGAGCATGGCCCAGCTTGGAGCACTAACTGCAGCCCCTCTACTTCCTGAGCAGGGACCTGGGGCAGATAGGGGTGAAGCAAGGTGTCCCAGGTCCCCCCAGAAGGCTGGGCTCTCACGAGGACAGGGCAGTGCTGAGGCTGCTTGTCGCCTTCCTCCAGCCTTTAGGACCGGGTTGGATGGGGCTTTGAGCAACCTGGTCTAGTGGAAGGTGTCCCTGCAAATGGCAGGGGGGTTGGAACAAGATAAGCTTTAGGGTCCCTTCCAACCCCAAAGCGTTCTTCGATTCTACGAGAGGGGCTAAAGCCATGGTGCTGTGAGGTGAGGGGCAGCAAGATGCCTGTCTGGAGTGGGTGCTGCTGGGTTCACCCAAAATTTGGCTGGCGCTGCTTCCTCACCCCGTCGCTGAAGCCTATTTACTGTCTAACAGCCTCTCAGATCTGCGTTCTGCTGGGGATAATGCTTCTCCTGGGAGAAAACACTTTCATCTGGAAAACTAGTGCATTCGTAGATGCTCTTGTCTTTGATGTTCTAGACTGTGTTACAAATTATGATACACATTAGTGTTTGATTAAGACTTCCCCTCTTTTGAAGCTGGGGACGATGTACAACCAGGTGCTGGTTCATTAATACTGGATCAAAGTGCACATTAGCTTTTGGATTAAACATTCCCCCCGTTTAGGAGTAATCATGCTTATAATTTCCTTTTTCCTGTGGTTGATTTAGGATGAGCATAGGTGTGTTTGCAGAGAGGCGGGACAGCGGGTCTGTGGGTAGTGCAGGCTCCTGGATGGCTGCTGGGTTACCTTTCTCTCGTGGCCAGTCCCAGTCCCAAGCTGGGGTTCTGCACGTCCTGTCTTGCTGTAAACTCAAGTGTGCTTGGTGCTGGTTTGGAGTTTGTTTTTGAAAGGTTCAGGAACAGAAAGAAATGGCCGCCGGGGACTGATGCAGGAAGGATAGCTGAGTCTTGTGTGGCTGAGCTGCAAAGTCACCTCTGGGCGGCTTTTGGCGGCCCTCAAGGTGGGAGCCTCGTAGCAAAGCAATGAAGATAAGAGAGCACGAAGTAGCCAGGGGAAACTGGAGAAATCCCCAAGAATCCTAGAACGGTTTGGGTTGGAAGGGACCTTAGGGATCACCTAGTTGCAGCTCCCCGGCCGTGGGGGACACCTTGCACTGGATCGGGGTGCTGGTGGGCTGATACCGGCGAGAGAAAATTCAGTAAGGAGGTGGGTGGAGAGCGGTGCTTTGGGTGCCATCTCCCCTCACCCAGCTGTCTTGCAACTGGATCCTTGTCTAAACAGCTCCTTCAGACAGGGAATTAGCTCTGCAGGGAGCCCTGCATCTCACCTCGGCCCCCTGGGTCACCCCAGAAGAGACTCTTGCTCCAGTGGTGGGAGCTGGAGCCCCACGACACTGAGGCAGCTGCAGCCAGGGAAGCAGAGACCCCTCTTCTGCAGGAGAAATCAAACACACAGCAGCAATACTGCAGAGAGGGACCTGGGGGAGATAGCGGAGCATGGGAAAAATACTGAGCAGCAGCATAACAGGATGCTGTTACAAAAGAAAAAAAACCCCACAAATGTTACCGTGTTATTCTGGGTTGTGAGAGCACAGCTGGTATCTGAGACAAGGAGATGATAATCCCCCCGCGCTGGGGTCTCAGGGGTCTTGGCTGGGGCCTGTTTGTGCTGCTGCATGTGGAGACAGGGCTAAATTGGAGTGAATGTGGGAGTGGAGAGCTGGGGTGATAAGAGATTGAAGGGAAAACGACCTGCGAAGAAGGCCTCAGGGTTATTTCTTCTAGGCAAGATATGGTGGGGGAGAAAGGGGTATGAGGGATGTGATAACAGCCCTCTCCAGCACGCGGGAGGCTGCTCGTGGGGGATGCTGCCTGGCTCTCCTCACAGCTTCCACGGGAGCAGGGATAGAGAGGCTTAATTTGCAGCAAGGAAGATTTCACTTAGATATTGAGAAAAAACTTTTTAGCTCTAAGCACGTCGAGCATCAGGACAAGCCTGGGAGGCTGTGAAATCTTCTCAGAGATTTGTAAATGCAGATCAGACAAACACCAGCTCCCATCCGTCCTCATGGCGTAGGTGAGGAGCTGATGAACTGCCCCGGGAGCTGGGCTCTTTCCAGGGCTCCTCGTGGGGTGTCCTGCAAACCTGCCAGTGCCCCAGGATGGGGCTAGGTGGGATTAAAAGCACTCATTTTCCTCAGGGGGGGAAGAAGGAGGGCGATAGTCACCTGTCTCCTTGGTGTGAGGAGCACCTTTGACACAGGTATTTTGGCATCTCTGCGGAGGTGCTGAGCCAGCCCTGCTGAGGCTGCGGGGCACGGCATGGGCCGGCACCTCCGCGGCGGTGCGGGAGACAGAACAGGTCCTGCACAAGAGGCTGGTGTTGTTTTACCCCCGCATCACGAAGCGGTGCTGTTTTCCCGAGCCCGCACGCCCAGCCGGGTGCGAAGGGTCCCTGTGGGTCTGACACGTGTGATGATCCCCGCTGTCCCCGCAGCTGGCCGAGCGGCTGAAGCTCTCCGACCCTGTGCTCCTGGAGATGCCGGAGCAGGACCAGGCGCCGGAGCCCGACTGGCTGGACCAGCTCCGAGCCTGCTGCCGGGAGTGGGAGGTAAGGAGGAGCGAGGCTGCAGTGGGACAGCTGCTCTGTACGGTGGTTTGTCTGCGGGAGCATCCTCCTGCTCTTCCCCGAATCCGAGGGGATGGAGGCTCAAAAGCTGCTGTTCTTCTTTGGCCTCTGAGCTCTGGGATGTGGTCTCTGCTCTGGGACCTGCAGATTCCAGTGGCAGCAGTGGGTTTGCAGTGCCTGAGGGCTGCAGAGCTTCACACGGGGCAAAACACTCCTTGTTTTGGGCCCGGGAGGGCAGGCAGGGGCTGGTGGGTGAGTGATGGTCTCCCTTTGCAGGGAGGATGTCGCAGAGGTCACTGGTGGGTGTACTCTTGGGTCTTCTAACTGTGGTCTTGGATCAATGCTCTTCATTCAGATTGCACATCTGCTTTTGGTTTCGTGACCTTTTCCTTCTCGTTTCCCCTCCTGCCTGCCCTCAGCGGTGCTGCAGCTCCTCTCACTTGCTGGGACAGAGCTGTGTCCGTGCTGGCGTGGGTCTCTCCTGCAGCCTGGGGTGGGCTGTGAGCCCCAGATCCAGGAGCACTGTGCTTTCCTTTGCACTGGCTCCATGGTTCCCTTAGCCTTTGTCCCGTGCCATCCTTCTTCCTCTCCATTTTACCCTGTCTTCCCTCTGCAGGTGGAAGATGCTCTTCCTCCAGAGGCGGCACCCGCTCAGCTGGAGCTGCCCTGCGCTGTTCTACCCACAGCAGGTAAATAAAACAAAGCAGCAGGTTGTGGTCACCGCAGCGGGCTTCTCCCCGCGTGGAATTGTGCTGCCGTGGGCTGGGAAGCAGCTTCCCACTCCCTGGAGTTTTTACAAGGAGGCAGCAGCTCCTTGCTCCTTGCGTCCCCCCGGAGCTCGAAGGCTGCTCCTGCCTGGATGCATCCCTCAGGCACGGGCTGCAAAGCGAGGGCTCGGTGCTCGTGCCCTCGTACAAAAGCCGAGTAACTGGGCCCAATTACCACAGCTCCGGGGTCCCTGTGGGTGCCGTGGGAGGAGAAGAGGAGCTGGGGGTGGGCGCTGGATGAGCCTCCCAGCTGAGCCTCAGGGGAGACGGCCCCATTCGCAGGCAGTCCTCCGAGGGTGCAAACTGGAGCTGAACTAAAGGGATTTCACGCTTACGGAGCAAAGGGTTCGGGAAGGAGCTCATCCTGCCCTGTGCCAGGCCGCAGGATGCCTGTTGCTGAAGAGCCAGCATTTCTCCTTCCCTGCTGCCTCTTTGATCCCTTTGCTTTGCCCTTTGGTGACCCCAAGAGCCCCCTCCAGTGCCAGCCCACCCAGAGGGCCCAGAGACACCAAGATGAGGGACACGACCATCCCCTGGTGTCAAGGGAAGAGCAGGGGAGCTTTTCTTTCCCCGCTGGGCGGGCATCCATTGGGGTGTCCCGCTGAGGAGAAGTCAAGGGCTGGTGACACACCTCTGTTCCTTCACATCCACCTCCACCAGCAGGACGCTCCCACACAGACCCCTGCTCCTTGGATCTGGCGTTCTGCTGGGAATGCCGGCACTGAAGCGTGGAGAACAGAGGCTGGTGCAAACAGCATGAAACACAACTAGTTCCTTCAAGCCGTTTCTTCCTATCAGCTTTCCCTGCTGCTGCCAAATTCCTTTTCAAAGAGCTCTCCCAGGCAGTAAAAAGGATCATCAGTCCCGATTGCCTTCTGCTGTTATCAGGGCTGAGACTGTGATCTTCCTTCTCTGGAAGGAAGTTGCCACTGGCTTGGCTTCTCCGAGCACCCAGGCCTGCTCCATGTGGTCTCCACAGCTTGCCTTCCCTATGCTTGGCTCTTTTCTTCATGGTGAAGGCCATCCAGAGTCACCACCTGAGGGACCTGCACGCAGAGAAAGCTGGCTTGGTGCTGAATCCATCCATCTTGGAAAGACAGAGCCCAAACCGGGTGCCAAGCTGGGATCCACGTGGTCCTCCCTCTCCATCCTTACAGCCTGGGCTGTCCTGCCTGACTTGTCCCAGCTGAGCTTGCCAGGCAGCATGAATTTGAGCATCCATCCTCCTCCCTGTGGATCTTGAGCACCTCCAGGCCACGTGGGAGCAGCTCACGGGTGTGAAGCCAGCCCTGAGTGGGCTGCAGGTGATGCTGGCAGCAAATCAAAGGGTTTGACAGCACTGCATCAAGGTGCCATAGTCCTTCCCCGTGGGATCTGGGTCAGGCCTGCCATGTCTCACAGCAATGGGAGAGGAATTTCCCAGTGCCCAGCGTTTCTGGCAGGAGGCTGCCGAGCTGGAATAAGCAGGGCACACACCTGGGATCAATGTGTGTGTTAAATAAAACAAATCCCACTCGCTCGACTTGCCTTTCAAACAAAAAAAAAATCCCAACCCTGAATAAATCTGCCTGAAGCAAGGAACTCATCCGTGGGTGCTGCTGTGGAACAGGAAAGAAGGCTGCCTGGCGAATCTTTCCTGCTCAGGGTGTGCAGCAGGAGTGGAGGCCTCAGAGTCCTTTGAGCTGCTGGTGCGTGCTGCTTGTGGGCTCTTTGCTTCCACAGCATTCCCCTTCCGAGTTCATTGATAACCTCAGGCACATTCCCAGGATTTTAAAATTTTTTTCGCCCCTGCCTTTCCCATCCCGCCTTCCTTGAAACCTCTGGAAGGGTCCCGTTGCTGTGCTGTGTCCTACCTCCTCCCTTGCCTGGTCTCTGGAGTCTTTCCTCATTGCCCCAGCTCCCGCTGATGTGTGATGGAAAAAGGGGGGAAATCTGTGCAACAGCCCTATAGAATTATAAACATCATAAAAATTGTAAACTCCTGACGTGTAGGTTTTTTTTTTTTTGCAGATGGAGAGCCTGGCAATGAGATTCCCCAGAGTGAAGACTACCAGTATGACCAGTGGTTCGAGCCTGTGCCACCCAAGGCTCCTAGCTCCCAGGAGGACGTGTCCTTTTGGTCCCCAGCGCCCGCTCAGGTCGTGGCGTCGCCGCTGCCCAGCGTTGGGAGAGACCTGCAGCCCCCTGTGCCTGGCCAAGGGGCACGTGCCCCTCCGGGAGGGGATTTTGCTGAGCCCCCTCCGCAGCCGGTGCTGCCGGCAGGTGAGTGCTGCAGCCCTGTGTCCCTGCAAAAAATCCCAGAATCCCAGGATGGCTTGTGTTGGGAAAGGACTTTAAGGATCATCTCCTTCCAACCCCCTGCTACCGGCAGGGACACCTCCCACTGTCCCAGGGTGCTCCGAGCCCCGTCCAACCTGGCCTTGGACACTTCCAGAGATGGGGCAGCCACAGCTGCTCTGGGCAACCTGTGCCAGGGCCTCAGCACCCTCACAGCGAGGAATTTCTTCCTTAGAAGGAGGAAGAAATTTGAGATGTGCCTTTGAGATGCAGCAGTTCAGCCTCGCCACTTACTCCCTGGTGCTGGCAGGGACAGGGACCAGAATGGCCTTTTGCATCTCTTGTGGGACATCTTGGCCACCACGTGGGTGGCTGTGCTCTGGAGAGGGGCACAGTAGAAGCTCTGGAAATATCTCTGGTGGATAAATCCGGAGCTCCTCAGATCAAACCTTGACTGTGTCCTTCCCTCTGCTCCGCAGGAGAAGCTGGGGAGCCCTGGGGTGCCAGGCTGTCCCCTGGAGGGGTGCAGCCAGCCCTCCCAGCAGAGCAGGTGAGTCAGAAGGGCCAGGCAGATCATCTCAGTGAGGGTCCTGGCTGGATTTGGGACGGGTTGACCCATCCTTCCGTGCACCGACCTCGCATGGAATCCCCGCACCGTGGTGCCGGTTGTTCCCTTGGTGTACCCTGCTGTGGGTGCTCTTGCTCCCCAGCTGCTGTGTAAGGCACACGGGGGTCCCTGGGGGTGCTTTCCACGATTCGTGGTGTGGAGCAGTCCCAGGGGTGCTCTGACCCTGCTCGGTGCAGCTCCTCCGGGAACAGCACGTGGCAGCTTCGCTGTCTGATGCCAGGAGGAGTTACCCACGAGGACTCGGACCATCTCGGAGACCTCCACTGTCTCCCTGGGGGACAGCCGGCCCTCCTCGGACAGCGCAGATGAGGACGCTGCCCAAGAGCTGGCGGAGGCCGTGAAGCCAGAGGAGGACAAGGTGAGCATCATGAGCCTCATGCACTGAGCTTGCCAGTCCCTGAGGCCAGCCCCGCCCCTGGAAAAATGGTGCCCACTCGCAGCTGGCACCCGGGGCACCCTGGCATCCACCCCTTCTTATCCCTTTCCACTCTTTCCCTCCATTTCCCAGAGCTCTGGATTCAGGTGGTTTGGCTGGTTTCGGTCGAAACCCACCAAGGAAACTTCTTCCCAAGCTGAGTCTGAGACAGACTCTCCCACACCAGGACCACAGGTAGGCAACAAAAAGCCATCCTGTCCCTGGGGTCATGCAGGGTGCAGCTGTGAGAAGGGGTGACACACCTCCCCATCACCCACTGCTTCTCCCTCTGTCCTCGTGCAGGGGCCATGGCCATTCTGTGTGGGGACAGGGTGGGACTGGGAGCCCTTTTAGCCTGGAAGTGAATCCTTGATTAATAATAACTGTAAATTCACAAAGCCTCTTTGATCCATGAGGTCATCCAAGCCCTCAGCTAACTCTGCAGGGATCGCTTGCCCTCCGCTGGAGCGGAACACAGCAGCTGCGAGAGGCACTGCTCTGGCAGGTTTTAGGAGATGCAGGGAAGGGAAAACCTCTTTAATTGGAAGTGCAGCAGCGAGGGGGAAGCAGCCATGCGTGGTTATCCCAGACCTGGCCAACTCCTCAGGGTGTCACATCCCTGATGGTGGGCCTTGGAGCGAGAACCTCCCCTGCAAGTTTCTTCCTGGTTGAGAATGACCTACAGTCCCAGAGCAAAAAATGCTGGGATATTCTCCTAAAACGAGCAGGAGATGGAGAACAGAAGGGGACCCACGGACCTTGGCCCCTCACGCCGTACCCAGGCTTGGTGTCCAGCCTCCTGCCTAACTTTGAACTCAGGCTGGTTTAGCTTTGTGCCAGGGTTGCTTGCCCTGACCCTGTAGCCCCTCCTTAGCCGTGTTTCCTGCAGCTCCTGGGGCACCTCTCCAGCAGGACGGGTGCAGAATGGGTACCCCAAAAGCCTGGTGTGGTATCTGGTGCAGAGGTCTTCTCCCCACACAAGGAGCTTCTGCTCTAAACGGGTGGATGTGATTTCAGGAGTGGACGTTGCCATGCCCACCCGATGCCCCTCTCGCGGCTGGGACAAACCCTTTGGCTCAGCCTCTCTCCAGAAATCCTGGTAAATACCGCACGGGTCCCCTCGCCTCTCTCCCCCATCAGCCTTTTACAAGTTTCTCTTAATTTTAAGTTGGCTTTTGCTTGTGGTTGCTGGCCCTAGGAGGAGCGCAGGGTGAAGGGACCTTTGCCGTTAGTCCAGTGCCTGCAGAGGTGAAAGGCTCATGGGAGAAGGATGGAAGGCAGTCAGCAGGACAGAAGGTGAGGAGAGGAGGGCAGTGTATCCGTGTGTGATGGGGGTGTCCGGGACACCTCTCTGCTCGGCGTGGCTCTGAAACTGAGGGGTGTCTGTTTTCTCTCTTTACTCCTTCAAGACCGGCTACCCTGGACCTCTCCCACCACTGGCTTCAATCCCTCTCTTCAACCCTGCCCAGGTGTCCCAGGTGAGAGCATTTTCCTGAGGGGGTGGTGCTGCATGGGGCTGGGGGTGTCTCCTGGATTTTGGAGTGGTGCCGGATTGCAGGTGATCGGCTGTGAGGTGGGGGATTTAGGTGATACCAGTCCTGGGTATAAGGGTTTTTTATACTAAAATCAGCTGTGGGAGGACAGTGATGGGAGGGTGGGATGTATGAGTGAAACAGAGGGAGGATGCTTGTGGCCGCATCCTGATGATGGCAAATCCACATTTTGGGGTTGAGCCTGTTGCTTACACCACCTCTCTCTCTCTGTTTTCCAGCTTGCTGCCCGACCCACCCAACCCAGGCTGCTTTCCCAGCACCGCTATCCCAAGCCACTGTGAGGTGGTGGGTGGGGACAGCAGAGACCAATTGCAGGAAGTTTTTTTAACCAAAATGGTGTTTGTGGTTATTTTGGATGGGGTGGCAGAGGCTGGGACTGCTTGGTGGAGGGTGTTGTAAAATGAGGGGGAGGTTTCTGGGTTTAAAAGTCAATAAATGGGGGGGTGTGGGGCTGGGATGGGGGTGAACAGTTTGGCCACCCAGGTGGGACCCCAGGCCTCTACCTTGCCCTTCCACAAAAATTAGGTCTGGCTCATGTAACTCGTTGTTATCCCTTATGTACAGTTCCCGAAGCCCTGCCCAATCCGTCTTTTTAGCTTTCTTTGATAACATTTAGACATTTATTCACAGATATTTTAATCAAGTCCCCTCTCGGCTGCCTCTTCACTCACTCAACCTCTCCTCATGAGCGAGATGCTTGTTAATGATCTTTGTTGCCATCTGCTGGGCTCCAGGTTTGGGGTTTTAAAGCCAGTGGTAACGTAGGGGTAGGAGTGGAGCATTAAGGTGTCAGGTTTGGGGTTTTAAAGTCAGCAGTAACACTGGGGTAGGAGTGGAGCATTGAGGTGTGAGGTTTGGGGTTTTAAAGTGAGGAATGAAGAGGGGCAGGAGTGGAGCATTGAGGTGTGAGGTTTGGGGTTTTAAAGTGAGGATTGAATAGGGGTAGGAGTGGAGCATTAAGGTGTCAGCGCTGGGGTTTTAAAGTCAGCAGTAACACTGGGGTAGGAGTGGAGCATTGAGGTGTGAGGTTTGGGGTTTTAAAGTGAGGAATGAAGAGGGGCAGGAGTGGAGCATTGAGGTGTCTGGGGTTTTAAAGTGAGGATTGAATAGGGGTAGGAGTGGAGCATTGAGGTGTTTGGGGTTTTAAAGTGAGGATTGAATGGGGTAGGAGCGGAGCATTAAGGTGTCAGGTTTGGGGTTTTAAAGTCAGCAGTAACACTGGGGTAGGAGTGGAGCCTTGAGGTGTGAGGTTTGGGGTTTTAAAGTGAGGATGAAAGAGGGGCAGGAGTGGAGCATTGAGGTGTCTGGGGTTTTAAAGTGAGGATGAAAGAGGGGCAGGAGTGGAGCACTGAGGTGTCTGGGGAAGGTAAGGAGAGCAGAACGATGGAAAACAAAAAGGCGTCCGGGGGAGAGTAGTCTGAATTGGGTTATGGGGCGCTGCCCCACCTCACCCATTGGACTCAGCGCGCCGGCCGTGAGTCTGTCTCAAAGCGCCGCGGGGCCACGAGCATCCGCCGGGGTCCGCGGGGGAACCGCCGCGGCTTCTCCTGCCCGGGCCGGCCCGCGCGGCGCCCCCCCTTGCTGGTGGCTCACCCGCCCGTCGCGGGCAGGGCCCTGCTGGGGCCGCGGGCGGCCCTTCCCTCAGACCTTCCCCGAGGCGGGGCGCGGGTGACGCGCACCCCGTGCGTGGCCTCGGCAGTGAGCTTCCCCCGGACGTGTGCCACCGCGCTTCCGTCGGTATATAAAGGCTTGCTTAAACAGCTTCTTTAGCTTAGGGTGAGCTGCCGGCGCTACCCAGTGTGCACTGCGCTATATGCTAATTTAAAGCCGCCCATTGGTCGGAAGGGGGCTGGGGGCGTGCCCCTGTGTGAAGGGTAAAGCGCGGGCTCGTGGCGGGGCGCGCACCCGCGGCCTGAGGGGCTGTGGTAGGAGGTGGGGCTGAAACCTGCCCGTGACAGGCTGTGGGGTCTCGATGTAGGTCTGAAGGACCGTGAGGCTGAAACCTGCCCGTGACAGGCTGTGGGGTCTCGATGTAGACCTGAAGGACCGTGAGGCTGAAACCTGCCTGTGACAGGCTGTGGGGTCTCGATGTAGACCTGAAGGACCGTGAGGCTGAAACCTGCCTGTCACAGGCTGTGGGGTCTCGGTGTAGACCTGAAGGACCGTGGGGCTGAAACTTGGCTGTGATGGGCTGTGGGGTGGGGACCCCCTCGTGAAGGGATGTGGGGTTGTGGCCACTGGTGGCAGACTGGAGGGTTTGTGCCCCACTGACCCAAGGCGGTAGCAGGCTGTGGGGCTGGAGCCCTCTGGGGACGGGCTGTGGGGCCGAGTCCAGGCTGCCCTGGGCAGCTCCGGGGAGGTGCTGTGAGGGCTGGCGGTAGAGGGTGAGTGTGTGGATGGCTTTAACCCCCCGCAGACCCACAGCGCAGGGACTGCTGCCTTTTAACAATACCAGGTGTGCCGGTTTGGCCAAAATCTAGTAATATAGCCCCTGAGAGAAAACCAGGTTACAACCACCCTTCCCCCCACAGGGTTCGGGAAAAAAAGAAATTTTTCCTCGAAGGAAAGTGAAAGAGATAAAAACTATTTATTTTAACAAGCACACAGGAAAAGGATAATGATGCTGAATAATGAATTAAAACCCCCGCTATAGAGAGAAACCTGGGAAGATTTCAGAGTCCTTCTGTAGGTGTGGTCTCTCTCCTCCTCGGAGCTGGTCGGTGAGGGCGTGGGCCCACCCCCGGGCCTCGGGGAGAAAGTTCTCCTGATGTGTTCTGATGCTGTTGAAACAGTTCAGATGAGAAGAAGGGTAAAAAACCAAAGTCCCAGGAAACAAAATTCNTCAAGGCCGACGCAAACTCGGGGCACCTGCCTGGGCAGATAGAGGTGCCCTCACCTGGCTGTGCCTTCCTCCAGGGCTGCTTGGCTCCCAGGACCAGAGAGCTGGAAGTGACTGGCTGAGCCCAGGATGCTGCGCTGGGGTGAGTCTGGCAGCACACAATGCCAGCGGGTTTCCTGAGGACGGGCTCCTAATTCTGGGGTGTGTCTGCCTCTGTGGGTGCAGGGGGAGGGACCCCCATGCTGCTGGATGTCCTCACAGCCCTGTGTGCACCCACACAACTTTAAATCCCTCACTCCCAGCTGCAGGACGCTTTGGGCAGCTCTTTGCGGAGGTCACTATGTTGCTTTTTGGCCTGGCAGAGGCTTTTTGCTGCCCCACAGTCCTTTGAGTTGGTTTAAAGGGGTGTGAGCGTGCAAATCTCTCACCTCAGGCCTTAGACATCCTGCTCTTCCAAGACTGAACATGGTCTATCCTGTTACTCAGGCGATCTGTTTTTCAGAGGAAAGTGATAAATACAGGGGACTTCTTGCTTTTGGAAGTTGCAGATCTGGCAAATAATTTTAGAAATAAATACTGTGATTTTAGGATTGCTCCTCAGATTTTTGGTTTCTGACTCTACACTTCATCCCCCTGAGGTTGTAAGGAGTCAAACAGCAAACCTTTTCTGAAGCAGAGTGTGCTGCAAATCCCCTCAGATTCAGTGTGCAGCCATGCACGTGGGGTACAGGAGGTTCTTTGCTTGCCTGTTGCACTCTTGATGCCACATATGGACATTTGGAGATCAAGGGTCACGGGAGAGTTTAGAGGCTGAATCAGCCTTACCTGATGCACCTGAGTTGGGGATCAACATCACTTAAAGAACTGAAAAAAAGAGTTTTGGGCTTCTTCCACCGGGGACGTTGCCTCATTTTTGGTGAGAGGTGATTTTCCTCCAGCTACTTTCTGTATGTGGGAACATGGAGGTAGGGCAGCTGTCTGCTTGGACCGGGAGGGCCGAAGGAGCTGATTTTTCCTGTGGGGCTTTGGTTTTTTCAGAGGTTGGGAATATCCCGGGGAACCTGGGTATGTGGAAAGTTTGCCTGTGAGTTGCTGTCTTGTGGCCTCCCAGTGAACTCGAGGTAAACTGGGACTAACCTTTTCCTTCTCCATCCTCTCCTGAGAGCAGTGGGAGTGCATTAACCTGATGCTAATTGTTAGCGTGACTGATGGGAGCAATTAGGGTCTGTAATCGAGATCCAGTCTCTGCATGCGGAGTGCTGTAGTGCAGCCTGGGGAAGCTCTCTGCTAAACACCCTGAGCTGGGGTGCTTCCAGGAAGCCCTGGGGTGCTCCTAAATGCTACTGCCCTTGGAGAGAGTTGTGTGTGTTCCCTGCACTGGGATAACTCTGCCTGAAACAGCAATTTAATTCAGATTTACAGCCCTGTTTTGCTGGATGTTGCTTCCTCCAGCAGCATGCCCCTGGCCAGGGTTGCTGAGAGGAGGCACTGCCATGCCCGACACTGCAGTTTGGGCATCTTTGTCCATGATACTTCCAGTCTCGCACGGGTCCCGCTGGGCATGGCAAGGCCATGCTCATCTAGAGCTGTTATTTATTAAAAGAAGTGCTGGGTGATGACCCTGTGTCCGTCCCTTCAGCTCCTGGTGACATCAGTGACGCAGCTGGCCTTGCGAGGTCACTCACTTCCCTTCGTTTAATGATCTGCTGGCAAAAACGAGCTTCCCTTGCTGGCTGGAGTGTCACTGGGACATGAATATTGATGAAACCTCGGTGGTCCTGTGGCGCTGTCACAGCCTGGAGGGCTCATTTGGAGCTGCCAGGCAGTGCGGGGAGCTCTGTGATGGAGCGATAATAAAGTGTTGCTGAACTCTGCTCCGAGGTGCCGCTCGACACTTGGAACTTGCAGGCTCCTGGCACGGCAGGAAGAGGCTGGGCTGGAGTTTTCCGAAGCAGGGGCACAGCACTGGGAGCATGAACAAGGGAGGGATCCATCCCTCAAACATCCACAGGGGTGCTGCAGGCACGGGAGAGTTTGCTGGTTGCAGCTTCAGGTGGCAAATGGCCTGGTTAATGGAACCTAAGCACTTTCCAAGGTGGAACTGGGGCAAGGGCAGATGCAGTGCAATGCCTCTTGAAATGGTTATTTTGGGCTGTTGGTATGGAAGTCACTGTAAGAAATGGGATGTGGCTGTTATAGATGTACGAGGGAAGAGCGTGATTTTAAATTTGCGGACTGCGTTAATCCCGGTGAGTCCCTTCCAGCTTCTGCTATCCTGTGTAAAAAGTCAAGGTGACAACTGAGCTCTTGTAAACAATACAGTTTTTTCTTTGAAAAATGAGCTATTTGACGTGCTAATTTGGAATATATCACACAGTATGCTATGCCTTTAAAAAGTGTATGTTTAACGTCTGTGCTCAAACGGCAGAGAGAACCCCAGGTCTTGCTCTGAACCCTTATGTAGCTCCTGGAAACAGATACAGTTGGACTCGACAGTCTTAGAGGTCTTTTCCAGCCTTAATGATTCTAGGATTCATACTTCCTCATCTTTGCTAGGGCACACTGGAGATCCTCAGCCGCCTAAGGAGTTTAGGAAAGACTGACCCATTAAATCCTTTCAGAGCCTGCGCCCATGCACCCGTGTTTCTGGAGCATAATCCTTATGAGTAAGAAGTAGGAGGGGCTGTGAACCCTGAGGGATCTGTGCCACTGCTCTTGGAGATTTAAGAATCTGAATAGTACCTTGAGGATGTGGGTTATATTCATGGCGGGGGGAAGGAAGCAAAAAGAAATTATTATGCTTTTGGCACTGTAGGGTAGAAGCATCACCTTTCCTGACATGTTTGTCTTGAGCGGAGATGGTATCCAGTGGTAGGATGAAGAGAAGTTCCATGCTGTCTGGTGTTAATTACAAAGGGAAAACCACACGAAAATCAAACGAAATTGAATCCCACTGCATTTGATATTCCCACAGTTGAAGGCCTCGGTACATCTCATTAGTTTAAAACCCCTGATGGAGAGAGCTCAGCTTCAAATGGGAAAATTGATATGACATTGAGACCTGGGAGAGGATTAGCTGCCTGCCTCAGAACTTGTCCAGAGGAGTCGAACATGCAAATGTTCCCAGAGAGCAGCTCCCCGCGAGAAGGATGCTGGATAATTAAGGCCCCTGGGACCACACAGTTGCAGCGAGGGAGGGATGAGGTCTGTGTGTCTGAAAAGTCCTTCCACTGCATTGTCTCTGTGGGGGAAATAATGCCTGGGCAGTACAGCCAAGCCCAAAGCTTTGGGTGTGCTTGACTGCTGGTGACAGAGACGCTCTGTTCCACCTCTCAGTGGGATTTGCAGGTGCTGGGTTAGGATTGAACTCTGCAGGGTACGGTGTTCTTGGACTGACAAATTGGCTTATTCGGCAAAGGTGTCTGTGGAAGGTGCGTGGCTGAGGCATAAGCCTGGATTTGGCCCACGGGTGACTTGAGCTTTTGTGGCAAAGAGTTTGGTTCCATTTCGTGACCCTGCAGCAGTGCTGAAGGCCCAAAGGCACCTGGTTGCTGCAACCCACTGTCTTTAGTGGTGTGAAAATTGCAACACCGAGGCAATGTGTCGGGAAAGGTGTAAGTGCTTTTCTGGTGCTTGAGCTGGTAGGAGGTGTTTGCCAGGGAATGCAGGCCCTGGGATGTGCTGTGCCTGTCAGTTTGTACCTGTGAGCCTCTGCTTTGGGCCCTGCTGGGTTTCCTGTTCTCGTGAAGTGTTCTGTAACAGCCGTATGCGGAGACAGGATATTTCCCATTTTCTCCTGCACACCCCAGCCGTGCTATGTGCACTCTTAGGCAAGGTGCTAATGATGAAGAATCCATGACTCGGCAGCACACTGGGGTTTTCAGCTCCTGAAAACAAAGTGTGTTGGTGGACTGGCTGTGATCTCTGTGGCAGGTGGAGCTTGTAGACCATACCAGCATCACTGTGCTTCTTGTGTACTCAGAGGGCTGTTTCTAGCTGGGACATTGCAGTCCTCAGGCAGGATTACTGGAGAAGGGCTGGCGGGATCCCCTTCTTCCAGCAGGGTGATGGAGGCTGTGGAAGCCTGCAGAAATCTGGCCATCAGCATGATGCCTCTTCTTTGGACAGAAACTCCTGCCCAAGTAGCCAGGAGGTGACAATCTGTGCATCCCTCTGGCACTGGCTTTCTTGGAGGGAAATCATGTCTCTCATTGAAGCAGTGACCTGAGGCAGGGATCCTCCTCACCCGTCTTCTGCCTGTGCCTCTCTCTAGCCTGCTTGAAATAAACAGACCTTCCAGTTCTCCACTGGAAGAATTCTCCAAAGCTCCAGGGGAGGAGTCGCAGAGGAGAACGCTTGTCCCAGCACAGGGCATCGCTCGTGCTGACGTTGCTGCTGGAGAAGATGTTGGCAAGAGCAAGGAGCCGTGCTTTGTATAACTTGGTGTCACAGCTTCCATCTGAGGGTAGCCTAGGTCAGGACTCAACCGCCTGGGAAAAGCATCACCAAGGAGGGCTTCAGACACGGATAAAATCACCCAAGAAGATGATTAGAAGGTAATTGTTCGTTGTTTCCTGCAGCGTAAGAAAATGATGGACTTCGGGTTTAAATCAAACAGCTTAACATGCTGTGTGTGTGGGGGAACTAATTCAGCCCTGGAAACGTGTTGTCCTGGGATGGCGTGGCGGCCAAAAAATATCATGAACCTTTAAAAAGGAACTTGGCAATTTCATGGCAGATAACTCTTGATGATGGGCCTAAACACAGCCCTGAAGCAATTTACAGCTTGGGAGTTTGTAAGTGCTGGGCTGCTAGGAGCTGGAGAATCATCCTGGGAAAACACCTCCACCTTCCACCTTCTCTTCAGTTCTTGCCATTAGCATCAAGCCAGTTGCTGTGGGAGACAGGAGGCTGAGTTAGAGGGACCTACAGTCTCTTGGCTGACAGCTTTCATGAGTGGACAAAGGTGAGTACGTGACCCTATCACACATCCTCTGAAGTGAGATCCTGCTTTTTCGAGAGGCTGGGATCCAAAGAGCCATTTTGGGTCTGACACTAGCACCATGTGTTCCTCGGTACAGGCAGATGCTCGAGTGACTCCTCCAGTGCCCATGCCTGCGTGTGCAGAAGTGGAAGTTGTTGAGGGAGTTGCTTGGTGACGGTTCTTTCGGGAACATTTAGAGAACTAAACAGTTAAGTAGGCTTAATAAAAATGTATCAAAATTTGTAAACATATGTATCACATCTCTTTGATAATGAAGGAGCAGTTAATAAGTATTTGCAATCAATGTTCCTACCTGGAAGCTTTCTCTGAAAGCATTTCTGAGGCTGCTCAAACAACCCATTTATTTCTATCATTTTAACAGCCTGTTTTCTCAAGGCAATTGAAATTACTTGCTCAAAGAGCTGTCTCCCCTCCTCCCCACCTACGACACGCTCCATTTTACAAAGCCTTGGCTCGGTCTCTGCCTTCTGGCTGTGTCCTGAACGGCTGGGGAAGATCCTGGAACTGGTGCTGGCTGGGATCCTGCTCTGCTGGAGGTGTTGGCAGGGCATGTGGGCAGCTTTGGGTGACAGTGATAAGCTGGGTTATAATCACTCACGTGGCGATCCCTACCTGAAAACCAGCTTATGTGGGAGGTCAGGAGCTGCCTTGATGCACGGCCTGGGTGTATGTGTGCACTGGAAATACTTGCATGGGCTGGAGGGGTGTTGGTTTGGCGATGTGGGGAGGAGGGCACTTCTTTTGCTGTTCTTCTGGAATAAGATGATGTGACATCCCACTGACATGTTCTGAGGACTTGTAGTACAATTCTCAGTCAGCCGACCTCTGTACCTGGTGCTTTCAGCGCCCTGGTGAGCTGTTGTACATATCCTGGTCTTCCTCTGGCACAGAGAGATCCGGGTCCCTACCTGCTGCTTCCAGCATGTGTGGGCATCACGTAGGTTTGGATGACTTCTTTGGGCTGTTGGATCAGTATTTCTTCCTCTTCGTAGCAGTGTGTGTGAGTGGGTGGCTGGTTCCCAGAGCAATGATGTGCCTTCTTGAAGACTGCAGGATTAGCTGGGGTTGGTGCAGAGTAGTTTAGGTCTCCCAGCCTGGGCACATCCCAGGGCAAAGCTTAAAAGGTCAGTGCTGAAAGTGGGGATGGTCCTTGCCTGTTAACAGAAGCAAGTTACTCTTGGCTAAGGAAAGATGACAGGTGATGAGCGAAAGCTTCATCTTCCAGGGTTCTTCCCCACGTACTTCTTGCAAGGATTCCAGTTCTCGGGCTGTACTGATGCTTTGCCTTTCCCTGGGAAACCGGGAGCCTTGTGGCTTTGACGTTCTCTTATTCCCTGGGGTTATTCCCTGTCCCCCTCTCTGGGGATGTGTTTGGGCTCTGCTTTGTGACATAACTAATAGGGCTGTCAGCCCCCTTGTCCCAAGAACCTGAGAAGACAAATAGTCCAACATGTGTAGCCACCTTTGCAGGTCCTGAGGCCCCGGCAGGAGCCAGCAGGGTGACGGATGGGCTGACGAGCGGGGCTGACACAACTGGGTCAGCGCGAGTGTCAAAGGGGTGGAAGCCGGGCCTCCTTCTCCCCTCTGCTTGGCACCCCAGCGCCTCTGGGCCAGACGGTGGCCACTTATCACCCCTTCCTTCAGTGCCTGCTGTAAGCTGGCAGCACCAGAGCCTTGTCTAGAAGAAAGACACGAGTCATGGTCCTAATGCTGCGCTGTGGAGCTGCCATCTGTCCTCTCCTTGGATGTCGCTGCTGGGGCGGCCTGGGAACATAACCCAGTGCTGATGCTCTGTCAGGCAAACATCTGGTTAGACTGTGCTCCATGCCTCTGCCTTCCCAGCACGCCGTGGTGCTGCCTTCCCTCAGAAAGGTGAGCTTCCTGCACCTGCACATATAGATGCACTTTTAGATGTACTTTTTTTTGGAGTTCCAACTCTGTGCTTTGCATCTTAATGCTGCTTTCCTTGCCCAGCCTCCTACAGCCTCTCCTCTCTCATCTGGAGCCAGCTTCTGTGCTGTGGGAAGGGTTGCTTGTTTGGAGAGGACCATGTAAATAACCTCATGAGTTTCTCCCTTTATGGACGGGTGAGGAAAATTTGCCAAAGCGGCTGCGAGTGAGTCTTGTGAGCGTTCTGGAGCGATGAGCTGAGAGCCCCGAGCCAGTCTCACTGTGCAAAATCCATTAGCCATGAGCAGAGCTGCTTCTGGATTCAGCATTCAGTACCTGTTACGGCCTGAATTAGTCCTTAATTTCTGTCTCTTACAGTTAGAATGACTCAGACGTTTCTTTTGAGATGGGGTATTGCTTCTGACTGAATACCCTACAGCCATGGCTCTACTGACCATTAAATTGTTCTCAGGAATGCACTGATCCTCTCGTCTCCGGGTCAGTGTAGGCTGGTGCCGTCACCTGCACATTGCTGTGGGGCTGGAAGAGGCACTTTGCTTTGCTGTAGGCAAGCAAATGCTGAGACACATCTGAGGACTTGATGGCTGCAGGTTTAATAAGATCAATACTACCTCTGCAAAAGATTATATGGTATACTAGGCAGCAAATAGACCACTTCTGCTGGATTTGGAAACCGTTTATAGAGTCTGTTAGGGATGGTGAGGTAGAAGGGACGTATCTGGAGTGAATTGCGCAGTTGCAGTAGTTGAGACTCCCACATTAAGGGTTTTGCAGTCTATTACATAACGGAATTAAAATCAAAATAAATGAGAAAGTTTTGTCCAAGAAGTCATACCTGCAGCCACATCATCGGCCATAGAACAGAGGAGAGATGTGCTGCCCAGAAGATGAGTGCTCGCTCCTGTATCCATTGGCCCGTGCTGCCTCCTTGGAGCCTTGAAAGATGTCGGGAAGAGGGGAACGTTGTCTGTCAGTCTTCTGTTGGGACAAAGAGCCAGCCAAGGTGGAAGCTTGGAGATCCTCCTGCTCCCACCCAGCAGGCTCTTGGGTCTTCCACCCCACATCTGCCAGGTCAGAAGCTGTCTTGTGCTGCGGAACATCCCTTGTGCCACGCTATGTGCTCTGCAGCCAGGGTTAGTGCTGCTGCCTGACGTAGTCCACGGTGGGCTGGCTTGAGTTAAGGAGCAGCTTTGGGGAGCTCTGTTGGCCTTGTCTGAGCTGCCCTTGTGCCGCCGTCACCTCCTGCGGTGCGCCCTGGAATAATTAGCTCTAATCACACATGAGCAATAGCCTGGCTGGTCACCCTCTCTGCTCCCAGGGAGCGCGGCAGGGCGCCCGGCTCCTGTCATTTCTCCAGTGCTCTGTCCGCTCTCATTTGAACTGCCTTGCAGGATGAATTACAGTGCTCTAAGGGAATCTGCAAAATGGGATCACAGGCCAATTGAATCCATCTGCAAAATGCGGGAGGATGATGTATCGCCCTACGGATGGATTCTGCTCACCCCTTCTTTTAATTTTATTTTAAAACTCTTGGTGAGAGTGAGAACAACAAATGCTGAAGGAACAAGGAGCCGGATCAGGCCATGCTGACTAAAGGTGGGTGATGCAGAAGGGAAGTAGGGGGAAGCAACATGATACTGTCTGCTGGCCAGTCTGATCCCTCTGAAAGCAGACTAATGTATGGGAGTGTTTCATGGCGTAAAATGTGCTGGGACAGGCTAGAATTACCAGCCATGGGGAGGCTTTAGGGACAAATATCAACCTGCCCAAGTCAATCAAAGCAGCTTCAAGCAGGAGCTGTGCAGGTGCTCTGACCCACGTGGACGTTGCAGGTACCCCAGACCATCTCAGGGCACAAGGGCAGCCGAATGCAGCCCTCAGGATCTGATTTAGCAATTCCTGGCTGCTGGCCTGGCCATGCTCTCCTGAGAATGTGGCCAAGGTCACCCATCTTGGCCCTGATGTGGTTGGACTGCCAAGGAAGAAGTTAACCCCCTTGCACTTTGGGTGGGTTGAGGTTGGGCTGGTGTTACCGAGCCTCCTCCTCCTCCGGCTGGGATGCTCCAGCCGTGGCCTGAGGGAGAAGGGAAATGAATTAAACCCATCTTCAGACACGTTTGTATTGATTCTGTCACTTTCTTGCTGCTTGCTGACAGGTGATGGATGGCTCATAATGCGACCGGCACAGTACATTACGTTTCCCATCCAGGGACTCCTAAATCATTTCAAATTTTCAAATTCCCTAATCAATATTTTATCAGTAGCAGAAGAAAGCGGAACAGACCCATTTCTCAAGAGGTAGAAGAATGAGCGTGTGTGGATGCGTGCCTGCACATACATAGGCATGGGAGTTTGGGTATTTATAATCACAACTGAAGCAGCGTTAGTATAACAATTATATCTGCAACCAGAAAAATAAATACTCAAGTAGCACCAGGAGTGATGCTTACATTTAAGTGACTTCAGGATGAAGTAAATTAGAGATTTGGACTTCTGATATGAACATGGAAGATTGATGCCATGTGGGATTTGTGCTCATTGCTCAGCCGGTCGCCCATCCTTTTGCAGGGTGCAGGGGGGTCGAGGCAGGTGCAAACATGCCTAGTTTTTTGGGGAAGGAAATTGGATTTGCAACCACCTGTAATGCACTGGGACTCAGATCTGTCACTCGGCACTGAAGCAGTAATGGGGAAATATCCCTAGCAAGCCTGTCTGGAGCTGGATTATGTGGCCCGGGTGGTTGTTTGTCTGGAATTTTAACAAAGCATGGTGTTGCTTTCTTGGGACTGGAGTGGGCACAGAAGGATCCTGTGGCTGCCATGGTGTGTTGGCTGCTGGGGCACTGGAAGACTAGATGGGAATGTGTGCCTGCAGTCATGTGTGCTTGAACTGGTCCTGAGCAAACAGCGTGTGCCTTTCTACTCCTCTGCTGGCACTTGCTGGCACAGCAGGATGTGATCCAGGTGGGGCTGAGTGGGGATAGAGAAGGAAGTACTGGGGCATTTCAGAGGAGGTGCAGGCAGACTCCACGGTGTTAGGATGCCGTGTGGGGCGGCTGGCTCCAAACTGAGACCCACATGCAGTGACTTTCCATGTCTTCCACACTGGGCTACCTTCACCAGTAGCTCCTAGTTCCTGCCTGGCACCTGGCTTTCTGCTGGGCTTTGGGATGGAAGAGCTCAGGGAAGAATGGAGCTGGTTGCCCCTGCTGTAGGAGTGGGGTCTGTGCAAAGTGGAGGCAGCACAGGGCTTTGTTCTTTCCCCTCCAAAAGATGATGCTGGTGAGGCAGCCGGAGCATGCCTGTCTGCCCCAAAGATGGCTGCTTTCCCCAAATCCTTCCTGTGTTGGTGGTCCTTCGTGTGTGCTCCTTGCATCCCCTGACCTCGCCTGCTCGATAGTCTTTCTCCATGCAATTACTCATTCTCTTACACTCTTGTTTTTTGTTCCCAGGCTGGATGTTTTCCAAGTGAAAGATTTATTCTTAAGCTATTTTTTTCTTCCCTGTGAAGAGAACTTCCAAACAGCACAGATGTGAGGCTAAACATAACCTTCCTTGTTACTGTCACCTCTCCTCAGCGCTCGCCTGGCTGATCTGGTGTTGCCTTTGCTTCCGAGTGTTGTTTCACAGCTCAGTTGTAGCTCGCTGCTGGAACGCACGAGGTAGGCTTGCAGCAGAGAGCAGGGCTACTGCTCTTGGGAGCACAAGGTGGAGCTCAAGGGTGGCACTTCCAAACCTGTGCTGACCTCCTGGCACTTTCCCAGGCTGTGTGGGGACCCTTAGCCCTTTGTGCTGGTGCAGTGGCATAGGTGGCATAACAGGAGAGTCAGGCTCTCCTTCTAGAGGTAGTTTAAAAAACAGCTTTCTACTCACAGGAGGAACTTTGTGCCTTTCCATCCTGACCTCTGTACAGTTTCGGGGAGAAACACACGCTCTTTCCCCAAGGCAAGAGCTGCCTCACCACCGGCAGGGAGAGCTTATACTGCAACACTTCTATGCCAGCATTTTTTCTCTGTGTTCAAAGTCTTCCATGGGCTTGGTTTCAGAGACTGAATCCCTGCTGCGCCCATGTGGAGCTGAAGCTTGCAGCTATACCCTTTTCTCTCTATTATTGCGTGCTCAGGGTTTGTCAGGGATGGGGGAGGCCTCTGGTTTGTGCTGTCCACCCTGCATCCTCCCCCAGAGGCACTATGTGTAACAGGAACATTGCAAAAAGATGTGTGGAAATAACTGATTTTCTTCTTCTGAAAGCGTGTGCCTGATCTGCAGGAGCAGGAATCCTTTTGAACAGCTCCTACATACTTCATGTGTACCGGAGGCAGGTTGTAAGGCTGTTTTCCTTTTTCCTTGGTTAAAGATAAGATTTAATTGAACCAGGGAGAAGTCACTGCTTGCTGTGTCATTTACTGACCTGATGGCTGTTTGGAGTTGGGTCTGACTGTGTCTGGAAGTGGAGTTCCTTCAGCCACGCTGCTCTGGGCAGTGTGTCTGCGATTCCCGGAGTGCAGCAGGAGAGAGGAAAGGAGCTACCGAGGTGCCTCCCAGGGAGACAAGGTATTTGTCATGTAGCTGTCACCAACCACTCTTCAAAACAAACTTGGTCACCCAGACTGCCTGCTGCTTTCCCTCTTCAAAGTACAGTAGCACGAATTGCCTTTTTCCCCCCTGATTTGGTGTTAACCGCCTCTTGTTCTGGTGCTTTTTGAGGATACCTCACGTGTTTCACTGTGAGCAGGACAAGAGTCAGACCCAGACCTCGGTGTGTCACAGCTGCCACCTTTGCAACACACGTATGAGTCCCCACCAATAGCTGATCTAGACAATGACTGCATTCAGCTGATAAACTCAGTCCTTCTGCACAAGAGCTGAAGCCCATCGTTTGGGCACAGATGGCCTTAAACACTGTTGCCCTGGATGAGAGGTATTCTGAAAAACTGTGTACCTGAGAGAGAAATGCACCCTTACCACCTGAAAAAGTTTGCTGTGGAATTGTGTGTTGCAGTTCTCATCTTTATGGTTGCTGTGCCTGGGAAAGAGCAGAGAAGCTGAGAAACTCTCTGCAAGCAGTACTAGGATTAGCTCAAACAGGAGGGGCTGGGATGAACTGGCTCCCCAAAGGCAGTGCTTAACTCCCATTTGTCCTTAGCAGAAGGAACGCGTTCAACCCTAAAGCTCCAGGACACAGCTCCACCCTCCATCTTAAGAGGTCTTTTCCAACCTAAACGATTCTGTGATTCTGTATCTTACGTGCTCTAAAACATACTTGGGTGTCCTGAAAGGATCTCAGGTGGGGAGCTGGGATTTATGTCCCTCAGGATAAGAGCCTGGGGCAAAGAGATCTCAGCTTGGCTTGTCATCTCTCTCGGCTGGCAGTGTCCCTTTTGTAGGGGGACAGAGCTGATCCTGGTGGTACAGCTGCTGTAAGGACAAGGAGCTGCTTGGGCAAGGAGGACGTGGGCTGAAGATACCTTGAGACTTCATGTCAGAGCTGTCACTTGCCAGCCTGACCAGAATGCCGTGCAGGGAAGTGAATTTTGGGTAACTTAGCAAAACAACACAAAGGCTCTGCGTGGTTTTCAAATGAGCTGCGGTGGCAGGAAGGGGAAATGCCCAGCTGGTTTTAAAATCCAGCTTAAGGGAAGTCCTTTTGTTCATTTAGTCTTGATTTAAAGTGGTCTGAGGAGGTGAAATCCTCTTGCCTCATCTGGGTCTGAGCTGGGTGCTGATAAGCAAAGAGCTGTTTTTCCCTGCCAGCCGCTTCTGCCAAGCCAGAAATAGCCTGCCCGAGTAAGCTCACCATAGCAGCATTTCTCATTCAAAAGTTAATAAGCTTTGAAATTGGATTTTAATCAACTAATCTTTGATCCTAGGCACTAGAGCTCGATTAGGAGCGTCCAGTAAACCAAGTTACATCTTTCTTCCCTGCTGTCTTTTTCCCCCCCCCCAAGTCTAGCAAAGAAAATGCCAAGAAATGTTTCAGCATTTGAGGACCTGTGCATTTTAGGGTTTGTGTTGTGCCTGTTCTTCCGGTCTGATCCGTCCCGTGGATGAGTGGAAGAACTGATCTCTGGTGGACATCTGCTCTTCCAAGGCTGTAAATGTCTTTTAACAGCTCCTTTTGGGAAAAGGGCTGGAGCTCTTTTTTTACAAAGGTTTGGATTCAATCAGATGAGGTGGGATGAGGGATGGAAGATCTGCTGTGGCCCTAACCATATCCCTCCTATTCCTAGCATCAAAATAGAGTACCATGAATTCTGCATCCCACAGAATCATGAAATAGATGAGGTTGAAGGGACCTCTGGCATTCTGCCAGGCTGCAAAGGAAATTATAGCTGGACTTCAGGGTCATGTAGTTACACATCCGCTCAAGGGATGGATGCAGTTCAGACCTCTCCAGCTTATTCCACCTCCGCATAAATCTGAGCAAACCCTCCTGTCTCAATTTACCCTCCAAACACTTTTCTCTTTATCAGATAGAGTAGAGGCTGATATTTTTTTAAAGCTATATTTAGATTCTGGTGCACAAGCTTGCGTTTCCTACAGAAATACTGGCTTAGTGAGCTCCCCGAGGACCACACAGTTCTTCCCTGTGCTTGTGGAATGGTCGAACCAAATGGGAGAGGATTTGCTTGGGCAGCAGAGTAAGCACACAGAGGCACTGCGCTGCTCACGTGCTGTAGTCTTGTTATCTCGAGTCATCCCTGACACTGCTGTGTTGTCCAGGGTCAGGGTGGGCTCTCTAATGAGCACCTCTTTCCCTAACACCTCACACTTGGGGTGCTGGGAGAGTGGCACAGAGGCCCTGGAGTGGGCTTGCCACGGGTAGCTTGGGTTTGACGGGTGTCCTAGGTTACAATATAAGATGTAACCAAAAGTATGTGTTCTGTTATCATCTCCACCTGCTGTTAAAGCAGGAGGGGCAGTGCTCGTTATCTCCTACCCTGACTCACCCCTGATAACTCCCTCCAGGGGCTATCTCTGTTTAATGGGCAATCAAGGACCCACCTCATGACTCACAGAATTACATCAGCCCATTGTGAGATGCTCCGCCCAGGGGGAGGAGCCAAGCATTCCCACCTGGATATAATCTGGGCTTTGGAACAGCGCACGCAGCTTTACCTACTGGGTTCCCAGAGGATAAGAGCAACACAACCACCACTGGACCTTCCGAGGAGGACCAGACCCTTCTACAGGATCAGTGCTTCAACAGAACCACTTCAAAGAGAACTGCAGCCACCACCTGATCGGACTGCTACCACCACCCTGCCCGGCAGGGTGTCAGGTCGTACCCTGCCTCTGTCAGGTTAAACCAGTGTTTCTGTATTATTGCTTTGTTATATCTATCTATCTATCTATCTATCTATTAGTAAAGAACTGTTATTCCTAGTTCTCATATAATTGTCTGAAAGCCCTTTAATTTCAAAATTATAATAATTTGGAGGGAAGGGGCTTACATTTTCCATTCCAAGGGAGGCTCCTGCCTTCCTTGGCAGGCCCCTGTCTTTCAAACCGATACCACGGGATGTTGGGGAAGCTGGTCACGCTGGCTCTGAGCGGGGTCTGTGCGTGGCTCTGCTCTCCGGTACTCCTGCTCGCTTCCAGAGGATGTTGTATTTCCCTTGCCCTGGGCTATGAACGTCCGTCTGGACACTTATCTTCTCTCCTCTGAGGAAAGGCAGTGGAGGGAGTGTAATGGTCCTTCCAAACACAGTTTACAACCTAGAGTATCTATTCCATATAAAACTACCCTAATGGCCAGCTTTTACCGTTTCCAGTACTTTTCAGGGGATTTAAGCTCTGTGATAGTACTTGCCAGGAATATGAACTGTGTGGCGTGTCAGCTTTTCGGGGCTGTCCAGCCTGTGCTAGGCTGACAGGTAGCTTGAAGGGAAGCTGGTCTAGTGGGCAGGATTGGCTGGCCCTTCAGACAACGGTGTGCTTAGGGTGAGTCAGCTTCCCCTGGAGGTGATGCTTCCAGCCAGCCACAGCCACATGATAAATTAAAAGCGACATTAATCTACTAACCCTCAGGCCAATACGGTTAGCAGAGCTGATTGTACCAAGGGAGGGGTGAAGTTAGGCTGGTTAGGTTCCTCTCAGGCCTCTGGATTTTACAGATCTTGGAGGGTATTGATCCCCAAACCTTCCCAAGCTATGAGTGGTATTCAGAAGCCCTCACTGGGCTGATCCTTAAAAGGAGTCCAGAGCAGGTCTGATGCCCCACAGAGTGGCAGGTGGGGTCCCAGAAGCTTTTCCCAGGCCACGCTTGAAATAGAGGAGGTCTTGGCTTGAGTAACCCCAGCTGTGAAGAGATGATGGCCTTGTTCTGCAGGGAAATCTGCAGCGTCTTTCAAGTTTTTCCTCATGTTTTCCATTCCTACTTGATATTTCTAGCTAGGCCTAGTTTTTGTCTTTTTAAGTTCAGATAAAGAGCTGCCCCCCCCAACAAACCTCAGTCCTTTCCAGGATTACCACAGACCAAAGTGTTCTCACCCTGCTGGCCTGTGGTGGTCAATTACTTTGTGAAGCTTTTTGGAGTGAAGTTGCCCAATCCCATAACAGAGCAGCAAGTCTGGTGTGGCGATACAGCATTGCCTCAGCTCGTCCTTCAGGCTCCATGAAATGCCTGAACGAGCTGCCAGCAGCCACGGTGGGTGTGAAGATCAGATCCTGCCTGCTTTGGGATGTGTGAACGTTTTGACCTTCTCAGGGCTTCCCATTGCAATGTTTTAGGGCCTGATTTCTGACAGGGCTCTGCATCTCCCAGCTTGTGTCCAGCTCTCTTGCCCAGCTGACCCCAAGTCTGAGCATGAGATAGTGTTTGGACACTTCTCCATGTGCCGTGGTAAATGTTTGTGTGGCTGAAGAGAACAGGCACAGCTCAAAATATCTAGGAGAGAGTACCTCATCCTATTCCTTCCTCCTGATAATCTTCTCAAGGTGGTTCCTCCTTGTTGCTTCCAGCCAGCCCCTGGAAGGACTAGAATCTCTGGAGATGTCCCTTCTGGAGAACCACCCAAGTCAGAGCCAGCTGGTGAGCTACAACTTTCAAATTTGAAATTTTTTCGATGGCGTTTGAATGGAAAGGCTGCATGTCCAGTGAGTCGTGGCTTTATGTTTGGTTTTGTTTGGGGTTTTTTTGGGGGAAAAAAAAATGAAGGCTAAGTGAATTCAGGTAGAGGTAAGCAGCTGACGGTCATGGAAGTCCAAGGTCTCGGGGACCTGCATGAGTTGAGAATACAGGAGAACCAATTTTGAGTCCATGTTCAGCTTGATTCAGAGCAATGCTGAGCTTTTTCCCTCTCAGGCTTACGGCCTAAGGAACCTCTTTTTTTTTTGTCTGTGCTTAATCTCACCTAACATTATGGATCCATCTCCTTGAAAAGGATTGGCAATATTGAAGTAGCACTTTTTACTGTCTTTTTAATGGCTGTGTTGTGTTGGGGGCAGGTTTGGGTATGGCTGTGGGAGCTGGTAGGTGGATGCTGTAGAAATGCTATGTGCTGTGACCGTGCGAGCCTGGGCAAGGAGGAGGAAGAGGGATGGAAATTTACTGTAAAACCATTGCTCGGAGGGGAGGGGAAGGTGTTTGCCTAGGAATGTTTTGAAGGACTGGTGCTCAGTGGGCTGACAGAAGCCAGTCTGTGACGAACCACTTGGAAGACTTGATTATGCTTAGAAGGTTAGGCTGGGGACCCACCAGCAACATTATTCTTTCCTTTTAGTGAGGGCAGAGTTTGTCTGTGTCCTTCAGGAGGAGGAGGAGCAGATCCTGGACTGGTGTACAGACGGCAGTCCTCAACTCTCCCCTTGAGGGCTGGGGCTGGCCTGGATGAGGTTTTACTTGTCTGCCCTTCTCCCTGTCCCAGCACAGAGTCACCCCCAGCTCAGCCCAGGATGTGTAGCTCCTTCCTCGTGAAGGACACAATGAAATCTTGCCCAGGTGACAATCTCCAGGGACCGCTTTGCAAAGACGTGCCAGAGCTGTGGCAGCCACAGACTCACTTAAATTCCAACAGTGAGCTAGTTGGTGCCAAATCCCATTTGTATCACTGAGAAAAATGGTGAAATCATTGTTAGGTGTTCACTAAAATACTCTAAATTTTAGAGAACACGAGGCATGAGTCAGGCATTGAAACCAGCATCCAAAGGAGGGAGGGAGTGGCGAGAGGCAGCAGGAGTGCTTATGAAATATTTTGTTTCACTGGCAAGAGGACAAGAAATAATTGGACCTTAAATCAAGGAAATGGGAGAATAGGAACAGCAAATCAAGGGAAATGGTGGAAAATTAGGTCTTAGAGTAGAGAAATGTGTACACATGATCACCTGGTGGTTCTGGCAGAGATATATGCCCATAAATCTTCTCTTTTAACCTCTTCCCTGTTGCTTTATGGGGAATAGTGTCAGGCTTGCTGGCCCCATCCATCTTTTCTAGAGACTACTGGTTCTGGTTTCAACTCGCTTGGTGCTGAGCACCCACAGAGTGGCCTGAATCTGCTTGAGAGCTGGGGAGAGAGCTCCCAGGCTGCCTGGACTCCTTGGGGCAGCCTGCAGGCTGTGACCCCCGAGAGAAGATAATTGTGCAGATCCATGCTGCGTGTGGGGTGGGGTTGGATGGATGGGGTGAGCCACGGAGGGCTGTCCCCTAGAGCTGTAGGGTGTGTGTGTGTGTCAGTACCTTGGGGTTCACGTTCGTAGGTGTGATCCGCTCCTTGTGCTCTGCAAACTGGCACAGCTCTCGGTTCCTACAGGGTGAGGTGGTCCCTAAGCAGGGGAGAACATGGCCTTTACTGCACAAGGTCCAAGCTTTCCCCGTCTGACCATGATTGCAGCTGCATCCCCAACAGGACCCACTGACACAGGATGAGGGATGTCCCCCTCATAGACACTGAAACCTAGAAGAGTAAGGTAACCTGTAATGTCCTGTGTGAGACCCAGGCACCTCCCTGCTATTTAGGCACAGGACAGCTCAGCAGGTTCTTCCAGCTGCAAATTCTGCTATTAAAAAAAAAAATTATTAAAAATCCCCTTTACGCCTCCCTTAAGGTTCCAGGCTTAGTCTTCTTACAAAAAATAATGAAATGTAAAAATAAAGCTTTCCCTGTGTGCTTTCTGCCAGCCCTCCCTCCCCTCGCACAGTGCTCATTAACTCCCCTAACGCTCGAGTCAGACGCGGCCTCCAGTTAAAAACAGCAACCGCCCTCGTGCCTTGCCTGTTTCCCAGGAGCTGGCAGCCAGACAATAACACCGATGGGATCATCTTCATCTGAAGATGTCAGCCCCTCTGTAAAATTTACATAACTTGAATTTGGAGTCGGGGGGTTGGGGGGGTGGAGGAGGGGGAAGCAGATTAAAAAATAAATAAAGAACGTTGGAGAAAGAAGTGGAAAGAGGAAAGCTGCTGTTTAGGAGAGGCTGCTGGAGGAGCTGCCTCCCTGCAAATCCCTGCTGAGGGCTGTTTTGGGCAGGTAGGAGTTTCTGCGCCAGGATCACAGGTGATGTGAGTTACGTTGCTGCATCAGTGGTTGGACTTGATGATCTTGGAGGTCTTTTCCAACCTTAATGATTCCGTGGTTTTCCCCAGCACAGCCTTTCTGATCCACTCTGATACCTGGGAGTGAGCGTACTCAGCAAGAGTGGGGTGTTAAATTATTCTATCAGAAACAAAAGTCTCAGCTGAACGTTGTTTTAAAATAGCCAGCCTGGGCCACATGGTTTGAGGAGCTCTATTAGTCAGATAAAAACATTATCCCCTCATATTTAGGCAGAACGGGGGTGTCCAGGAATATCTTAACACAAAAACTGCTCCTTTAAAGCCTTTAATCTGATTTTGTTTGGCTGTTGGTACATCCTGGTGGGAATCTGATGTTGGCCCACCTTCGGCTGCCCTAGGGCAGCTGCCCAAGGAAGGCAAGCCCAAGCCCAGGGTGTAAGGGCTGTTAGGGTGACACTGCTGGTCTGCAATTCCTGCTTGAAATGGCTGCACACCCAGGGGCAGGCTTCCCCAGAGGGAAGGGGAGAAAGCCATCACTCCCTGCATTGCTGGGGGAGGAATTGTATCCTATTTGGGCGTCTGGGATGAGGCTCCTGAGCTACCTGGAGGAAGCTCCTTCACCTGTGGCTGTCAGCACAGCTCATCCTGGTGTTACATGGCCTTGGGGTTCAGTGCTTAATGCTGTCGTGGATCCCCTTTCAAGGCCTGGACATTGTGGTTTTGGTTTGGTTTTTTTAGTTATCATCACTCTAAAGTGATGCAGAGGAGTGAACATTTGTGCCAGCAGCAGCTGAGGGCATCAGTAGCTGTCTGGGGCCATTATGCAGAAGTTCAAGTCCTGGCCAGCGTGCTGAGTCCTAACGATCCCCGACCGAAGGCATGTCCAAGAGATGTCAGGCAAAAACTTATTCTTTATTAGTTTATGCCTTTTTTGAATGTGGGAGATGCTGTTTGGAGTGTGTGTCTGGGCACAACAGCGTTGCTATTCCTGCCTGCTTTTCCATCACCTCGCTCTCTCTGCTTGTTTGTTTGCTATTGTGCCTGTATTATTTTTTTTTCCTCTCCCCCCTTGCTTCATCTCTAGCATAAAAAGTTATTCAGCCCCCAAGTGCGCAGGAGCCTATTGTGCGCAGAGAGCTGCAGCACAAAGGCTTCCAGAGACAATCTTGTTCCCTCTCGCCAACACAAGCTGCCCGGCCAGATTCAGAAACACATCTGCAAGTCTTAAAAGGAGTTACGCTCTGTTTGACTGCAGCTTAAAGCACGGGGAATAGGGGAGGGAGAGGCGTTTCAGGAGCCTGGTGGGTTTTATCAGCCCGCTCATGGTCCTGTGGCACAGCTGCAGCCAAGCCTGCGCAGATATGTTAGTGAATGCCCATGTTTGGGATGGAGCTTTACTTTGCAGCTGGTCTGAAGATTTGCAATGGACAAACTCCCCCCTTGAGAACCTCTGGTTTGTGGGGTATGGAGATGCCCCCCCAGGCAGGCTGCAGTTTTAGCACCAGAACGGCTGCCCTGGTGGTGTGTGGATACTCATTAGTCCTGGTGTTCAGCGGGGCTCAGATCTGGGTGCAGACCTCCTTGGCAGCTTTCCTGCGGTGGCAGCTCTGAATGGCGCCGTGCTGTAGGCATGGAGCTACTTTCTCAGCAGCAGCTTCGTGTTTTCCAGGGCTCCCGCTGCCCAGAGGAGTGCCCGTGCAGGGACCCCGGGAGGTGTGTTGCCAGCCCTGGCACGTGGTGGCTGTCGAGGGCACTGAAACACATGAGGCGAGGTCGGGAGACCTGGGTTCCTACACCTCCCAGAGCTGTTCTAGGCAAGCCTGCCTGAATGCTGTCTGGACGCTTGGCATAACCCCAGCTTCCGTAGCAGGGATGGGAGAAGCTCTAAGCTAGGGTTCAGTTTAGTTACTGCTCTGTTTGAGTGCAGCTCTGGTCCAGCTAGGGCATAATGGGGTTTTTCTGACTACAGAATAACAGAATGGTTGGGATTGGAAGGGGTCTTACAGATCTTCCTATTCCAAGCCCCTTGCCGTGGGCAAGGACACCTCCCACTAGACCAAGTTGCTCTGAGTCCTGTCCAACCTGGCCTGGAGCACTTCCAGGGCTGGGGCAGCCACAGCCTCTCTGAGCAACCTGTGCCAGGACCTTAGCACCCTCACAGGGAAGATGGTTTTACAAATATCTAATCTAATCCTCTCTTTCAGTTTAGAGCCATTCCCCCTCTTCCCGTTGCTCCAGAACCTTGTCCAAAGTCCTTTTCCATCTCTCTTGTAGCCTCTTTCAGCACGGGAAGAGGCTCTAAGGTCTCCCTGGGGCCTTGTCTTCTTCAGGCTGGACAGCTCCAACTCTCCCAGCCTACCTCCACTGGAGAGGTGTTCCATCCCTCTGAGCATCCTTGAGGCCTTCCTCTGGACTAGCTTCAAGAGGTTCACATAAACCTGTGGAAAACCAGGGAAAGGCCTCATCTCTAGATCTGCACAGATGGGAGGGTTGGTTAAACCCATGCCACTAATCACTCCTTGTTCCAGTCTTGTGAGACAAAGTATTCCCAAACTCATGGATCAACCTGCAAGCTGAGACGTGCTCCATGAAATGTCAGGATTTGGGTGACCTCTTCCATTTCACCTTGGATGCTGTTGGAGTTCAGCGCTGCACCGAAGTAGGAGAAGAGGAGGTGTCCAAGCAAGTGGCAGGGACAAACAGCTTTAAAAAACCTCTGTCTTTGCAGAGTGCTGTTTCTTTTAACCTTTAAAGACTTCCTTTCAAAGCCTCCTGCTTTGATTTCCCGTTCACAGTTGTCTTTCTGGCAGCCCGTGGAAGAAAGGAGACACGGATGAGGGTTAAAGAACAGCTGCAGGAACATAATTAATGCTTTGCAACACTTCTGAAGGCCTTTAGCACCTTGCCGTGACCCAGCCTGTAACATCTGTGCGTTGGCAGCAGCCAAGCTGTAAAACTTCCCTCCTCCAAGTCCTGCGCAGAGCAACTGCCGCCTGCCCGAGGCATGCAATCAGGGTGAAAACGTAACAAATCAGTACAAAAGGCAGGCTGGAACACAGATGGCAGGTCCTTGGGTGCTGGGCTTGGCAGTGGTAAGGGGCTTCCAGCTGCTGATCCTTGTTAGGTGCCCAAGGGGGGAGGCGGAAGAATGCTGCTTTTGCAGAGATTTGATAGGAGAAATAGGACGCAGCCAAATCTGAGCGTCCCTGCGCTTGCCCGCGTTCTCCCCCACGGAATGGATGTGGGCCAAAGGCAGAGCCCCAGCCCTGCCCGGCGCTGTCAGGATGATTGCCTGTGCAGCTGTCACGGACCCCGAGGGATGCCGAACCTGTCCCCATTTGGATGGTGTTTTATCAAGGTCTGTCTCTTGCAGCACTTTTCCCTTTATGTGGCTAAAGGGCACCTTCAGGGCTTGCCACCCTCATTTTTATGTGAGCTGTAACTCAGTACAAAGAAGAGACGTAAGTGACTCCAATTCCCTAGGGCTCCAGCTAGCGTTCTCCTTTCAGTCCCAGACCCAAGTCACAGCTGGAGCTAACTTGGTGACCAAAGAGAAGATGAACAAAACCACTTTGTTTTTGAAGATTAACTTTTTTCTTCTTCCATATCTCCCTTTCTCTCCATGTTTCGCTGCAGCCAGCCCTGCTGAGTTTCCAACCTTCAAAGCCCGTCGTATCCAGCTGGACAGGAGCGAGCTTGCCAAGGGGAACTGTTTGTCCTTTGCTCTTTTTGGTTTTCTGAGAGGCCTGTGACTGTAGTGGATGCCAAGCAGCCCTGACCTTCACCTGACTGGAGTTCCCAGCTGCTACAGTGTTATTACAGCATCTCTGCCTGATAGAAATTCAGCTTTGTTCCTTGTACCCAGAAATTTTATATGACAAATGGGTCTCATTTCTAATTCTGGCCTCCTTTTGGTGGACTGGACTGTCTGCTGCCTGGGAGAGGTTTGTAGATCCGAAAGGCTGGAAGGAAGCACTACATTTCTCTCCTTTGCCTCCTGTTAGAAGTGTGCCAGAGACACTGATCCAGCATTTCAATTTCAGCCAGGTAGCTGGAAGGGACTGCATCTCCTCGGCACCTTCCCCTGATGGACTACCCAGCTTTGCTTCTCGTCATGCCTCCCTGTACTTCTCTTCCTTGGGGCAGGAGGGAGGTGTTGCTGGAGAGACTGACTTTCTTTAAAGAACTCTCTTGCTTCACAGGTCGGATGAGGATGTTTTGCTGCATCTCTGATGAAATTTCTTCCCTTTGGAAGGAAAAGTGGCTGGGTTTACAATAGACTCCCTCCAGGTAATAAAAATGATGGGATTACTTCAGGGACAGCAGCTGGGGAATTAGGGCTGAGTAACGCCATATTATAACATCTCAGACATCTTTTTTTATGCAGCTTAAACGATGCCTGAGCCACAACATCCCTGTGGGCTTGGTGAGCCCTACCAGGTCTGTGGGCACCTAGGGCACCTCAGAGGCAGATCTCTGGTTTTGCAGCAGCTGTGGGTTTACCTCTGTGTCTGTTGCTACATGCCTGTGCACTCCTTTCCTTGGTGGGGAGGAATACGGATTGCTGCCTTGCTGAGATGGCTTGGCTATGTTTAGATTTCTGGTGCCGAGTTGTTTTTCCTTTGTCTGGCATTCCTAATGAGGTATTGTGGCTTTTTTTTCTGGTGGTGGTGCCCTAGGGTCTTAATTCTTGACCAGCTCCTTTTGCTGGATGCTGTGCAATCACTTCTTTCTCACCCTACAAACAGGTTTTTTTTAAGGGGACTGGAAGAAGCCATAGAGTATTATTTTCATTTGGGAATTGCAGCTGAAGTAGAAAGTGCCTTGCTGTGGTGGTCAGTCCAGTGTTAGATGTGTCCAGCTGTGCTGGTTGGAAAATGGTAAGCAAGGGTAAGCTGCAGGCTGCATGAAGGAGAAAAGGAGAGAGAATATTCATGGGGGAGTGAAAACTGAAATGCTCTCAAGATCTGGTATCAACAGTCAGGAGTATGGGGGGACACTTTGGGCTCTGCAGCCACATCAGAGGTGAAGAGGAAATAAATGGCATGCCAGAGAAAAAAGGCCAGCGGATTAATAAGTTACACAAATAGGATTGCCATCACTCCTGCTCTTGGTCTTATTCCCCTCAGCTCCAAGACAGTGATTTTAAAAAGAAAATGAATGCCAAGACTGTGTGTGGAACGTACACAAAATCCCAAGTGTTTGGTTAAGAAGCTTCTTGTTTCTCTCAAGAATATTCTTTCTCTGTGCAAATGGATGTGCTCTGGGCAAATCCCCTTAACGTTATTCTGTGGTGAAGGCCCTCGAATACTGGTGGTTGAAGGAGAACATATTTCACGTTTGCACTGGAATTTCTAATTGTATGGGGAAAAACCTCACGTTTTCACCCAATTCTCCTGAAGCAAGGAAGCGTTACATTCTTCTGCTTTGCCACTTATTTAACAGAGTTTCTAGAGGTGCTGAGCTCCTGCAGTTCCCACTGACGTGAGCGGGGCAAAGCAACCCTGGAAAGCAGATGTGAGCGCTCTCCAAAGAGAGCTTTCTTTGCGATCCCAGTGCATCCCACAAGATCCCGGGTGTGGGACGTGGTGTGTTTGCTGCATGTCGCTTTGCCTTAGGATTCTCACCTGCTTTATGGCCCTGTGTGGTGGGATACTCAAACCAGCGAGTCACTGGTCAGGCCAGACGATGGGGACCTGACCTGAGCACTATTACTTTTGGGTGGTGGTTGTCTCCCTTTGATTGCCGGGCATGAATCTCCTGGGGGTTTCAGGCAGAGAGAAATCCGCCAGCGAGACCCTGGCTGTGGAGTGAGAGCGAGTGTCTGAGGCACTGCCGGTGTGCTTGTCCCCAGCCCTGTTGATGTGGCAGGGTGCAGAGGACTGGTTAATCAAGCTGCAGAAATTAGGTGCCACCCGGCCGTTTTTCAGTTGTCACCTGGTGATCAGACAGAGCAGCTGCTCCGACAGCCCCAAGCACTCGGCCTGTGGTGTTTGACAGTGAATTAAACAGCAGGACTGTGCTTTCTGCTCCTTTGCTCTTACAAATTGGGACCGAGTCCTCAAAGCCACCGTTTACCTGCGTGGGGGAGGAGGAAGAACCAGGCTTGTAAAATAAAATGAAACAGACCAGTCAAGTAATTTAATTCTTAAATCTTGTCTCCCTTGGGCTAATCTCGTCCAAGCCATTCTTTGCTCAGGTCAACTGCTTTTAATTAGCAAGCTTCATTGATCAGGGCAGGAGTGGGAGCTGGTGGGTTGCTGTCCAGGTCTTTTTAATTAGCAGCTTTTCTTCCTTGCTCAGGAATGGTATTACCCAGAGAGGAACCTGGCAAGAAGACCTGGAATAGTTTGAAGAAGGCTGACCTACGATTGCCTTCGCTGCATCTCTCCTGGCAGTGTCAGGGGTTAGTGAATTTTCAAGTGGAGAAGGAGGGAGGAAAAAGAACCAAGCCTGAAAGCAGGTTGTGGTAGCAGTGGGAATTACTGTGTAGAAGTAGTTGCAGGCAGGAGTGTGGGAGTGTGTTTTTTGTCCTTCCTGGAGAAAGGCAGAAAAAACAAGGATCGTTGCAAACACCTCTAGTCTCTCCAGCATCTTCAGTCTGCTTTCTCAAACGTTGCTGCCCAGCAACAGGAGCAGTGGAGCACCTTTGTGGGAAGGAGAGTAAAGAATACTTGCTCCCTGCCTTGGGGAGGAATGCCCTGCAGTCTAACAAGGTAGAGGTTGCTATCACAGTTTTTCCCTCTTACAGTGGTTCTCTGGGGCATTAATATAGTAGTGGGGTTTTTTTTTCCCCTCTTACAGTGGTTCTCTGGGGCATTAATAGTAGTGGGTTTTTTTTTTCCCCTCTTACAGTGGTTCTCTGGGGCATTAATAGTAGTGGGGGTTTTTTTTCCCCTCTTACAGTGGTTCTCTGGGGCATTAATAGTAGTGGGGTTTTTTTTTCCCCTTTTACAGTGGTTCTCTGGGGCATTAATATAGTAGTGGGTTTTTTTTTTTTCCCCTCTCACAGTGGTTCTCCGGGGCATTAATAGTAGGGATGGGGCTCACCATGTAGCTGTAGCTTTGGGCAGGAGTGGTGGTGTTGCTGACTGGCTTCTCTAGCTGGTGTTCCCTTAGGGTGCAAGGCTAAAAGTGAACCCCTGAAGTCTTCCATCCTCCTGAAGGATGACGCTTCACTCCTCTTTCCTGTAAATGGAAAACAACCATATTAACCTGATATTAATGCTTCTTTACTCCATTAGCAGAAGTGGTAATTTCTGTTAAGCGTAGGTGCCCACACTTCAAGGAGGTGGATGCACCTGCATCTCTGTTCTCTGCCAGGTCCCCTCGTGGCACAGTTGTCCTGCATTTTGGATAAACTCTGGCACAGGTAATTGGCTGTGTGGTGACTGTAGATGCAGATCTATGGGCTGTCGTGATGTGGTGGCTGGGTGATAGTGCTCTCTGCCTCTGGGCCTCCGCAATTCGTAGTTAAGGAAAATATATCTAATATTAATTAATTAGCACAAATTTGCTGGTTTATGTATTTGATCAACTCAGCCATGAAAATCCTGAAATGCAGTTAAATCAAACAGAAAGGAAGTGGCTTTGTATCAAACTATTGAATTAATATAATTATCTTATTGATTAAATCATCAAATCAACCTACAGCTCCTTTATCTGCTTTACTTGGCCATTTGGGAAGGCGTCAGCTCTCAGTCCCTGAAGCACCATTCTCAGTGCCAAGTGCCTGCCTTTACATTCCCGTCAGACAGCTGATCCGGAGGTGATCTCCAGCCGAATCCCCCCTGGAGGGCAAGGCTCTGATGTCCCTTACAGCTGCCAACCAAAATTAGATATATTTGGGCAAGAGGTGATCTCTTGTATACTCACTCTGTTGTGAATCATAGAATGGTTTGAGTTTCAAGGGACCTTAAAAGTCATCTAGTTCGTTACATTTCAAATACCAGGGTGAAAATGCTTGGGAGTCGTGACTTTTTAGGGTTCCACATGCCATAGGAACACAGGCACCTGTCTTGCACGCCAAGGGCTACTTCAGGGGCTGCTTTTGGAGCTGGGGAGATGCTCTTGAAATGTCTTGTCTTATACTTTGTGTGGCTCTTGCCAGCAATGGGTTTCCCGTTCTTGCGTCCTGAGGGAAAAGTGTGTGAGGGGGAAGATATTGGTATTATTAGGCGTTATTATTAATAAATACTAACGTGGGCTAGCTTAGGGAGACCTCCCCGCAGGACTGATGTTCTGCTGCAAATCATTTTAGCCAGTGGGTTTAGTTGCTTGGCTATTTGATGTATCACATTGGTTTGCTGGCTGGAGGTTGCTGTCCTAGACCTGCCAACTACGAGACCTTGCTCGTGGCCCTGATTCTTGGTGGCTCACCAGAAGTGTGAGAGGAAACAGCGACGTTATAAAGAAGGTATGTCAGGGACAGCCTGGCAGCTGCAATGTGAAGATGTAAAATGTGGGCTTGAGTTTAAATCAGGGTCAGCTTCCCACTGGAGTAATCCAAGTTTTAAGCAGGCAGCCAGCCAAGAGCTGGCTGTGATTAGTCAGAGCCATTATGATCTGTGAGCACACTTCTGTTGACCCTGTAGGACTCCCAACTTGAAAACATTAAAAACTTGACACAATTTGGTGCTAAAATTGTCACTGAGCCCCTCAAAGTTTTATCTTCCATAGGCATGTGCAAGAGCCAGTTGCTGTCCCTGCAAGCAGATAAGTTTAAGTTGGTTTTAGGCTTTGAAGCGATGCTGAGCTTGTGTAGGAGTTGGACAAAAGGTTGGGTCTTTTGAGAAAGTCCCTGCTTTGGGCTCTGTTTCCTAGTCCCAGTCTGTGGCTGTCTCAGTGGTCCCGCAGCCACCTCATTGCTGATAAGCGATGCCATTCCATCCTTAATCATTCCAGGCGACAGCAGCGAGGATGACTCATCCACGGCACTGTTGTTGGAGTGTTAGTTTAGCCTCCGATTGTGCTGCGAGGAGAGAACAAGCAGGAAGGGTTCCCGAAGAGGCTGTATTGTTCCTGCCAGCTCAGGGCTGCTGGCAGGGGGCTCGGGCACTGACAATATTGCTGGGCTCTCTGAAATCTCACTCCCAACATGCCTCAGTAGGGGGTGAAAGGGTAGAAAAAAAAAAGGGACACGATCCAGGTTTGGCTTTGTGCCGTGCTCAAACTTCTCCATGGTTCCTCGTTCTCCAGGAAACAGTCACTCTGCAGGTGAGGCGTGAAATACATCCACTGAAGAAATTGAAAGAGACTGTCTCAGCAGGGGAGGGATTCGAATTCTGTCAGATTTGGGGGGGAAGGTTTGCAGCCTTCCTTGGATGCAGATTTCCCAGGGGTGATGCTTTTCGTCCTGCATGTGATTTTTTGCTTTTGGCAAGCTGCCCTTTGGCGCTGCGTGTTGCTCGAGATGAAAGGCTGGAGAGAAGCATGTTCTTAACACTTAGGAAACCAGCTGTGTTGTCAGATTCACCTTGAAATACTGATGAACAGCTTTGCAGGGGCCAACCCTTGTGTTAGCCTGCCTTGGCCGGGCTGCTGCCTTGGCTGTGGTCCATAGGTGTGAGGAAGACCACGGCCTCCCTTTCTGGTGGAGACAGCAGCAGGAGAGACGAGTTGATCGAGGACACAAAGAAGGAATGGTTTGGTTCTGGCCTCCATTTCTGGAAGTCTGGTTCAGCCTTTGAGCTTGCACCCTGTGCTGATGTCCCCTCTGTGATGTGCCAGTCCTGCCCGGGCTGTCCCTGAGCAAAATTTCTCCTGGTTCCCTCCTGGAGAACTCTCATGTTCACCCATCAGCGTCACCTGATGGGACCTTCCTCTTGGTGTCAGGATTTGCTTTCCTCTGATAATGCTGAGACATGGGAGCTTCACTTTGGGGAGATACTTTCAAGTGGATGGGATTAACAATTTCTAGGTGGGTGGGAATAGCTGAAGAAACATCCCTTGGAAATGGATCTCAGTGCAGGTCAGGCACTGAGAGCATCCTTGGCCTGGCATTAAAGCCAACATTTCTGGCTGTGCACAGCAAAGTGAGGATGGGTTGTTATTACAATTATTGCAGTGTGAGGGAGACCCTTCTGCTGAAGAAGGTCTCTCTGTGGCAGGTGTGTGTGATTCTGATGGTGCCTGGTGTGATCCACGCAGTCAGTCTGGTGTCAGCGCTCTGATTTATAACCCTTACAGTGCTGTGGTACCCACACTGCAGTGTCAGAGACCTCACCTCCCCTTCTCCGATGCCTTGCTTGCTTTGCACTGGCAAATTTTAGGAGCAGCTCCCGTAGATTTGTGCAAGGTCAGATGCCTTTTCTTCTTCTTCCTCCTTCCTTCCGGTATGCCTGACCGGTGTGCACCTGACAGGTTGATCTGCCCCAGGAAGATCTGTCTGTTCCCTGTTGCACATCACAGTCCTTTTCCCTCTTTGCTCCTATCAACCAGTCAAGGTTTGTGGCAGGGGAACGCTCTGACTGCCGGACCGTGTTGGTGTTTGAGCATCACTGGGCTGTGCATGAGTTGCAGGTGGGAGGGTGCCCCAGGTGCTTGATGCCTTGGTTTTCCCTGCTTGTCCAAATGTGGCATCTCAGGAGGGTGCAGTGGGGGTTTGCTCCCCTTCCTCATCTGTATTCCCTCACCTGAAAGTAGATGCTCCAGCACAGGATTTGGAGTCCGTGCTGGCACGGCTCGTGATACAGCACACGGCAGCAATTCCAAACTGTTCCAGCCCTGCAGCATCTCCCTCCTCTTTCCCTCCTTGCCCACATGTCTGCACAGGGCCATGGCCGCTCACTCTGTGGACAGCTCTGAGCCTGGACTGCTCCTTTTTGGCAGAACAACAATCTGTGCTTAGGTCAGCTGTAAATTTAATCGAGCGGCACGAAGGATTTAGTGCACCTTGTGGATAAAAATTGCCTTGAGCTGGACAAAAGAAACGCACATGCCATTCCCCTTCTCTCCTCCTGCGACGGCTTAGGCTGTGGTTGGTTTTTTTTCCCTTTTGTCTCCCACTCCATGACATAAAACTCGGATGTTATTTGCATCTCGGCGTGTCTCAAAACACTGTGAGGCTTCTTACCTAGCAATGATGAATTCAGTGTATGCAGCATAGAACTGTGATTTCCTTCAGGGTCCTTTGTAGTAATAATTTCTGTAAATAAAGGCTGGAATCAGGATCTCTGTTGTAATAGGATTTTGTTTGTGCAAGGGCTAGTAGCCATGTCCCCCTGATGCTGCCCTATACTAGGATTGTGGGCTTTATGACAGCTTTGTGTGTGGGATGGGAAGGGTGGGCTGGCACAGAACAGCCTTGAAGGGAGGGAGAGGAGTAGGACTCGCCTATGGGAAGTGTTGGGAAGTTCGTAGGCCAGAAACCCAGTGCTTATGGGCACCTCATCTGTCTCTTGAATTGCTGGATCTTGCCAGACTGGTTTGTGTTCCTGACGGGGGGCTGGCTTTCTGCAAAGACCCCATGGCCAAAGTAAAGTCTCCCTCCTGCGTAAGGCGCCAAAGCCTGTGAGTCTTGGAGGAGAAGGAAGAGCTGGAGAGGATAAGGTCTGAAGAGGCTCCAGCGACTCTCACTGCTGCTGTGACTGCACTGATCTGTGTGGAGGAATGCTGCAAGCTCTTCATTCCTCTCTGGACTCGCAGAACTCCGTGAGCTGGCACAGTGGTGACCCGCGTCCCAGAGCAGCTGCCTTTCCGAGAAGCTCACGTCCGTAAAACACACACCATCGCTGAGAGAGCAACTTGTCAGCCCCCTTGAACGAAGGGTGCAAGGAAATGGCGCCTTTAATTACGCCTGCTTGGGAGGGAGGTGGGTGAGGAGCGCGTGCGATCGTGAGCCTCGGGGGCTGTTAGATTTTCTTCTCACCTGTTCTATCAGTAAGAAGCGCATGGGGGAAGCACACGCGTGTTCACACGTTCCCTCTGCTACCCCTGCTGGGTGCAGTAACTCTTCCTGTGCTGGTGAAGGGATGCTGATGGAAACTTCTCTTCAGTGGGAGGACTGGTGGGTGTGCTGGAAATGATGGGGACCCTTGTGCCTGGGCTGCTGCAGCACTGCAGAACATCGTCACAGCAGGATCCTGAGCAGCTGTGGGTGAATGCAGCATGCTTTGAACAGACACACCTCTGACATGTTGGTTAATTAAGATTTCTATTCTTGTGCTGGCTGTATCTCATCCTGAATTGGTCCTGTACCCAGGTTAGGTGGGCTCAGTACCACCTAGTGATGTGAAGCTGAACTGTAGCTCCACTACACTACGGAGGTGAGAGGCTTTTCCTCAGGCAGTGATGGCAAAGAATGTGTGCCAGGTTCGGTGTCAGCAGCAGGGAGTTGTGCTGTTCTCAGAAATAACCAGGTGCCAGAATTGTTTGTCATGTGAAAAGGTGTGCTGGCACTTCATCCCTCCCTGGCATCACCTGGAAGGCTCAAGTGAGCTCTGACAAAGCCTGCACACCATTCACAGCGTAATTAGCACCACAAGTCTTGCTAATTGCTGAGGGTTTTTCCTCTTCCCCCTCCCTTTCTCCAGCACAAAATTTCTCTAGTTATCTTGGGTTATCATCATGGTAGACAGTGTGCTAAGCCTTGATGCTCCTTCTGAGGGCTGGTGTCAGGAATAATTACTGCCATAGTAAGCTGATCAGCCCTTCCTTATTAGCTGCTGTTGTTGTTACTCGACATTGATTACTAATTTGTAGCTGCCAGTGCTTTCCTCTGCCCTCAAAGCCAAGGGTTTGCTGGTGGTGCCGTGCTGTTCTGCCAAGGACAAATGAACATTTTTCCCCCCTTGCCGCCCACCCTGGAGCTTCCCTGTCTAGAGTGTGGTTTCTAAATCTCCAGCTCATGGCCGGGAGAGCAGCATCAGCCCGGTCTGAATGCTGACTTTGCAGCTGAAAATTGCTGAGGGTCCCAGCTGGCTGCAGTGGTGGAAGATCTTGTGGTGAGCGACCCAGCGGTGGGACAATGTTTGTGATTTCAGGCTGAGAGCTTTGCAGTGATGCCCTCAAGTCCTGCATCATCCTGCTGGTTGGAGAGGTCAGCGGAGATGCCACCATGAATATCAAACGGCTCCGGAGAGGTCTGTGATGTTTGTAGGTGGCTGCTCACGAGTGTTCATGTCTGGGCTGGTGAGCAGTGGTGAAGGCAGGTTTGGGAGGGGAATAAGGAGAAAACACACCTGTAGCCGCTATGCCTTTATGAGATGTTCAGGTTTGTTTTAAAGCAAGGCCATTTAGCAACTTGAAACTGCAAATGCTGGGAGAAGGGGAGCTTCCCGAACAAGACCTGGGGTCAGGGGTCCTTGCTCACAGTGCTGACTCCCTCTGTGGTTGGGTCTGTCTCTTAGGTCTTTCAGCTGTTCCTGGCTCTGCGAGCCACGTGCCATCGCTCGTTTGTCTGACCTGCTGGTCTGTGGACCAGCTGTGCCTGTCAAAGCAGGGTCAGAGAGCAGGAGGTGGGCTTGCAAGCCTGTGCTGAGATGGAGAGGGAGGTTTGGGAAAGGAATGTAAGAATGCAAGTGCCTTTTATGTGATCCATGTCTCTTGCCTGCATGTTGCTGCCTCACACGTTGTCTCAGGACCTCAGCAGCGAATTTTGGGCTGTCCAACGTGGCCCCTTGCAGAGTGACATCCCCAGGAGATGCTCTCCCATCAAACACCTGCACGCAAACGGTAATCTACCCTGGGCAAGCACTCCGTGGAGGGGACCTGGAGGAAGTCTTGGGCTGGCGTGGAGCAGAGCAGTATCCCCATCCATCTCGGTCCCCCGTCTGTACCTGCCCATCTGACACAGCCGGTATAAATCATGCACGGGCAGCAGAGACGGCGGGGAACGCACCTCCTCTCACCCCCACTCTGACTAGCCTCCCTGTGATGCCAGGGGGGTGGCAGGGGGCAAAGCTTGATGTCACTTCTTGGCACTCTACGAAGACGTTATTCAAAGAGACGGTGACCTCTCCTGGCACGCAGAGCGCTGCCGGGGACCTCCAGCCCCGCGTCTGCGGCAAATCAAATGATGCGCTGTGGGAGAGGAGGGCTGGCACTCAGACATCCATCACCAGCCTGCTGGCCGTGGAGGAGAGGAAGAGAGAGCTGCCAAGAAGCCTCCTCTCCACCGGTCCTCGGAGGCGCCGGTAGCTTAAATCCTGGGGTGTCTTCTTACTCAGCCATTAGTGGACACTAACCACAGCTTCCCTATGCAAGCGCCTTAATGGCTGCCTCGTCTGGACAAGCCCTAATTAAGACTGAGGAGTGGTTTCTTTTCGAAACCTGTGCTCAAGTGTGTTTTTCTAGTTTCTAACCTTCCCAGATGGAATTTCCAGGGCTCAGGCTAGGTGATTTTTCTTTTCTTTAGTAGTTCCAGTGATTCACCAGTTTAAAAACGTGAGAGGACTGCAGGACACCCGATCAGGCTTCCTTTCTGATCACACATTCAGGGGCTTTTATTATCTTTTCTTTTCCTCCCCAGAGAGCTCAAGCTCTGAGGTAGCTCAGGTAGAAACCTGCAAACCACAGAAATTAATCTTTGCTGACAAAAGCTTTCCGACTAAGCACTGGTCTGGATTTGAGGATGTGCTTGGCGCTCCCAGGTGAGCTTGCAGAGGTGGAGGGAGCACTGGCGTGTCCCACCTCTGTGGCAGTGGGTCGCAGTAGGGTGTGCACTCACCGTGGGGCAGAGTCAGGGGGCCCAGGCTGCTCTCTGGGTGTGACAGTGACTGTGCAGTGCTGTTGCTGGGCATCTTGGAGGGTGAGGCCGGTAAAGTGCTGGACATCTGCATCTTGCCTGCAGGCTGCTCTCTAGGGCTGAGAGGTTTCTTCAGCTTGGAGGCTGCGTGCTCCAGCTCCTGTTCTTCACCGGTGCAACCCAGTCTACACCAGTGACTTCAACGGGCCAGCCTTCGTTTACCTAACATGAGAATGTTACCTTTGACCTCAGCTGAATTCCCTGGCTCATCCTCTCCCCTGTGAACTACCCAGCTTCTTGTCCAGCTTTCCCCTGCTGTGGAGGCCAGCATCTCAGCCACAGGAGCAATGCTGGGCTTTGGCTGCTGGTTCATGTGTTATTGGAAAGGGTGGAGGCTGCCGTGCTACCCTCCTTCCTGGTGCTTTGGGATATGTGTGGTTTCTGCAGCACTGAATGCACCAGTGGAGGACAGGCAGCCCTGCAAGTGTCCCGTGCGTCCATTGCCTGACCCGTGTTGCTCTGTGGAGGACCTGCCTCCCTCTGCTGAGGAGGTGCTGGTGGTGATGTGCCGCTCTGGTCTCGTGGGATAGAGGCAGCAGCACGCAAGAGGTTGTTGGCTCGGAGAGGAGCATGGGCCAAAAAATGTTCTGGAGAACGTCTCTGCTGTGGAGCGTGGGCCTGATTTGAAGTGGTGTCTGCTGGGGTCTGAGCCTACCTTTACAGAGGGCTTTGGGTGGTTGGCACTTTTCTGGTGTGCCGAAGGAGTTGTGAGCCGAGTGCTTTCACGCCTATTTCCATCTCACAGGCACTGCAGCTGGTGTTTCCCCACAGGACAGTCCTGTCCCCTCACCACGGTCTGCCCAAGGGTGTAGAGAAGCTTCCCCAGCTCACATCTCTCCAAGCTTTCAAACACCCCCAAAGCAGAAGGAACAATCGTTACCCAAGCTCTGACCGAGTTCTCCCAAGGAGAAAAGAAAGACCCAAGTGTTGCCGCATCCCTTAAAGCTCTCTGAAATCCCCTGGAGTCTGGCCCATGCTGTGCTCCCAAACCTCGGGTTCCCTGTCCCTTCTGACAGCTCTCTTCCACACGGGTGCCTGGGGAGCATGGAAATTCCTCCCAGGTTTTTCCAACCCCTTTCCCAGGCGGGGCAGTGGGCCTCTAGATGGCAGTGTTTCTGTTCAGGAGCCCAGCAGTTGCTTCCCAGGCGAGTTCTATGGATCCCTTTCGTGCCAGGCTCTGGAGAAACTCCGAGATTAACGCCGGGCTGAAGTGGACAGCTTAGCACCCCGCTGCCTCTTATCGCTTCCTCAGTGAAAGTGGCTTGAATTTGTGACCTCAGGGGACCAGCGGTTTCAGCAGGCTGGACAGTAGTTTTCTGGCTGTCCTTCCCCTCCACGTGATGAAATTGGCTCAGGACTGAGTGCTCGGACAATTGCCTGTTGGTCAGGGAGGTAGCAGGGCTTTTGGAGGCGGTGGGTGTCCTTCGCTGTGGCAAAGCTCAGCTCGTTTCCCCTGCGTGCTTGAGGATGCAGACAGGGCGTCTGCTCTTCCCAATGTGTGTGGAGGCTGCCTGTGTGGGGCCTTGCCTTTGGCTGGAGGAGAGCTGGGAGCTTAGGGAAGGGAAATGCTGCTGGAGAGAGGACCGTAATTGCTCCTGCACGCTTGGAGCTGTCACTTGCTGTCACCTCCTCCCTGCACCTGGCTCTGCTCAGTGCCTGAGTGATGGGGATGCTGGGCTCAGGACCCTCCTCCTTCCCCAGGGCTTCTGCTGCGATGCCGGATGGAGACCACACCTCGGAGGCTGTGCCTGTGTTTATCTTCTCTGCTGGGTGCCAGCGTGACAGGTACTTTCTTTGTCCATAGAAGTGTCAAAGGAGAAAGATGGAGGGAGCCTGAAGGCTGCTGTCCCTCAGTGGCTCCACTTGATAGCTTTGCTTCGAGCTTGGGGCCGATCTCACTTGGCTTCTGACCACGTTTTATCCTGGACTCAACCCATTTGTGGTCAAGAAGAGGAGAGGAAGACTCAGAACGCCAGGGATGTGTTCCTGCCCCCGGGGCTGTGAAATGCAGCACACGTAGGCTGGGGTCCTGTAACTCTTCCCTCTTACAGCCCTCTTGGAAGCTGGCAACAAAACTCAGCCCCTTGCCAAGGTCCCCAGAGAGCTGAGCAGCGTGCAAGGCAAGCACCACATCCAGCAAAGGTCTGGGCCATTTGTACACCTTGTGGCTCCTTGGGGGTTTATGAATCTAAGTGAACCCTCATCTTGGGAGAACCAGGCTCACTCTGTGACCAGAAATAGAGGCTAGACCCAGATCTTGCTTGAACTTGGCTGGTGTGGTGACAACAGCTGACCTGGGATCTGGGGCAGTCTCCTCTTCAGCTAATTCCTACCACTTCCACTAAGGGAAGTGCTGAGATGGCTGTGACAGTGTTTCCTTCCTGCATGGCAGGGAAGGGAGGAGCAAGCCCTGCTCCTGAAGCTCTCCTCTTGTACTCCATCCCCTCCCTCTCTCCTCTGCCTGCCTGGCCTGGCTCTCCCAGCCTGGCCCCTTGCCCAGGGCTGCTCATGCTCCCGCTCAGCACTGTGGAGGAGCCTGGAGCTGCTCCTGACCAGTGGAATGATGCTGGTGCTGCAAAGTGTGGAAAGGGTGCTGGATTTCAGGGGCTGCAGGAGATGCCAATCGTTTCCCAGCTCTGCCACAGCAGAGGAGAAATCATTCCTATCTCCCCGTGCATTGTTTCCCTCTGCATAAAACAGACAGTGATCCTTTTCTTGCCTCCTTGAGTTGATGCCAAAGGAGAGAGACTGGTTCCTCCTTGTTTTTCCCCCAGCACAGATAATTGTCTCTTTGGGGTTGGCGTGCTCGTGCCTGGGCTTTCCGATCCCCCAGGAGACCTTGGAGCCTGGCTTTCCAGGAGCGTGGCAGCAGAGGTGAGCTGCCTGGCTGTCTCTCAGGCTCTCAAGGCCGTGCGAGAGCTCGCTCCCAGCTCCAGCCTACGCAGGAGCTTTCTCTGCCAGTCCTGCACCTGCAGCCTGGGAAAATGGCTCCAGTCATGCTGCAGCGGGCATGGACAATTGATTATAAGTGGTCACAGATTACCTGGAGCAATGCTATTAAATTTAATACACTTCTCCACCGGCCCTTGGGGCTCTGCCTTGGGTTGTGTAACTGACATCTTGTTGCAAAGCATTTTGGGGACATTGCTAGGGGCGGGAGGCAAAGAGATTTGACTGCAAAAAGAGGGGGAAGAAGATGAGTTTCTGTTGAGATTTATTTCCCGCCCTATAATTGCCCAGAAAAGCTGTGTAAACCTTCTCTGTTTGTGGAACAAACACTGGAAGAGTTACTGCTCTGACCTTTTTTTTTTCTTTTCCACTGGACAATTGTCTGTGCCCTTGCTATTCTGAAGCCTTGATATGCTGCTGGCAGATTTATGCCATGTTGAAACCCACCTCTTATTGCCTCAGAGTTGACTGGAAGAAAGGAAACTTGCTTGCTGAAAAAATAAACCTGCTGCCATGTGCCCTGCATGCCAAGCTGGGGTTGAGGTTTAGAAGTCCTCTTTTCCGTGTCAGCTCCTTGTCTCCTGTCACTGTGTCATCGTTGAAAGGTGAGGGACCAGCTCCAGAGAGGATCACCACTGGATTTAGGCAAGAGCGAGATACCTAATGAGCAACCCATGCTGTGATGGAGCGAGGCCGCTGCTTCCTCTCGAGGGAAGGGCTGTTCAGCGTGCAAGTCCTGCCCTGGCTTAACAAAAGCTTGTGGCAAATCCCCATGTGAACACTCTCACATTGATTTGGCAGCTGCTAAATTTGGGAATAAATCCACCTTCCATGGCAGCAATAGTAAATCAGATGAGGCATGTCCAGTGAGGGTTTGGAGTCCACTGCAAAAATGCACTCGGACTGTGTGTGGTTCAGAGCTTGCCTGTGCTGAAGAGAAATTGGTGCTCAAGCTCTCTGGAGCAAACCTTGGAGTTTTAATCCTGTCCTGGGTGAGATCCCAGGAGTTTGTTAGTGCTTTCTGGGGTCTCCATCACTCTGCAGGCCTCTGATATTGGTGCTTAGAGCCCCTTTTTGCTCTGTATCAACACAGAACTGATAAGCCAACAGGGTTGGCTAGTAACCAGACAGCCTAGAGAGGCTGTACAGCAAAGGCTGCTTGGAGTCACCGATCCTCCCCTTTAGTGCCACACAAGAGCAGATGCCACTGGCAAACCTCAGCTCCTCATCAGTGTTGGGTGGGTGAGGTCTGTTGCTACTGGCCCTGTCCAAGCAGGGATGGTTCTGTCTGCAAGTTTCATTCTGGGTAATGGAGGATTCTTGTGGTAACTGGTGAATGCCAGCCCTCATTAGGAAGTGTATCATCTCGCGGGTGTGATTCTCCTTGTGTCGGAGGCTACTGGTGTTTCACCAAGTGTCTGAGCGGAGAATCAGGCCTGTGTACGTACCCGTGCAGCTCTCCTGCAGGTGACAGGGGAGCGGAGGGTGTGGGGTTTAATCCGTGTGTCAGTGTGGGCAGCTCTGCCGAGGCTGTTTGTCAGCTGGAATCCCAGCACAGGGCTCTGCGGCATCAGCCACGGCTTCCTTTTCGCCTTCTGTCACATTTGGAAGGAGGGAAGATGTAGCTGAGTCTTGCAATAGTAGGTCAAAACATACTGCAGCACTAAAGATCAGAGCAAAAGCTTTCTTGTACAAACACATGGTTTTATTCATCCTGTTATTTTCTTTATCAAATGCTTACTTGCCTTTACAGAGCAGCTTTCAGCCCCAGGGAAAGCAAGTGTCTCTGGGAGGGAAGCTGGGCTAGTGACTGGAGTGGGTGACAGTTGTGGAAAAGAGGCAATCTGGACTTTTATTCCTGATTCTGCTCTGGCTCCTGTCCTCCAGATCTCTGGGAAGAGCTGAAGAAATGAAGAGCAGGGGCTGTCACTGCGTGTGTACGCGGCGCACAGCGCGGCGGCACCCCCAGAGCACCCTGGGCACAGCAAGAAATGCCAGTCATGCTTGCGGCTGTTTCTGGCTGGGTAGCAGCCTGGTTAGGGCACAGCCTGGTTAGGGTGCTGGAACGAGCTCTTTTATCCAGGCAAAGCTCTGCCTGGGATTCTTCAGCGACCAGACATGCAGACAGCTTATTTTTAAGGTCTCATTTGAAAGATGTCAGCTCCCCCTCCCTACTCTTCCCCAGGCAGCGAGAGCAGAAAACTAAATTTATCTGCACTGGGACAGAGAGAGCTGGAGTAAACCAGCCAGGCGCTGCTCCAGATCTGCTGGGTGGAACAACTGGCGCAGAGCTGTCTGTCTGTCCCAGCCAGAGGTGCTGGGGTGCAGCTGATGCTGGGCTGGCCGTGACACCTGCACAGCGTTTTCCATTCCTGTCCCTGGGGTTCAGAATTTGCTGGAAAGTTTGCCTTGTTGGGGTGATGTTTTATCAGTCTCTGGGTTAATATGGTTCTTCTACAGGTGAGGCAAAGCAGTCCCTCTGCTTGCTGGGAGACAGATGAGGAGCTACACTCCTTGCCTTGCTTCCCAAGACCTTGTGAGAACCCCAGTGCTGGAGGAGAGGTGACGCCCTTGTTGCTCAGGAACTTTGGAATATCCTGTAGGTAGTGCATAGGAATGGGAACTGTGAAGGACTCAGATATTTTCAGTTTGGGGGTAGCTGCCCGCAGGTCCCTTTTTGGGGTCATTCTTGACTGGGGGAAGAGGACACAGGGCAGATGTTTGAGTGGGTGTGTGCTGCACGCTGCTGTGTGCCTGAGGTAAAGAAGAGACTCTTCACTGTGTTCCTTCCTAAGGCTGTCTGGGGCATTGGCAGGTGGAGAATCAGTGGGATCTGTTTTTTCTTTTCCCCTTCCTGAAACTGGAGCATCCTTCTCTGTCAGGCTGCTGCTAATGAGTTAGTTAAACAGCATCTCCTTACTGGAAACTCTTTTCTGTCCAATTAAGATCTTGCAACATGTCAGTTGTGACAATAAAAGTGAATTAAGGCTCATTTCTCCTTTTTTACGATGTTTATTAGAAGATGGGAACGCTCATTTAGAGGAGCTAATCGTGGTTATTTATTTGTCAGTGGTACCAAGAAGCCCCTGCTCAGGCTGGAGACCCAGTGCCAGATGCTGCGTGTGCTCGTGGAAGGGGTGGGAGCCAGCCCCAGAGAACCACGTGGGAAGAGCCCGGGTGAGGTAAGGAGGCTCCTGTGACCATTTAGTCCCAGCTGCAGGACTTGCTGCTGCTTGGAGATGCTGTGAGAGCCACTGGAGTCAAAGAAGGCAAGAGGGGAGAATGTGTAGTTCATCTTCCATCTCAAGCTGCTTTGATTCAATAGCTTGGCCAAGACTTAAGGCAAGGTCCTCCAGGGGTTGGGCTTCTAGTGAAGATGCTTTCCAACCCATCTAACAGGGAAAGTGAGTTATTTTATTGCTGTGAGGAACCCAGGCAGGTGGATGTGATAGCAAAGGCCTGTAGGAAGGTTCAGTGCTTCACCTTGTTTTCAAGGGGAGCTTCTTTGTTCTTCTCAAACCCTTAACCAGTAAGATTAAAAGATCCAGTAATTAAGAGCAGAAATCCAAGGACGTGGAGACACAGAGACTGAGAAGTAGGCCAGGAAGGAGAAAGCCAAACTAATGGTGCTCCGCTGCTGTCTGTCCTGCAGAGAACCAAGAACAGTCAACCCTCAGAGCCTCTCCCTGCGAGGGTGACCTGTGCTGGAGGAAGGGGCTAAGGGTCTGGCCCCCCTCGCCCTGAGGTTGCCACGTGGGGAGGGGCAGAATTTACTGAAGGCAGAGGCACTGAGCACAACGAGACGAGTTGTCCTGTGGGCTGCTGTAGTCTCCTACTGGCATCAGCAGTGACTGAGCCGTGGGCTGCCGAGCTCCGTCCTAGCCTGTGTTTTGGGCTTCCAGGTGTCCGGCTTTCAGTCTGTGCTCCTGCCCGGCTCGTGGGCTCCTTCCTCAGGCCTTTCTGCTCTGTGCTGCTGTGCTTGTGAGCGTCATCCAGGCTCTGGGTCCATCCTCGGCACCAGCCTCACATGAACATGGGTTGGGGTTGTGAAGGCTGTTTGTGTGGAGGACAGAAAGTGGCGGCTTTGAAGATCACACTGGACGTGAGAATGGAGAAAGCTGAGCTAAATGAGGCTGCAGGATGTGCTGACATGCTCCCGACTCCCTCGTCAGGATTGCCAGGCTGGGTGAGCCAGCAGCAGCCTGTGGGGAACTGAGACTTGGAGGCTGGGCTCCTGCTTGTGGCCACATGTGAGTACAATACACCGGGGCTCTTCCCTGTCCATGAACCCATCCTGCAGTGTTGTAGCAGGCTGAATCTCTGTCTGCATCGGTGCGAAAACATCGTTCTTCTTCTTTCAGTCCTGCAGCTGTTGACGTTTTGAAGTTAAGAAAACATTTAAATGATTTAAAAAAAAAATACCCAGCCTAGGTTTATCAAGGGAACTTCTAATGAGGAGAAGGGGAGGGGGAACAGACACAGGAAGGGCAGCAGAGACTAACAGCCTGGCAGAGCACTTGTCATCTTGACAACACGGTAAGTTTCAAACCGGGCTCGCTCCTGACGTTTGCCTGGAGGTATATTTAACTAGTGCGGGAGACGCTGGAGCAGGAGTGTGCACCTTTGAGCCCGAGGAAGCCTCCACGGGGGTTAGCCGGGTTTGGGAAGGGGGGAGATGGGCTCCAAATGGAAAATGTGCTCCTTCCCTGCCTGCCTGTCTGTGTGCAGCCAGACTGCAAGGCTGTGCTCGCAGCTTGGTGAGAGAGGATGCTAATGAAGCGTGAACCGGCTGCGCTCAGTGGCGGCTCCGTGCTCTCTGCCACCAGCCCTCCTCTTCCTTTCATTCCTTCTCTAACTGCACGTTGTGTTTGACGAATGGAAATGCGGGCTCCTCTTTGAAGCAGGAGGGATGGCAAACAAACACGTAGGATGGGAGCTGAAAAGAAGCTTTCTCAGCCTAGGCTAAACTTTCAGAGGATACACGAGGCTTCTAAGAGAGATTTGCAGCCTTTGGGCTGGGAGACCCTGGGTTTTGCAGGTTCAGTGGGGTGCAAAGAAGGGTCTTTCAGTGGCTCTGTACTGTGTCCAGAAATCTTTTACTGTAGTTTTTTGGGTTTTTTTTTCTTTCAGGCCCTAATGTGGAGTGCTCTGTGCTCCAGGGCTGCTGCTCCTCTGAATGGGGTTCCAAACCCTCAACCCTTCTTACTCCAGAACTTCCAAAGTGCATCTCCCACCTCCCTCAAACGCCTTTCACCTCTCCCTGCTGAGGCAGGACCTGCTCCATCTCTCCTGTCCAGGTATTTCTGCCCTCTTCCCCCCAGCCCCTGGCTCTTTCCTCCCCTTCTTCCCCCCAACCTTCCCTGTTTTAGTCAGGCCTTTGCTCGCACTCTGTCCCCAAACTCTGTGCTGTGGGATTTCAGAAATGGAGACGTGAACTCTGCTTCCAGAAATCCTAAGATGGTGCCTGCAGACCACAGGCTTGTGTTGAATCTGCATTACCTGCACGTGGGAGTGAAAAGCATCGTCTCCTCAAACACGCCTGCAACCAAAACCATTGAATTGTTAAGGCTGGAAAAGACCTCTAAGATCATTGATCTGACTGTTAACCCAGCACTGCTGTGTTCACCTCTAAACCGTATCCCCAAAATGGTCCAGGCAGCCACAGGAGAGCAGGATGCTTTATGTCTGGTCCTGTGTTGTGAGAAGGTTCTGTGGCAGAGCTTGAGGCTGATACATTGACATTGGATGCTGCTGAAAAGGGATGTGATTGGTTTTTTTATGGTGAGTGACTTTTTGGCATTTCTGAGAAGCAAGCTCCCAACTCGGAGGCAGAACGAGCTGGGCACGTGAGATGGGAGTCGTGCCGTGAGCCAGAGCATCTGCTCTATTGGAGGGTCTGAACTGTCCTCCCGTTGCTTTCAGCACATCCCCAAGCATCTCGTGGCACCTCACTGCGCGCAGAGAAACATCTGGAAGGGTGCAAATGCCAGTCTGTGTTTGTACTGGCCCTCTGGAACAAAGCCAGCCACATCCCAGCATCAGCTGTAACAGGAAGAGATGGAAACACAGTGTGAGACACTGGGGTGGGGGCCCTGCCTGGGAGCCTTGCCTGGTTGTCTGTGGCAGAATGGGGAGTGGGCTAAAATCAGGGATGTTAGTCCATGCTCTCTCTTGCAGCTGTATGGTTTTACCTTCCTTTCTAGATTGGCTTTAAGATACGGGAAAGCTTTAAGATTCTTCCCACAGGAGAGATTTGCCGAGGTCCTTAGCTGGTACAAATCAATCAAGCTCTAACTCACAAAGCACCCTATGGGGACACAACTTCGATAGGAACCTTCCCTCTGAAGTTTGATGTGATTTCCTTTTCTTCCAGCCACGCATTTTCCTCTTTTCATTGCAAAAATAAAGGCTGTGACAAAGCCTGGCGCAGCCCCAGAGCTGGTCCCCACCTCCCTTGTCCCAGCCTTCGTGCCCTCTGTCAGAAAACTGTGAGTCATCCCCTCTTGGCTCCGCCAGCTTTGTAATGTTTTTTTTTTTCTCCTCCTCGTTCCCCCATCCCAGCTGAGGTGAAGAAGTGAGAAAGCAAATAGGAATAAATACCTCCAGCCATAAAAGTGAAATAAATCAATACCTCTTCTCTGAAGCCAGAGATGCTTAATAGGCAAGGATCACTGCCAGACTGTAAAAAATGTGTTTAGTGTGCGGCTGGGGCAAGTTTAACCCTTGGACATAAACAGCTGAGCAGCTTCTCTCACCTCTGAATTAAATAACTTTAACTGCAGAGGGCTGTGATTAATAGAGGCGCCTCTGCTTGGGATGCAGCAGGTATTTGGTGCCTATGGATTGTCTGGGAGATTGGGATGGAGAAGTTGTTGCCAGGTCCCGTCTGCAGGCCCGGCGACGCTTTTTTTTCTGTGAAGGTATGGCTCTATTAGTGGGTAAGGGAGCTCCTGGGCACTGGGCTGAGTTGGTGAGACTTCAGCTGCCTGTCCCAGGAATTAAGGACCTTTCCAGCTCTCTGTGCTGTCTTTCTGTGGTGGGAAAGCAGAGGAGCAAAGCTTGGGTGAGGCAGTGATAGGACCCGAGGGAGTGGCATGAATCTGTGTCAGCGGGGAGTTTAGGCTGGATATTAGAAAAATGTACTTCACCCAGAGGGTGGTTGGGCACTGGAACGGGCTCCCCAGGGCAGTGGTCACAGCCCCGTGGCTGCCGGAGCTCAAGGAGCATTTGGACATGCTCCTTGAAGTCTGGCAGCCATGGTGGGATTGTTGTGGATGTCCTGTGCAGGAGCAGGAGTTGAACTTGATGATTCTTGTGGGACCCTTCTAACTCAGAATATTCTGTGATTCACCAGGATGCCAAGACACAGCCAGGCTGGAGTAACAGGGATTGTTGGAAGCCCCAGTGAGATGTTGGTGGGTAAAAATGTTAGCCCTGCTGTCAGCTGGAGTGGTGAGACCACATCAGGAATGATGGGAATACTGCAGCCAGCCTTTCTGAAGACCAATGAGGTCAAACGGGAGCAGGTATAAAGGAGCCTGCAGAGAAATTCGGGATCACGCAGGTCCTATCACACCCCGAGTCTGGCTTCACGAAATCAAGGCTAAGAGGTGATGCACTCTGGGAGAAGAACTGTTTAGAGAAAGCAGATGCTGGCACAAGGACAGCTGGTTATGGGCTGTCCATGAGCTCAGGAGGCTGGCAACAAGGAGAAAGGCAGTGATCCCTTCCAGCAGTCAAGGAGCAGGGAAGCACTGGGACTGGTTTAAAGTGAAGCTGAGCAAGAGTGATTATTTGACATAACTCCAGCACTGCTCAGAGGTGGGATGTAGGGGTTTCTTACAAGTCTCATTTATGATGGTGTGTGTGCCTTTTGTTGGGGCTAGGAGCTCAAAGATAGCCAAGGTATTTCAGGAGAGGATTAGGGTCAGTTTCCCACAAAGCCTTCATGCACCTGGATAAACTCTTTGTTCTCCTGGCACACATTCTCACACTCAGTTAAGTGCTGCCTGACACACGTGTTTCCCTGAGCTACAGCAGAAGCCTTCTGCTGGGGAGAGCCACATGATGGAAGTTAACGTGGTGTTCAGGAGCTGGGGGCATCCGACACAACTCTGAAAGCCAGCTGGTTTCCGTGCAAAAGGAAGACAGGTTCTGCTGAGGTGATCCTGGAAACATTTGTGCTGTTGTGGTGTTTATTTTCATGGGCAGAGGAAATTGCGTCTCTTGTTAATATAAGCTTGCCACGGGTGTGGGAGTTATTAAAGTCGCAGTGGAACAGGCTATTCCAAATGGCCCTAATTTTGCTCTTCTCCCATGGAGGGTATTGCCCTTCACTGGGACAGAACAAACACGTTGTGGTTGGCATAAAATGGGCAGGATTTGTCCCATCACTTGTGCCAGACCTTCTTTATGGGAAGCAAGGGAGAAACCTGGGTCTTACACAGAAAAAAAAGGGCTTTTGCTGACTTTTGATGCATTGCCTGTACCTTGCTCTGCAGCCTGTCAGGCAGCTCCTGCTCCTCCCCGCCAGATTCCAGGCGTTCCAGTTTGGACCTGAAAGTCCTTGTAGTTAGACCAGGTGGTGTCACAGGTAGTTCTCCACGCCTAAATCCACTTAAATAATTAAGGCCAGAAAAGACTTCTGAGATCATCAAGTCCAGCCGTTAACCCAGCACTGCGGCTTTTTTCAGTCTCTTGATCCCTTCAAATATGAAGAAAGGTGGACAGCATTGCCTGTAAGGGACTGTAAGGGTCTACTGCCTCCAGGACCCCAGTGTTTTGGATGAGGTGGCGTCCCGTGGACATCAGACATCTGTGTGGCTTTGTGTGCATCATTCCTCGCCGACTCCTCCACCTCCAAACGTGAGAGAAAATCCTCTTGGTGGTGCCTGCAGAGTTGTCTGTGCAAGTCCAGCCGTGGAAGAGCTGGTGAATTGTTTTTCTGCCCAAAGCAGAGAAAGTGCTCCTGCTAGGATAATCAATCTTCCCGAGAGCTCCCCCAGCCGAAGGCGACCGCCCTGACTTTATGGAGTGTGGAGCATCTCCCCTGTAATGGCCACGAGTCCCCTCCCAGGCAGGAGCTCACCCGTGGGATGGGGAGTGTGTGCACGTGTGTGTTTAAAGGTCGTGAAACGCTCCGTGGAGGAAGGCTCTGGCCGTTACACGTGCTGACAGGAGAGCTCCCGGCACTCCGGCTTCCTTGGCGGAAAACCGCAGCGGCGGATAAATCCTGGAGAAATAAAAGGAACCCAATCGAATTATCCCAGAACCGTGTGCAGGAGGTGGGAAATGTTTTCACAGTGTTTCATCGCCTCTTGCGAGTACTGAATCACTGAGGGTAATTTTTCAGCTCGCTGCGGTTCAAACCAGCCAGGGCTCCTTGTTGGTTAATCCTAATGAGGGAGAGAGGCCCCTCTGTTGGTCTGACAGTACCACATTGCTCTTGTGTTCCCCAAAATGGTAAGGAAAGGCGCTGGCAGTGGTTTTTTTGGGGTGCCGTTTTCCTTCCTCCCTGGACTTCTGATGGTGCGCCTTGGGTTTGAGGGAAGGATGCTTCCTCATGTCAGCCAGCATTGGGCTGGGTATGCTCTGCCTTGTTGGCTGCCCCGGGGCAGGAGCCATCACCCAGGCTGGGATTTCTCCGGAGGCTGGGAAGTAGCTGCCAGGCCAGATCTGGGATGGGGGAAGGGAAAGGCTTGGTTTCTTTCAGAATCTGAGGGTGGATTAAGTGGAGCGTTCCTTGTTAGCTAATTGAAACAGTCAAAATGTCAAATGAGGCATTTCAATAATAGTGATGTTAGGAGCTTTACGTTTTTATTTCCTTCCCTCTCTCCTTTGTATCGTGCCTTCAAGACATGGGGACCTAAGTCTGCCTTTACAGAAACCCTCTGAAAGAGGGGCTTCAGGGGGATGGGGCAAGGACTGAAGCTGTTTTAATCCCCTCCGATTCCAACATCATTGTGTTTCAGCAAATATTTTGCAAAAGGATTTTCAGGCTGAACTTCAAACAGGCAAATTCCTCACTCCAGTGACTCGGGGAGCTTTACAAATTTAGAAAAGAAAATGAAGATTGTTTTAGCTGACATTTAAACCTCTTCTCTTTTCCCAGCCTGTCAGGAAGCTTCATACACTTTGGGTCAGACGCTCTTTCCCTGAAGAAGAAAAGGATATTTATAGCTGGGTAGGACCTTAAAGGGGAAATCTCCAGGCTGCAGTACCTGTCAGATGAAGTTACTTATGGCCCCAACAGGAACTGTCAACCTGGAACCCACTATAGGGAAGCAGAAAGGTGATGGTCCAGCCCTGGGCCACACGGGAGGGTCTAGCTCAGGTAATTTGGCCTAATTCCTGGAGGGTGAAGGTAGGCTTGGCTGGAGTGTGGTATTTTCCGGGCAAACGTTTTCCTTATGGCTCACTGTGTTTTGTTGCCCTTCTGAATCTTGGAGAGTGTTGGCACACGGAGACGTTGAAGTGTGATTTGGATCATTCCTCCTCCTTGGAGAGGTAGGAAAGGGATTGATGAGAGAGGCAAACCCAAAGAAAGCCAGTTTGTCACACAGAGAGGCTGTGGCTTGCTTACCCTGGTTGGTTAGGAGCTCCTGAGGGACTGATGGAGCCCCTGGCTGCAGGTCTTGGTTCCTCCTTGCTCCCTCAGCCGGGGCTGAAGCCAGGCTGGCAATGCCAAGCAGTGAGCAGCTGTCTGGGCTGTGTGCGGAGCAATTTACTCCCAGGGATCAGAGTGATTGGGGTTTCTTAAGGTAAAGACAGCTTGCAAAGAAAAGCAGCATGTCTGGGGACAGCAGAGCTCTGCCACAACCTGCTCTTACCCACAGCTTGTTCTGCACAAAGAGTTTTTGTTGGCACGTCACCTCTCGTCTGGAAGGAGGGGAGCTCACCCTGTGGGGCTGGGGAGTGGGGTTGGGGTTGCCTTCTGTGGCGGATGGGGCTGCACAGGAGGTTTTGGCATAAGCATTTCTGCAACCCGAGCCCTGGGGCTTGCTCTGGGGCCCCAGGTAGGACACCAAGGACATCTTGGTGTAGCCCAAGGCAGCTGGAATCTGGGTGAAGGTTGGTGCCAGGCTAATGTAGCTCTGGGGCTGTTATTTCTGTGTGGTATTGGCTTATTTTGGGCTATGGTGTGGAAGTCTCTGGTGAGCTTCAACTAGACCTGGGAGCATCTCCCACAGAGCAGGTCCACGTGTTCTCCTTTTGGCCAGCACGGGCTGGGTGTGCCGTGCACTCTGTATTTTCCCACGTCTCCCTAGATTTTAAGGGAAAGAAATCCGGGTGCAGTGTCCGGAGAGGGAACCGTGATGTGTTCTGGCCAAGAATCCTGATTTAGCCGTAAGGGTGTGGGGGCCCGTTCTCCGTGGAATGGGCACGCAGGTACCACACAGAGCTGTGTGGGCTGCTGCAGGCAGGCTTTCCTTGTCGGGAAACCAGCTGGGGTGAAGAGAATAACAAAACCCCTCTTACAGACCGTGTCTCGTGGAGGCGAGACCCAGAGGGATCTTCCCTGGGGATCGCAGGTGACTCTCGGCTGGTGTTGCTCCTCTGGGCTCCGTAGGAGTGGGAGAGCCCAGGGCGCTGTGCAGGATGTTCTGGGGGGGTGTCAGGTTTGCTCTGGCCACACTGGTGGTTCTGCTTCCGTGTTCCCTCAGACACCAGCCCCAGCAGTGCAGCCCTGCAGCCGACCTGCCCAGGCTTTCATGGTCCCAGGAAGGAAAAGAACAAATCTCTCGCACGTGGAGCTCTCCGCCGGGGTTTTCCTGCCCTCTGCCCACCCTGGTGGATGTTAACAAGCTAGTAGATCTAGACCTGCTGTGCCTTGATAGAAAGATTTATTTTTAGGGCCTTGATATTTAAAATGATCTGTTATAATTTCATGCTTAAATAACACTAAATAATGTTCCCTGTTTGCACAGTGTAATTGGAAGAGGGGAATAAACCAAACAAACCAGCTATGACTGAGCTTCCTTAGTATTTTCAGGCTGAAACAAACAGCAAAAAAAACAAGGGCTTAGCCAATTTAACACTTTGGGGGTATTTTCTAGTTGGCATTTCACTTTTTCATTTTCACAGGCCAAGAAACACAAGAGTTCTAAAGAGCCAGTGGCTTCTTGCCAAAGAAAACTCAGTTGATCTTAGATTGAAAAAAAAAAGAAAAGAAAAAAAAAATCAGAAGTGAACTTATTGTTTGTTTTTTAGGAACTGGCAGGGCTAATGACTCTGCAAGTGCCATGGGATTTTATGCAAGTGCAGAAAAGACTTAGAAAATATTCAGCAAGTTCATCGAGGCTCCTTTCATGCTTCTCGAATCCTGAGGCTTCTTTATTGCTTCTTTATGTCAGTTTGGCACTGCTTGATTTCGCTGCCACCCTCGGTGTTCCTGCAGTGGCATTGCTGTGCTCCATGTGGAGCAGGTCCTGCGCTGATCACATCCCATGTAACCTGTGTGGGCTTTTAGGGGGTTGAATTAAAGCTCCTGCCTTTGGTTGACCGTTTTTAGGGATAGGGAGTTCAGGCCATGCTGCCGTTCCCTGTGTGCAAAGCCCTCGGCGTCATTATTTAGGCAAAGAGATTTTGTGATTTTCCTTCTGGAAAACTGCCATTGGAGAGGGAATGTAGCCCGGGCTGATGAAGCTGCTGCACATCAGCTCAGAGGTGTGTCTTTATCTGGCAGGATCCCTCTCTGCCGGGGCTCAAGAAGCGTTTGGACAGCACTCTCAGGCTCATATTGGGATTCTGTGCAGGGCCAGGAGCTGGACACGATGGTCCTTGTGGGTCGCTTCCAGCTCAGGGTAGTCTACGATTCTCCTGTTGGAAGGGTGTGAGTAAGTTTTCCCTCTGTGTCCCTGTGCTGAGATGCCCCATGGGGCAATGTTCCCGCAGGCTCAGGCCGTGGCAGTGATGAAGCTGAGACTCCTTAGCAGCTCTGCATCCTCCTCTTGGTTCTTCCCTTTCCTTCCAGTGCCCTGTCCTCCCTCTGTCCCGCCTATCCTGGGGTGAGCAGGCTTCCCCCAGTGCCTCCCCTCCTTCCAGGCTGGCGAAATCCTTCTCCATCTTCCCCTCCCTGCGCTCCGCACGAGCCTCGGCTCTGTTTGTGCCCACATTAGCATTTCTGCTGACTGCAAGGATCGGTTTAATTTCATGGGTGTCATTTCCTTCAAGAAATCTCTCTCTGAGCAGCAGCCCAACGAATGCCTGATAAAACATATTTTCCTACGGTAATGATTTTATGGACCCATAAGTCATGAATTTATTATGATCTCAGCCCCTGCTGCTGATTGCTGTAAAATGCAAAGTAATTAACAGCGAGCGGTAGCAGCTATTCCCACCTGGTAGCGTGTTCTTGGGTACGCTGATGGCTTTGATTAAAGTAATGGCTAAAGTGTACAGCCCGGCTGTAAAATATTAGCATGATTAATGCAGTATCCTAAATAAGAAACAAAACTAATGGGCATGGTTTAAGGAATTAAATATATATATATATACATTCCTCTCCCGCCCTCTAGCTATTGTTCTGGCTCATTTATGCTTTCTTTTCTGTTAAATAATGTATGGGCTGGAGGACCGTGGGCCAGGCTACAGATGCATATTGCAGTTTCATAACATCTTAAGTGCTTGTGTTAATTTTTCACTCCTTCCTCCTCTTTCCCCTCAACCTGCCATCTCCCATCGCGTAGGGGGAGAAAGATAATCGAGTTTTCCTGAACTTGGCCTGGAGTCAAATGTGATTTGATTTGGATTGCAGACAGCTTGGGGAAGTGGCTCCCGGGCAACTTGGAGAGTTGGACACGGTTTCTGGCGTCTCAGGAGAGAAACCCCGGCGCTGTGTTCACATTCCCGTGGCTGGGGGTGATCTCCGGGCTGTCTCAGCCGCCGGGAGCCCGTAAGTTTTTCGCACATGAAGAATAACCACATCTGCCCAAAAGCTGCAGCGCTTCTGCTGGGAACGGAGTGCTCTTGCTTTCCTTTTTCTGAACAGCTTTTTAAAAAGGCAGTGACTGGATTTGAGTGAAAAATTAGTGGAAAATAAGGCCCAAGTCAGATTTCTCCCTGCCACTCTTCCCAAAGCCATGATGAATTTGGTTTCTGGCATTTTCCAGTGGGAAATTTTCCAATCAGAAATTACTTCAGCTGGAGTATGAGAAAAGCAAATACACTTTTTTTTTTTAAGACAAGCGCTTAGAAAATTTTATTTGGAAATGGAGAAAATATCTGATTGGAAAAAAAAAAAGGAAAAAATGGCCTTTCTGACCTACACGTTTTGATCAGCTCTTCTCTTCCTATTTCGAAAGATGCATACGCCAATGTCATCTAATTCCCTCTGATCAGCCTCTACCTTTTCAGGTGTATCGATCTGCTCTTGTTTATGAAGCTCCCAACTATTGGAAAGAAGAGTTTATAAATAACTACAGAGAAATGGGATTCTGTATCACAGGAGTTCCAGCTGTGCTGCTTTTGTTTATCGCACAACACACGCTTTTTGGAACTTTTCTTAACCAGGGGGTTGCGAAAGGAAGCTCAGCATGCCAGTGTCACTGAGAATTGTTGTGTCATATTGTACTGTGCAAATGGTGTTTTCTCCCTCTTGGGACGGAGAGGTTTCTGGGTTTGTTTTTGTAGATAAGATATAAACTCAGTAGTGGTTCTGCTAGTAAATACAAGTAGCCCCAAGCTCTGGAATGTGTCTTGTCGGTCCCTCCAGTAATTTGACAAAGCACCCTTCCAGCAACCTCCTGAAAAGTACAACATGAACAATTTTGTTGATCCCTCAGTATCTGGAACAGTGGGAAGAGACCCTTTGCCAGCGTTGGTGTGGGGTTTGGATGTCTCACCCACATTCAGTGGTGGTCAGTCCCAGGAACCAGATGTGTTGCCAGGAGGGTGAGGGAAGTTCTCTCTCTAAAATTGCCGCTTCGGGAATTGTGACTACCTTTTGGGGGGAAAGGTGTAGGAAACCTCAAAAAGATAGAGTCTGTGATTTAAAATACAGGGGAGCTTCCACGCAAGGAGAGATTAATCAGATTGAAATGTCTTGTTTGAGTAGAGAGGCAGCTGGGAGAGGGGGATGATCAAGCCGAGTACAGTCCAGGGAGGAGTAGGATGGTTTGCAGTATCTTGTGATGTGGGTTACCCAGTGAACTCATTAGGCAAACGTTTTAAAGAAAATGAAGGTAAGTTCATTCTCCTGACATGCATAATTACACATATGTTCCATCATCGCTTGCTGCTGCGGAGTCCAAAAGAGGAGAATAGACGTGAAGCGGGACTAGCTCATCATGGAAGGCAGATCCCTGGGGATGCTGAGTGTAATCAAAGGGTTTGCAGCAAGAAGGGAGTCAGAGATATCCTCATTTGCTTTCCACCTCCTCCCCTGGGGAAGGCTGTGGCCTCTCGTCTTGACACAGGGTCTCAGAGTGCTGGAGGGTGTGGTTTGACTGACAGCACTTCCTTTCCTCAGGAATGGACCTCCCCAGGCTTCTCCCACCACGTGAGACCTTGTGTGCTGGATGAGGAAGCACAGGGCAGGTGGTGAAGGAAGGGCAGTGATGCTGGGCTACATCGTGATTCCCACCAGGACCAGCTGGCCTGGGGGGCGCGGGGGACACCACAAGCCCGGGGGGCTGAGGCAGTGGCCTTGAGAGGTAAGAGCCAGGTGTGTGGATCTCCTGGCAGCCCGGAGCCGTGACGCTGGCACGGCCAACCCTGGCCTGTGAGGGTGGTGTGTGGTGCCTGGGCAAGGGGAAGCTGATCCTTTTCGTCCCTTGTTTGGGCACTGTTGGAGTCGGCTGCCGCAGTCGGGCTGCGGGGTCATACTTGGAAGGCTTTCTCAGCAGTGCACACATGTTAATGATGTTTGAGGAGTAGTTTCTGTGGGAGACCTGGGAGCCAGGCAGCTCTGCAAATCAGCCCATTAGTATTTTTAAAAGAAAACCTCCATCCTATAGGAGCTGCTTTGGCCTCTGGAGACGTGCCAGAACTGTATCCCAGACTGCACCGCATCCGCTTCTGTTAGATCTTTCCCTCTCTCCTTTTATCCACCCCTTTTCCTTCCCTCCTGCCTAGAGCTTTCTCTTGCTTTTCTATCCAAAACACACTTTAGCTGTTCCTTTGGAAGTTTGCACAAGGATAGGCTGGCGTTTACTTTTCCCCCTGCCGTCTCCTTTCTCCGTTTGGAGCTAATCACCCCGGTGAAATTGAGCTGTAATTCAGTTGGCAGTGGTCAGATTGAGCTGAACATGTGTGCTCCAGCACATCTCCAGATTCTTGCATCAACAAAAATGAGCACAGACAGGCACAAAGCAAAAGAGAGATCGCGTGGCCTTATTTAAAACACACTCGTCAGCTAACCGAACAAAAGCTGCCTGTCTGCTTTTTGGAGGTGGGTAAAAGAAGAGGTTATTTGGCTTGATGTGCACAGCAAGAGGGGGAGATGGTGTTTCCCCCCTCCTCCCCCTGCCATCTGCAGCCTGGTGGCAGGTAGAGGAGGTTGGTGTGGTGGGGAGGGTTTGTAGCTGCCGTGAGTCAGTCAGTGTGTCAGGGTAAATCAAGCCTGACGTTTTTAACATCTTCCCCACACAAAGAGAGGGGGGAGGCAGGGGGGAACAGAGGAAGCAATTGTAATTTTATGTCTATATCCTGCTCGACTAATCAAGGTGAGCAAGAGACTTGCCAGCCAGAGGTCTTCCTCTTGTTAGCTTGTTCATTTCTCTGCTTTGCCTTTCCCCTTTCCTTTCCTGGACTACTGTAGCAATCTCCTCGGTAGGGAAAGAAAGATCCAGCTGATCAATGCTAGAGGCTTGTAGACAAATGGTTCTTGCTCCTCCAGACTGTCTCTTGTAGTATGTCTCTAATTAGGTAAGTGAAAACTCGTGGAAAAAGACATTTTGGCAGAGGTTTGACTACCTTTGATCCTGTATCCTGCCTCCTGTTCAGACCCTAAACTTACTGCTAGCCCTGGTGGCAGTGCTGGAGTGCACCATATCCTCTCCTGCCCCACTCGGGAGCACCTTGTTCAGGTTGGACAGGCCTACAGGTGAGCTGTGGAGAGAAAGAATATCTGCATCATGAGGGGGAGGTAATTCCAGGGGATTTCCAGCAGCAGCGTGGCTTTAGGGTTGTGCTTGGTGTGCCTCCTGTCTTGCCTCAGGCACGTGCTGCTGCAAAGCCTCCCTGTGCCTTTTGCCTTGCTGCCAGCACAGGCTGCCTGCCCCAGTCCCAGCTGGGCTCATTCCCTCTGGTGAGCAAGGAGAGGAAGGGAGGCAGAGTAAATTCATAGATAGGTGCCACCCTTCCATTGCCACGGTCCGGAGTACGGGTGTAACACGTTAGGTGCGTCCTGGTTTGAAAACTGGGATTAACAGGATGCTCTGCCTCTCGCTGGGAGCGATGATCCAGTAGACTGGGATACCTGGTGGCAGTGGAAAGGCTTATGCCCCAGGGGAACACCCTGGCAGCTTCAGAGCTGTGTTCCAGCCCACGGCACGGGTTGTCTTGAAGGTGAGTGGGGCGGATCATGCACAGTCCTGAGCTGGGGCTGTCGAGCAGCATTAAGAGCTGCACGCTGGGTCCGTGTGCTGGCAGGGCAGGGCAGCATCATTAAAATTCCTGGTGTGCACAGAAGTGGACTAAGTCATCAGCACAGGGCGGGGAGCCTCCGAGTTCTGAGTGCTCGTGCTGATTTACACCGGCCGGGGAACTGGGCCAAATCTGTCTCATTCAATGAATGATCATTCAATTTTTCTCTCTGCTATCAAGCCCTTAAACAAAAGCCAATTGAAATCAATGGGAGACTTTCATCATTTTCAGGGTTATAGGCCTAAAAAATTGGATGCTTGGGGAAAAAGCAGGCAAGGGAAGAGAAAGGGAAGAAGGAATAAATGCTGCTGTAACATTATGGCTTACAACAGAAACAGATGGAAGTGAGAAATGCTTTAGTTACGATTCTCTGGCAGCAACAATTCAGCAGAGCTGTACATGGAGATGTGTACGTTGGAGAGCATCCTTCCTTATGCACGCTGCTCTGTGGGTGCAAAGGGAGCCTGTCCCTCTGCGAATCCCATCTCTGCGTGTCCTATTTCTATATGTGATTAAGTCCTCTGCTCTTCCATTGCAGTTAAAGTTGTTATTGGTGGTAAGCACATGCTCCACAGCTGGCTGTTCCATGCAGAAATGCAGGAAGAAGTGCTGCCTTCTGCTCCCAGAAACCAGCAGGATTTTAATTTTTTTTTTTTTTGCAGTGGCTGGAAGAGGGGGAGGTTAATATCTCATCCAGCCTCTGGCTGTATTTTGATAAAATCCTTTGTCCAATGACTGCAAAGTATTTTGCACATACGGCAGGGTAAATCCCCTTCAGACAGGTATTATCTGGCCTATTTTTACAGCTGAGAATTTGCAGCCTTCGGAGCCATCTGAAGGCGCTGCCTTCACCTTGTGATCTCCTCGGCTGAGCGAACGTGTCGGGATCGGTGCTTCCAAACCCGGCCCCAGTTCCCACACAGCCCTCCAGTGCGCCCGGGTGCCGTTAGATCCTTCCTCCCTCAGCCTCCCCATCCGTATCACAGGTATGACAATCATCCCTTCCCCCGGGTAAACATTTCATTATGCCGTGCTGCCGAAGTACCTTGGAGGGGAGAGGACCCGCAGATAAGTCTGCGTTCTCATTCCGGCTGTGTTTGTGTGTGTGTTTTCTGCTTTAACCGCTCTTCCCTTTCCTTGCCTGCTCATTAGTTCTGCCTGAGTGCAGGACCTCTCCAAAAAATGCAGTGTTGGCAGCGGGCATGAATTCTTAACGACTCCTGTCTCTAATGACGGGATCCAGGGCCAGGCAGTCAGTTTGCTTGCTGGGAGAAGGAGAGGCAGATGAGACGGTGGCTCTTCCCCTCGTCACGGGGTGAGCTTGCAGAATCACGGGAGGATCTGCAAAATATGCTCAGGTCTTGGACTGCTTCTCATGCTGCAAGGAGAATTGCTTGAGATGGCAGATGGAAAGAGATGCCTCTCGGGCTGCGGAAGGTGTTGAATTTGTTTTTAAAGCTTGCTCTGGCCTCTTTTCTGCTGTTCTACCCAAGCAATCAACAACAGATTTTGGCTTTTGAGCCAAAGCTGAAAATCTCGAGTCTGACTTGCCCAGTGCCCTTTTGTGCTGCCCAACCTAATGCAGACGGAATGTATTAAATCAGTAAAAAAGCCCAGACGAAACAATATAACAATAAATTCACAGGAAAAAAAAATGCCAAGGGTCCTTCAATTTTACTGAACAGGAGGAGGACTTTTCTTAATGGAGAGCTTAAAACTTATTTTTAGTAGTGTTTTCGTTGTCTTTCATTCCTATTCCATCCTTGATTCAAAGTTTCCTTGACTTTTTTGCAGATGCGGCTTTTAACATGAGTTAGCTTTTCCTTTCACAGACTCGTATTTTGTTTAAAGAAGAAGGAAGCCTTCGCACGTTAGAAGAGGTGGGAAGCGAAAGGCAGGTGAATCCTGCCTGGGTGCCATTCTTCCTGGTTCATTTAATGTCAGGAATAAGAAGAAAAAAACCATTAAAAATCTTTGATTTTTGATTTTTAAAAGCGAAACCAAGGAAAATTACAATTTTTCACGCTGGTGATGAAATGCTGGATTTTTAGTTTGGTGGATTTGTGCTGAAACATCATTTGGTGGAATTGTTTTGCTTCTGATGAAATCTCAGTAGGCGCTGAGAAAATTTCAAGTTGATTGTGGGATGACCGATCCCTCTTGGAGTTCTGGTTATTTCTTTCCATTTGTCCTGGTCTCTCCTTTCCACTTCCATCCTTGCTGATGCATTTTTCCTCTCCTAGTCCTGTTCCGCTGAAATTGCCAGCTCCAAGACCGTTAAAATGCCCATGAGGCATTTCCTTCCTGGATGGACCAGTTGGGTTAAGATATCTGTGATTCCCAGAGATGTCATCTTAGCCTGACTGAGTTGCCTCCATTTCACACGCTGCTGCTGGAAACTTTTCATTTTTCTGCTCAGAGTACTTCTCTCCACTTCTTCTGTAAGGAAAGGCAGATTCTGGCGCTGGGACATTCCGTGTGGAGGTTGGTCAGGTAGGCTGGATCTCTACCTGTGTTGACTGGAGAGTTAGTTCTGGCTTTTCAACAAGTGAAGTTCAGCTTTTTTGCTGGTTTATTGTTCCTCGGTACCTCAGATCTGGTAAATAAATAAGGAAATAAACAAAAATGGTGGGATTCATTTGGGGAATCTTCAGAACCACAGGTAGAACTTTGATTTGGAGGAAAGAGAAAGTTGGGAAGCATCCTGTCAGGGGATTCTGCTTTCTCTCTCAGTCCCATCTGTGTCCATGGGCCCAGGGAAACGAACTGGTGTTCAGCCTAGTTCTGACAGATGAGTGCACGCTGAAACACCAGTGTCTTGCGCCTCTGGTGATGGTCTTGGCAGAGTAACCTGAAAATCAGAGGATCCCTGGAGCTCTCTTCAGAGCTCTGTGAAAGCTTCTCCCGCGTGAAGCCTATGCCATGACTTTGGAGACCAGACCTCGCCACGTCTGGACCAGAGTGTTCTGCAGAGATGTGGAGCTGCCACCTTTTGTGGCACCCTGATGTTCTAGACCAGCTCTGGGATGAAATATCCAAAATCCATTTGTAACGAGGTCTTTGGGACTCTCTTCTCCATGTCTTGCTGGCAGGAAGTTCCCACCTTCTGTGTGTGCCTCCATCCCCTCGAGCAGGCTTGTTGATTCCACATTCCTCTTGTTCCCGAGGGCAGGTTTCAAAATCCTGTCGTAATTATTCACAAGCTGTGATTGGAGCCCACGCTCAGAAACACTATTTGCATCCAGGGAGGATCTGATTATAATTGTTGCAGAGAAGTTTGCTTGAGACTGATTCTGTGTCAGCTTGAAATTCCTTGATGATGCTCTTTGGGCATGAGAACTGCGCAGGCTCAAGGTCCAGAGAAGGGTGGTGGAAGGGACGTGGGGTGTCAGGCTTGGGGATGGAAACTGCTTTTTCTTCAGAGAAGATGGGTATGGTGGGAATGCTGAGCTGGAGAAAGAGCAGAGCAGTAGAAACTGGAATTACCTGACTGGTCTTTGGGGCACCTCTGTCTTCTCCACCCTAAAGACTTGAGGAGGCAGCCTGTTTTCTTCAGGGTGGTTGATTTAAATCACCCCTTTTAATCATGATTTAAATCAACAAGCAGGAAATCTTGATTTAAAAACCACGTTTTAATCTTGTATTTTAAAGTTCATTTCCTAATGAAACGTGGTTTCTCATTGGTTGGCATAATTTGGTACTATTTTTGGCAAAGCGAAAGGGGACGCGACACCCATACATATTTATTGGTGAGAGTGTATAGCTCAATATATATCTGTTCTAACTTTTACATCTTTTTATTATGGTGAAGGAATGGAAAGCGTGTAATTTCTGATGTGTTAGCCACGGCTTTGTTTTTTACACTTGTCTCAAGCTATACGAGGACAAGAATTAAAATGCAATTAAAAATGCATGAAGAAAGCAGTTAAAAAGTTTGTTGTTGGTATCGCAGAGGGCTGGAACGAGCCTCTGCAGATAATCTACTCCATGTGTCGGCATTGAGGCAAGATCAATTACACCTCTCCCCTCCACACAGGTGTTTGTTTAACCTTTCCGTAGATGTCTCCAGTGAAAAATCCTGCAACTTCCTTGTATCTGTTCTAGGGAGAAAGTTTTTAATCTTTTTTTTTAAGTGTCTAAACTTCAGCTTTCTTTGCTCCAAGTTAAATTATTTCTTCTTCTGCCACTGAACACAGAGAACAATCGACTGCTGTCTTAATAACCTGCAAGCTACTGGAAGATTGTTATGCCTCTGTGCCTTAGTCTTCTCCTTTTTTTTCCTAGGCTGAATGAACCTAGTTCGTTTAACCTTTCCTTGCCAGCTCTTCCTAAAGCTGTGACGGTTTAATTTCTTCTCCTCTGGACTGCCCCCTGCTTTTTCATCTCTTTCTGCATCTGCAGTGAAATTACTTTGGGGGTGCTTCAGGAGGAGAAATTGCTTGCCATGCCGTGTAGGCAAACTGTGGAACTCATTGCTATGGGATACTGTGGATGCTAAAGATTAAATGGGTTTGGAAAGGGTTTAAACAAAGTAATGAAAGCTGTTCCTGAGCTGCGCGTTGCTGGAAGGCCTTGGGAGGTTGGGATAAACAAAGGGTAAAATGCTGTGCTCTGTCTTAAGGTTTCATTGCTGGCTTTGGGGTGCTACGGGCCCTGCCGGGGGTCACGCTGCCATGCACTGCCCTGCATCCTTGTCATGCTGTTGTGACGTACTGGGAGCTTGTCCCACTGCCCTGTGTCAGAGAAGTGCTGGGATGTGCCCGTGTCTTCCCCCAGAGCTTGTCTTTCCAGCCTTTCCAGCAGCTGCCTCGCAACTAGCTGGAAAAACAGAGTCCAGCTCTGACTTGAGCACGCGGGGAATCAGAGCCTCAGAAAACCTCGGTGGCAGCAAGGGGGGTATGATTTTCCTGGGATCTGAATGTTAACCAGATGCTGTTTGAGCGATGTTCTGCTCCTCTGGCAGGCGGGAGCGTGGGGTGGTGCTGGTGCCTGTGCCGGAGCACCGCGGTGGTTAACGCTACCCCGGCCAGGCTGTGCGAGCTGTAAACAGCCGTGGGGAAGCAGAAACCTCTCTCTTCCCCAGAACTGCTGGGTTCGACAGCTCCCCTTTTATCTGTGCAGAAAGTGCTGAAGTGTTTCTAGCTCCTCTTCAAAAGCAGTTCTGCACTGCCCAGAGGGGGCTGTAATTCACGGGGGGAGCCAGGAAAAAATGATACTCCCCATCTCAGCAGATGCGTGTGAGCCACGTAAATCCTGACTTCAGCTCCTCAGTGAGATTTAAATGCGAGGGTGGGAATGTGGGGACAAGGACTCTGTGGGTCATCAGCAGGGTAAAGGTACACCAGGAAGCCCTTACTTCTGGAAAGACAGGGTTTGAGGATAGCTATGCTTAGTCCTGGAGCATCTTCAGGGGGGGTCAAAAAGGCAGTTGGAGTCTGACTTTCCTGTTTGCCAAGCCTCATGATGCTCTGTGGGTTTCGTAAGGATACCCTGTTACTGAAGGTCTTTGGAGAACAGTCCCTCTATGCTCCCATCTGTTCTTGGGCTTCCAAATCCCTTTCTCCTTTTCAGTTCACCTTATGGAGGGGAGCACTTTCTCGAAAGACACTTCCTGAGTTTAACTCTGCTGAGGCCTCGTGAGCACAGCGAGGAGTGGGTGGGTTCACCATTCCTTGCGGGGAGAATGAGGCCAATTCAGCATTCAGGGGGAAAGCTGGAATGTGGCTTTTGGTGGGCTGGGGATCACAGAATCCTAGAATACTTGGGGTTGGAAGGGACCTTAGAGATCATCTGGTTCCAGCACGGAGGGCGTGGAGACAGAATTAGGCAGCGGTGAAACAGTGCTGATCGTGTTTCCCTCGCCGTGGCGGGGGGCCATGGGCAGTGGGGCCTGGGATGGGCAAAGCAGTAAGTTGCTCATCGTCTCCCGAGTGATGGTCCCAAAAGGAGGGTGGGTGTGTCTGAAAGGGACTCATCACAGTTACTGCACCTCTTGCACCTCTTGAAAAACATTTGCACTAGGAGATGTCTTTGTTTCAAGAGATAATAAAGCTGGGCAGCTTGCAAGCCGCGTGCTTGCCTTCTCCCTGGTGTTCCCGTGCTTGGCAGTGCCTTTGCTTTTGCAGAAGAAGTGTGGATTTGTTTTTTAACTCTTGCTGCTCTGTGAAAGAGAGCAGCCAGAGAATGAACAGTTTGGGATTTTGCAGGTAGGCAAGGGGTGGACACCAGTCCTCTTTAATCTTGGGTGCTGAAGGTGATCAGAGCTTTTTATACAGACCTTTATCTGTTGGCAACTTAATTAACTAATGGTCCCAGAAAGCTCTTACAGAACAATTGATTTTACTCACTTCAATATTGTTATCTCTGTCCTGTTGGCACCCAGGCGGATGTGCAGACTTTTTTGGGTGGTGAAAGCTGGTCATGGCTTCCTTTCCCAACCCTGTTTTTTTTTATCCATAGGTTTTTGGGTTAGAGATTTAGCTTTAGAGAGAATTAAATCCTCTCTGTCTGTGGCTGTGTGGGGAGCACGTGGCTGCAGCTGGAGCAGCCTTAGAGTATGAGTGGCACAGGGCAAGGGAAACATGATCAGCATTGTTTCATTGCTGCCTTGCCTCACTGTCTGTGCTGCACACCTGACCCGAGGACACACGTGAGAGCAATACAAGATATCCAGCCCCTCCTCACGCTGTGTCTTTTCTTTGCCTCTGGCCTGAACCCGGGTCTCCTGGTTACTAGTTCTTGCAATTTTGCTGGTAGCCCTCCTGGTGATACATGTCACGTTGAACTCCTGTGTCGTGGGTGCATGTGACACAGAGAATCACAGCCTTTATTTTAATAAAGCTTAATTCCTCTGCCTCTATAAAAATATCTATGTGAGAAGACACAGCTGAGCCCTGAGGTCTAGATATGAGAAGGTAGAGGAAAGATCTCCCTCTAGGCTGTGTGTGTGTATTTAAAGTGCTTTCCCAGTGCAGGGATGTGGACTCCTGGGGTCGCTGAGGCTTCTGCGATAGGGATTGCTGGGGTGAACTGGGATTTTATGAGAATTGAAGCTGGCTGTGGGAAAAAAAATTACCTGAGTCCTCCTCCAACTTCATACTGGGTTGGATTTTGCATCATCTTTGCCAAGGTCAGAAGAAATTCGTAATGGCAGCTAGGGCCAGAACAAACAGCCTTTGAGGCTTGTTGGAAGTCTTCCCCTCTTCCCATCCCTCCAGCTTCCTCGGACACCTGGTCATTCCCCCTTCCACCTACCCCTTAACCCAGCAGCTCATCACCTGGCCTGTTAAGCACATCTTCCTCTGGTACCTCTGTCTGTCCCCATTGCTGTCCTACGGCGTCCGTGACCCTACTGGCATCGTGGCAGGCAGACTCCTCTCTGGGGCTGAGGGTGGTTGGGTCAGCCCCTCCTGCACGTGGTGCTCTGCAGTAGAGGGAGCTACTTCTCCTTTTACTGAAACATGATCAAGTAGGCCAGCACATATGGTGGCATCTCTGTACAGATGAGATTGCGGTCCTTCAGACCTGGAAGCGAGGACCATCCCCTTTGTCCCGCCGGGACAACCAAATTTGGCTTTCTTATATGTTTTAGTCCCTTAGTGGGGTCTTCTGGACGGCTGGTGGCTGGGGAGATGATGTTGCTTTGTTTGAAACCCAGAAAGGGTCATTTAATCAGTTTGGCTTCCTGTGTGGCTGGGTGAGAGCACCCCAGAAATGTAATGGGCTGCTTCCACGGGCAGCAGCTCATGCTTGATATTTATAGAGAAGTGGTGCTTTGAAAAGACCCCGTTTTTCAGCCTCTCCTGCTGTTCTCTAGCTAGGGCTGAGCCTTGCTGTTAATAAGGGAAATGCAGACATCTCTTCACAGTAAAGACAAAAAAAAGCCCCCTTTGCTTTCCTTCCCATCTTGTCAGGAGCACCCTGCTGTGCCCCTCCGCTTTCTTCCCGTCTCGCAGAGGGAATGGATTCTCTCTCTCGGTTGTACTCCTCACTAGAGCACTGGTTGCTGAGTGTGTCCACGCAGCCATCCCATATCCCTTCAGCTGGCTTTTATTAGCGAGCATAAAGCAAAGTGCAATGGTTTGGGGGGGAAAGGAGGGGTTTGGAAGACCTGAGTTTAAGTCTCAGTTGTGTTTTGGATTTACCGCATAGCTTTGGAAAAGCCACTCGTGTGCACCAGCTCTCTGCCTGTAAGCATCGGTGTGGTCTGACCGACTTCCTCGGTATTAAATGGTAGTTATGTGTTGCTTTTAACCATATTCCATCCACGGAAGAAAAGAAGTGGGTGTTGAAGCGAGGGTCACTTTGAAGCTGAGCCTCAGCCGTTTGTGTTTCTCAGGTGCTTTCAGTAATATGACCCATGCTTTGTGTTACAGGCTGCAAATACTGCAAAAGGCTATTTTGAGCCCTGGTAGCTTTAATTGAGATCCAGGCTCCTAGCAGTCCTTGCAAAATGAGCCTGACACGCTGCACTCTGTTGTTCTAGTGAAAAAATGGGTTTCTTAAGCTTTTTGGCTGTGCTTTGGATAGACGTTTGTGGTCTGAGGTGCCACCAAAAGAACAGGGGCTCTGGCTCTGCAGGACTCTTCAGATATGTCAGAATTCTGATTTCATTTTCTCTCTGGAAAATCACTGGCCAGATAAGAAACTCGGATGAGAAAATGCTTGGTTAAAAACTCGAGGGACGCTCCATGGCAAACCCATGGGAGGATCCATTTCCCAATTCTCCTCCTGTCTGCAGGGGCTGTTAGGAGATTCATTTATTCTGCTTGAAGCCTGCAGGTTTATAAACACAAACTCTTCTCTTCAGCTGAGTTGAGAAGAACACCTTCCATTTGAATTCCTTTGGGACTGGAGCTGTCTCTCTCTATCATTCAGTTTAGGAGTGTAGCAGAGGGGAGCGGGGAAAGCCAGGGGAGCACCAAAAGGGTCTTGGTTTGTGCTGGCCTAGGAAAACCTGCATCATGGTGAGGATGGGTAAAAAAATCTCATGATTAAACTTGTGCTGCTGCAGCATAGAAGGATTAGCCCCATTAGAGCTTGTAGTGCAGCATCCCTGGTGCAGGTGTGTGGGTGAGGAAGGGCCTGAGGACATGACTGGGCTTTTAAGGCTTAGCTAAACTAATTGGCTTTGGAAGGTGGGGACCACGGGCAGCTTTCCCTGGGCTGTGGGAACACTCAGAAGACCATGGTGGCATTTCTGGGGCCTCTGAATGTCACTGGTGTGTTGAAGATGGCTTTGGGCTCATGGCTGAGAGATGCTATCACAGGGAAACCCACAGTGTCCTGAGCAGTTGCAGAACTGAGGCTGGAGAAAACATGTGGGATGGCTTTCCTGTCCATTTTCATTTTCCTGTGCCATATTTAGGAAGATTCAAATACCCCAGGGACCAGTTCTGAGGCCTCAGCCAGTCTGTAGCTGGTGGGGTCACTTCCACCCTGCGGGTGGATTGGAAGGCTTTCACTCCCTCCTGCACAGGGATCGAAGGGTTCTGCTCCCTGGCTTGTGAGACAAAATGACTGCAGTTGCTGTGAGAGAGCAGGAAATCATCTCTGTAAAGCTGTCCAGAAAGCCTTGAATTCAGGTACAAGCCTCATGTTTATAGGAACATAAGAGGAACCATGGAAACTAAATATGGGTCAGAGCACCCGCAAATAGAAAAAACAGAGGGATTGCAGAGTCACACTGATTTCTCTGCCTTTGGATTTGCTGTGGTGGTTTCAAACCTGCCTGGGGTCCTAGGCTTTGGGATCCACAGGAGGAAGGAATATTTTTGGGAAGGCAGCGGGCAGAAGACCTCATTTAAGTGCCTGTTCCACGAGGGGCATGCTGCTCAGAGGTATGTAAGATGTGCTGGCTGTGACGTTCCCGTTGAGCCCCGAGGGAGATCGGGTACCTGGAGGGGAATGAAGAGCTTTACGTGCATTGTTGACATGGAACCTAAACTTTGCTTCCCTCTGTTCCCTTGTTTAGAGGAGTACCCTGTGGAGCTCTGCGTGCCCTCCTGGGCCTGTCGCAGTGATTCAGCTGCTCTGCGGTCCTCAGCTTCATCATGGGGAAACTTCTTCACCTAGCTGCTGCCAGCATGCTTTTGGCGACCCTGGGTGTCCTGTCAGCTGTTACAGGCCATTAAAGGATTTGTTTCTCGGTGTATGAAAAGGCTTAATTCAATTCTCATTCTCTCCTGGCATTCCTCGGAGGTGAGTGCGTCCCCTCAGCATGAATCCTCCAATGCCGCTAATTGACTTGAAAGTAGCTCGTGTCTCCTTGGAAATGTCACCCAGCCCTTTTCAAGTGCAATTCCAGGCAATCAGGATCAATACGTTTCTTTAGCTAAGGGTATTAGCACATGACTGACAGCCCTGCGGCATTAGCTTATTCATATGGACTTCCAGATGCTCATTTTTCTTCCCTGTCTCAGCTCCAGTCCCAGTGAGGAGGGACAGAGCTTGGAGCGGAGCCATCCCCTGAGCTGCAGTTGTTCCCGGAGCGCTGGTGGGTCCTGTGCTGGCTCTCCCGTGCCTGCCCCAAATCCACGGGTTGCTCTCATTCCCTGTCTCTCGGGTGAAGTCGAGCTGCATTGCCCCAGCCACTGGCTCATCACATCGTGGCCTCGAGGTGCTCCAGAAGGGAAGGGGCTGGATTTCTGTGCCCGTGCTGATCAGCGCGGCGCTTCGTTTGATGAAAGAAAAGGTGTCAGCGTATTTTGGCAGCACCTTTGCACTGTGAGAATACCGTCAGTGTAGCTATCCCTCCTCAGATCCGTGCTGCCTTGTGCTCCCAGGGAGGCTGCAGTCAGCAGCAGAGGACTTCCCTCGCTTTCCTCACCGTGTGGCAATTGTGGGGTGGTCCTGGTGCCCAAAACATTGGGGGTTTTCATGATGTCTTCCATCAGTTAGACATTCTTCTGCCTTCTTGCGTTAAAAACGTTAGTGAATTCATCTTCCCAGCACCCTGTGAGGAAGGGGCGTGCTGCTCTCTCTGCTTAGAGACAGGGGTGAAAGCACTGGGAAATGAATTTAGAGGAGCTTACAAAAGCACTTGAGACAGTGAATTTAATCTGAGCCCAGGTGCTCTCTGCTTTTCTTGGCTCTCCTTTAATAGGGCTGCCACAGCTGATGCACCCACTGCTCCCCTGGAGAGATCTCCCATCCCTTCTGCACCCCAACTCTGCCTCTTTCCTTGGGAAGCAGAGGGGAACTCACCCCCTACTTTGGGAAACACTCAGAAGCCTTACAAGCAACAGCTCAGGAACAGATCATAGAATATTTCATCTTTTCAGAGGAAGAAGCTGAGTTGCTGAGAGACCAAGAGCCATGTCCTAGGCGGGATGACATTTCTCAGGCTTGGTTCTTCTGGGTCCCTGCCACCCTGCTAGCAGTGCTCCCAGCTCTCCAAGAGCTCCTCCCTGGCACGTTAGAGCTGCAGGGAAAATGAAGCTGGCTCCCAAGCAGCCAGCATTAACATACAGAAGAAGGAGGTGGCCTGCACTGGAGCACTGGGAAGACTTTGAGGACTTCTATGCCGTGCTGTGAATTTGAGCGCAGGGCTGGTGATGGCACATCCTCTGCCCCCACCTGGGATTTGTAACTGCTGCCGAGGCAGAGGTGGGGAATCTGTCAGGGAGCTGCTGAGAGCACGCTCCCCAAAGGCACATCAGGAGAGAGACAAGAAAGCCTGGAAGTTTTAATCTGTGAGTCTGCCTGGATAGGTGCAGGTGTTGTTTGCATTTCGTCTCCTCTGGAATTAGCCGGTAAGGAGTTAAGGTGCGTGCCCTGTGAGACAGCCAGAACGAGCGCATCCGAAACTCCGGCAGTCGGAGGCAACGCAACAATTATTAACGCCTCGGCATTTAATGTGGCAGAGCGCTCACGCCCCCAGTTATATTGTGCGTTCAATTCCAGAGCTCTCGGGGTTGTCAGTCAGCAGGTCCATAGATCATGACGACCTTAGCCTCGTGTCAAGGGGCTTCACTCCATCAGGGATAATGAGCATCTCCCACCGGTTTCTTCCCATCATTCATTTGAGATCCAGAAGTTCATCATGCAAATGAAAAACAGCGTTAATTTTCTGCAAATAATTCCTCCAGATGTCCGCAGGATTCCAGCACTCCTTGCCCAGAACAGTAAAATATGTTTGTCTTCCTCCCTATAATTCATTTCCAGGCCCACAAATCTCCCCAAAGTCTCTATAAACAAAGCAGGAAGCAGAGTGCAGAGGATAATAGTTCACTGCAAACATGTCTCCGGGCGTCTCTGTGCTGCACACGAGGAAAAGAGTGGTGGAATAGGTCCAGAAGTTTCTTCTCACGTGAGCTGAGTTTGACTGCATTTAGTCTTGCAAATACAGTGAGTGTGATGGTCTGAGCCAAGCCTCACACAAGCACAAGTCATTGTGGGAGGAGAGACTCAGGGGGAATTTTTATGGGTTTGAAATTCAGTTCTGTCGTTCTGGAATGGCTTGATCTGGAGTGAACTGCCTGCAAAACGTATCTGCATCGCTAGGGGACTCTCCATGAGATCCATGCTTTATCGTGGATCTGCATCAGGCTGTGTTGTCTGATGAGTGCTGAAACAATTAGCCAGAGTTTGGTTTCTCCAAGCATCTCTCAGCTTACTGGATTCCAGATCCAACCAAAAATACACAAAGAGCTGAATTTCAGAGAGATTTGGGCGAGAGAGCACAAGAAGTTTTGGCTTGGATGAGTTTGAAGATATGATGCAGGAATTGACTCCAGCCAGTGTATCTGGAATAGGGCAGACCCATGATGAGGCAGACGGAGAAATGACTGTATTTTTGACTCACACAAGAGGCCATCAGGCAGCTAGGACCCAAATCCAAGGAGGGTGGTGCAAATCCTTGACTCCTTCCCATGTTCCAGGTAAAGTTCAGAGGAACTTGAGGGTACCCAGCTTGGCCTCAGGCTTGAAAAGCTTCTGTACTTGAGATTTATTTGGTTGGATATACATATAAGTGTATGGATTGTTTTATTTGGTTGGACATGGACAAAACCAAGGTCATCCCAAAACTCTTCCTCCTCTGGCTGCCGAGAGCACCCAACCACGTGCCCCTGCCATCACGTTGGCACCCACCAAGTGCTAGAGCCGGCCTGGGAGCTCAGTCCTGAGCTCCAGCACTGGAGACACGTTAAGGATGGAGCCACCAGCTCCGTGTGAGGCTTGCGTGTGCTGGAGGAGAGAGCATCCCAACCTCTGGAAGATCCTGTGAGGGCCCAAGGCCCCTCTTGCCAGTGGCACAGCCAGGCAGTGTGCGGTGGGCGAGTCACCTTACAGAGAGCAGGTGGGCGTTGTTGCTCCGCTCTTCTCTCCTGTTTCCCACCACGCTTAACAGGCCCAGCTTTGCTGTGCATTTCTCCTCTCCATTCGCCAGCTCCTGCCAGCCCTGGAAGCACGCACCCGCTCCCTCCCTTGCTGGCCTTTTCACACTGGAAGGGTTTTTAAAGGTCCTTCTAAGCAGCAGCTGCTGTGTGGCTTTTTGTTTTTTTGGTGTTTTTTATGATGGGCTGGAAATTAATTTCTTTTTCACTGGCGTTGGACTATCCATTCCCCACGTCACAGTGCAGAATGAGCTCGTAACTCTCTTGACTGCCTCGTGGCTGAGTTATGGGGTCTTCTGCAGCGTAGCCCAAAGGGTTTAATTTAGCAGTGGATGTTGGAGGAAAGCAATAGAGTTCTGACAACTGTCTAGTACTTTTGCTGTTGGTGCACTTGGAAAATTTTTCTTAACATTTGACTGAAAGGTTCCTTGCTTTAAATTAAGCTCAGGGCTTCTTGTCCTTTCCACAGACGGAGAAAGGTGGATGGTTTTTATTTCCCCCCCCCCCCCC